>CM040184.1:2339912-2547412 GCA_022606455.1 Callitettix versicolor
GTGTTTAATTTAGAAAACTAATAGAAACTGGTTAAGTAAAACGAAATTAATATTTTAAAAGTTGGCAACAATGGTTTTCATAATGCATAGGTTTCGCGAGTTCAGTTTGATTTCATAAGCGGCCATATTTTCGTATAGGAATTTCTGTAAATACTTACAAAAAAAGAAGATTTTATCTTTATTGTTGTCCAATATGTTGACAAAATATATTCCAAGATGTTTAAAAATAATAACCGTTTAATAACTTTGTTTTAATTTAAATATAACGTAACTTTCTTCTTCATCCGGATCACCCACTTTGGGGTACGCCAAATCAATTACTTTGATGTGCGTTAGCTGCCCTCCGCTGTATCAAATACTGCTTCATTCTATCCGAGGCTGCCTTCCTTCTTTCATCCGAGACTGCCCCCCCCTTTTAGATGTTGGTTTTCTTGGAACCTTAGGTTTATGCTATCTCTCTCGATTTTATGACTACCGACTCCCAGATGTCGTGGTGCATTTTAATGCTTAATATTCGTTAGTATTTTACACCTCTTTGGTTTTGAAACTCAAATGAGATTCGGCGTTCCAGACCTACTTTAATGGCTTGCTTCTGCAACTCTTTAATTTGTAATTCTGCCTCGGACCAGTCCTTGGCTATGAGAGCCAGATCATCCGCAAAAGCCAGGCAGTTACACTTCAGTCCTTTGGTCCCCATTTTGATTCCACTCTTCTTCAACCACTCTCTCCACCTTCTCCAGCACACAATTAAATAATAGCGGTGATAAACCATCACCTTGTCTGACTCCAGTTCTGATCAGAAATGGTTCTACACTTGTCCCATAAATTTCACTTTAGAATATGTGTCTATTAAGGTAGACTTAATTATATTCGTAGTTTTGTTATCCAGGCCTAATTCCCTCAATATTGATACGAGTGAAGTCCTATCAATGGAGTCATATGCTTTCTGGAAGTCAATGAATGCTATTACATATGTTTTACTCGAGAGTTTACAATAGGTCATGACACTTTTAAGGTTAAAAATCTGCTCCACACATGATCTACCCTTCCTAAATCCACCCTGATACTCCCCTAGTTGGCAGTCCAGCTGTGGTTCTGCTCTCATCAGTAACGCCTTCGAAAGTATCTTATACGTTACTTCCAGTAACGAAATTCCCCTATAATTGTTCGGGTCTGTTTTTGAACCTTTCTTGTGGAGTGGATGTATTAAACCTGTTTTCCAGTCAGATGGTACCTCTTCTGTTTCGTAATTTTATTAAATATTCAATCAAAAATGCATATTCGATGTATGTATGGACGATTTTAAAAGAAAATCGACTATTATATTTTCTGGTAAATATTTTTATCAAAACTTATTTGATACTTGTAGATATTTTTTGTATTCACATTATTTTATATCCTTTGGTAATGTTGTTCCAGGTACTGGTCTGAGGTCTACAAAAGGAAGTCAATTGTATTCAATCAATTCCGGTGAGTGCACTGTGTATCATAATACGTAGCCCTATGTAGCAGCGTACAGGGATGGGTATATTGACTGCATGATGCAACAATAATTAGACTGGTGCATTCAACCTGCCGAGATTTATTTTTGTTTAATGAAAACCTAGCTTGGAGTTGACATTTTAATTATACGTTCCGTTCTCCATGCTTTAATGTGCCCGTTGGAACATTCGTGAATATTTAATGTTTCATGTAACCGTTTTTAAGCAAGCTATGTCATGTGCATTAGTAATAGTTAATGTAAACAATATAAGTTTTGCTCAGTAAGTTTTGTAACTTTACGTTCTTTAACCTTAAAAAAATTAAAATTAAAAAAAATTGCTCAATTGTGTTATATTCGCTATTTGTTTGGTCCATGCAAAGTAGCCTGACATTCAGTAGTTAGCATCACGCAAACAAACATTTTGTATGTTATCTATTTTACTAATAAATAAATTTTCCGTCTCATATTATACGAACTACAGTCGACAGATGTAGAGAATGCGAGGCAGTTTAAATGTCTTCGCTACTACAGTCCAGTCAGAAAACATTTTCCACCCCACGTAGAAAAAATAAAATATACTTTAGTATTACTGTTATTTAATTAAATTTAACAATGAAGATACTTTATGAACGAATGAATGTTATATTAACTTTATTTATTAAATTTTACGTCTTAATCACAATTTGTCTTGTTCTATATAGACCTACTATATATTAATAATGGGCCGCCTCGGTGGCCTAGTTGATAGCGTACTGGGCGTTCACCCCGAGGACCCGGGTTCGATTCCCGGCGAGGGCTTGACATTTTCATACGCTATAAATCATCCCATCGTCTGCATTAGCCCAAGTGTGCACAATAGTCGGACGTTAAAAAAAAAAAAAAAAAAAAAAAAAAAAAAATATATATATATATATATATATATATATATATATATATATATATATATATATATATTAATAAGACCTGACTAATTAAGTCACACACAAAACATTTAAATAAGTTTTTTCCATGTCTGTCTAGAGTTCTTACAAATGGAAAAAAGAAGTAAATAAATATCAGTAACACATTATATAAGTAGGTATTTTATTACTACATACAATCTAGATAGGCTGTTATATTGTTAAGTATTACAATACGAGGTGTGTTCAGAAAGTAACGAGAGTTTTAATTTTTTGAACAAAATATTTATTTATTCTTCTACATTGATGTTGTCGCCTTCAAAATAGTCCCCATTGGAGATTATGCACTTGTGCCGGCGTTTTTTCTCGAAACACTTCTCAAACTCGATCTTTGAGATAGCTTTTAGTTCTTTCAGCGATGCGCTTTTAATGTCATCTACGGCTGTAAAACGACGGCCCTTTAAGGTTCTCTTTATTTTTGGAAATAGGAAACAATAACTAACATGCGACTAGCGAATGCGAAAAGGGTAGTTGTTTGGCCAAGGTCAACCGTTTCCAGTCGGTTTCCGCCTCGCATTCTTTACATCGGTGTACTGTACATATGAAAGTATTGAAATTTCCCGTTTTTTTGTGTTTAAAGTCCGACTATTGTGCACACTTGGGCTAATGAAGACGATGGGATGATTTATAGCGTATGAAAATGCCAATCCCTGACCGGGAATCGAACCCGGGTCCTCGGGGTGAAAGCCCAGTACGCTATCAACTAGGCCACCGAGGCGGCTGCAATTTCCAGTTAGCCCAGTTTGGTTTATTTACGTTAACTGAACTTTATGTTTAGTTCAAAATTATCCGGTTGAATTTCAATGATCTTGGTTAAAATTCCGATGAAATCTTTAGAAAGACCAAAGTGTCAGAAAAATTTAATACGCTGTTTCTTAGAAATATATCAACTATTTAAAAATGTCTACGTGTATCAAGATTTTCCGGCAAATTTTTATTATTCAATTGTCACCAGCAGCTTTTTAAATATTGGGATAACCATGTTTTTCCTTACTTACAACAGGTTAACATGTTTAAAATGCTGGGAAAACAATACAACATGAAAAACAAACTTTATTTCCGCTCAAACTCTGACAATCGGGTGAGCCGTATGTTGTGAATTTCGATCTAACAGATTAACATTGAACGAAATAATGAAACCAAGCAGAACCTTTCCAGTTTTGTATCAACCCTCGCTACAGTGCAGAAAGAAATGAATGCTATTATTTTATCTCCTCAAAACAGCTGATTATTAACAGCTGTTTATTCAAATTTGATGTTTTGTGCTAATTACACGCATTTGAATGAAGTCACCCGCACCGCATTGAAGTAATTTAAATTTGTTTACACGTTCAACTACCGTAACACAATTAAATATGTCTTTACGGTGAATTAAATTATTCCCGCTAATATGGAGTTGTACACAACGAAGGCACTTCTAAAGAGTTGTGTGTACTCGATAACAATGAAAGTCACAGAGCACTCGAGCAAATTTGAGGTCAGTAAACCTAACTGTAAGAGCGGAGTTTTGTCAACCATCGCCGCCAGCTGTTAAAGACTGTTTCGTTATTTGCCGTACACGCTGCACAAATACAACAGCTTGAACGTAGTTATATTTATTTTACATTATTACCGAAAAAAAGATTGACCAAGTTTGAAAATCCGCCATTTGTGAGCGAAAACACAACATATGCAAGGTAACAGTAGCGTTGGCCAGGAACCAAGCGATGGACGCACATCATGGCCTGCAGCCAACCTGTCAATATAGTGTACAACGCTTCACTCTGAAACATTGCGTAATGTATTGCCGAAACCGCTGAAATTTGGCTTCACTTTAAACAAGCAACGTTTGAATAAAAAAATTTACTTGCTTCACACCTTTCCAACAGCTTTGTTTTACTAAATTAAGTTCTCCGAAGTAATTTTAATAGCTTTTGAACAGGATATTCAACGAACTGTTAATTCAGCTCGTAGATTGTCAGAAGCTTATATTGTTTAACTTGTCCTGCTGTGGTTATAGGCGAAATAACTGTAGACAGACGAAGCTGACAAAACTTTGAAAAATAAACGTATTTCTCAAAATTCAAATACTGATCGCATTTAAGGATTTTTTTTTTTAACGTCCGACTATTGTGCACACTTGGGCTAATGCAGACGATGGGATGATTTATAGCGTATGAAAATGACAAGCCCTGGCCGGGAATCGAACCTGGGTGAAAGCCTAGTACGCTATCAACTAGACCACCGAGGCTTAAATTGAAATTTAAGGATTCAATTTTAATTTCAGTGGATTAAAATTGAAATAGGCTACTTCTGTTTAGGAACTGACAAAAAATTAAAGTAAACACTTGACTACTGTTTTGCATTTGTTTATTTAATAAGCAACTTGCTAATGTTTTGAATAAAGCCGAGTGATTAGCGGTACGAACGTTTGATTTGAACACTTAAGGGCTCCACTTCAGCTACTTTTAAATGATTTAAATTAAAGGGGTTGCTTTCAACGTTCTTACACCATTTATTTTTCCCCTGATTTAAAACTGAAATGAACTTTCTGTAATTAATTAATTACTGCCAACTTTTCAAAGAGATTAAACAGCCTTGGAACTATATTTCTATGAATTCACAAACGTTTTTGCAGTGTTATGTTTTTAACTTATTGCGAAATACAGTAGAGAGTCGATTATCCGAAACAATTGATGCAGGGGGGTGTTCGGATAATCGATTTTTCGGATAAACGAACATATTCGAAAAAAGGTAGTGTGATATAATTTAACAGTGGTAGAACCAATTTAAGGAGCAAGTAGACACGTACAGCACATAAATTCATCCAGTTGTTTAATGACATATGATAAATATAAGCAGTACAGTATACAGTGTTCTGTACAGTAAAACAACTCTTTGATAATGAAAAAATAAACATTAGGTAAAGTAAAATTAAACATTCGGTAAAGAAAGAATAACATTTGGTAATTACATTCGGTAAAGAAAGTTGCAGTTCGGTAATTACACAGCAAAACAAACAGAAGCACAAACGGTCTAAACAACACGGAGACTGGCTCGTCACTGTATGTGCTAGTGCACACTCTATACTGTATTGAGATTGTACTGCTGTCAGGCCGCCGCGCCACCGCTTTCGGTTAACCGACGTTTCGGATGACCGGGCTTCGGATAATCGACGCTCTACTGTAATAACGTGTCAAGTAGAAAAACAATGGTAAATTTAATATTTGATGAAAAAATGTTTTGTTTTTATTAAAGAAAGCATAATTACAGTTAAATAATTAAATTAAGGAATAAGTTAAAGAACATGTAATACACGTAATCTGAAAATAAGTGGAGCAAATTAATTTATTGACTACGTTTTTGATTCGTTACCATTATTACTGTAATTCAGATTTGATTACACATTTCTACATCTAAAGCTAACATACAGAAACGCAATAAATTAATCAATTGATCTTATAACAAATGAGGTGAGATATTTATTTGCTAAAAAAAATGAAAAATAGTTACAGTAAAGTAGATTAAAAATGGCGCTAAAATGTTTAAAACGATAAAGCAATCCGAAATGATCAACTGGTGCAAATATAAACATTCAATAAAGATCGATTTAACTCGACAAAAGATGAAAAGCGCAACGGTTTTCTACGGAAAAAGTTTTCATAAAAAAGTTTTCATGAAAGAATGTCAACGATTGCCTTCTGAAAGAGTGACGTCTGTTAAATTGATGTTTATGAATGGAGCGGGAGGGGAGGGGAGCGGTAGGCCGGGAGTCCAGGGGATCTCTTATCTACTCTTCCTGATGGATGGCATTTTATCTCTTCGTACACCACATTCTGGCGTTCAAACTTTACGGCCGCGTTATTGTTTCTGCGTTTTAAAGCACTTCTTTGTTTTATAATTTGTAATATTTAAATACTCAAGAAGCTTGGCTTAATGCTGAAGCCATTACTGCACAGAAAATAAAGTTTCACGTTTGATATTTTAGGAGAATACTATATACCTTATACTGTAATGTTACATGTATGTGTTTAAATAATGTAAATAACTGATGTGAAAGACTAATGCACGTATTAGTTCTGTTTTAAATTTAAATTTGGAATTGTTAAACATTCATTTTTGTATGACATATCTGTAACTTGGAACTTTAATGAGATTTTCGTACTCTTATATTCTCCAAATTAAATTGTCTTTTAAAATATTAGAACCACAATATTAAAAGAGCTGATTTAGTTCACTTTCCTTTCATTTATGCACTAAGGCAGGGGTCTCCAAACTTTCCAGCCTTAGGGCCATACTGATTACTCCAGTAAGTTCCGAGGGCCAAAACCATATTATCATTGTTGCCGGTGGTAAAAAGTGAAATAGTCCACTGATGAAAAAAAAAGTCCGAAAAAGTACGCAACGTTTAAAAAAATAATTATTCAATATAAAATTAGAATACTTCAGTAAACTAAATTTAATTTGCTATAAAAAATATGTTCTCTAAAAGAAGTTTTCAAGTATGCTAGCTCTCCGCGGGCCGGACAAAATCTGTCCGCGGGCCGGATGTGGCCCTCGGGCCGTAGTTTGGAGACCCCTGAACTAAGGAATCACGCTACTCTCTAATGAACTTAATATTTTTGTACATAAATATTAATAATTTTATTGAAATTTAAAATTCTATTTACAGTATAATTTTTAATAAAAGTTTTAATTTCTCAAACAACTTATTTGACTCAATGTTTTCTTGTAAATAGGTCTACAGTGAACACAATAACAAAGACAACGTAAATCACTTAAACCCACCTGTACTTACGAGATTCAAACAACTCATCTCTGAGCGATAAGGGAATAAGGGAAGGGGGTTGTTACACCCCTATTTCTTACTTGTCAAGAATCTCTGTATTCTAAGCGTATGCGAGCATTAATTATTCAAACACACTGGGAATTAATAGCTTAAATCTGCAGCAGTACCCTTCTCGAGCCTGGCAAGGTGTTGGGGAATTGTGGTTGAAATGGTTGCTAATTTTAAGACGGAAGTAAATACAGTAATCTTGGAAACCTTACTGTAATATGAAGTATGCATTACAAATATTACATGAAGTTTTATTTTTAAATATTTCAAGCATTATATGTAGGTCATTAGTTATTCTTTTATAATAGTTACTAGCATTACCCGTCGCGGCTTCGCCCACGAAACTTAAACTGTTTCAGTAATGTAATAATTTAGAAACATAAAAAAATATATTAATAAAAGCGTGATCATCTACACTCGTGATTATTTTACAGTGAATATGAAAAAATATTATAACCTGAATATGTTGTTTTATTGTCTTCAAAAGTGTTCCATTCGAATTTAAGAAAATCTGATCAAGAATATTTTTGTCAAATACAAACATTTATACCTATTCTATATTTTTGTCCTTTTAGGGGATGTATTCGGGGGAAAATACTGAATTGCGTGTATCATAATTTGTGTTTTAAAATATTTTGTTTACTTTTAAGAAAATTTGATAAATATTTTTCTCCAATGCAAACACTCTTTTTTCTCCCATGATAACTCTTTTTACATTTTTATTCTTTTAGGGGATGAATTCAGAAAAATGTTGAAATATGTGTTTCGTAGCATATTTCTAGAATATAAGATAAAAAAAATATTTTTTCAATACAAAATTGTACCCCTTTTTTATATTTAATACCTTCTTTCAATCTCTTTAGGGGATGCATTTTGAGGAAAAGGTGAAAAATATATTTACTTACTTATACTTAAGAGTGACTATGTTACGTTTTAAGAAGGTCAGATGAAAAACATATTTTTCCAATAAAAATTTTTGTACCTCATGTTTACCTCTATAGGGGTTGCATACTGGAAAATCGTTTTTCAGTGCACCCCTTCTTTAGTGCATCTCGACAATGTTGTAAGAAGGTACCTTGAAAATTTCAAGTCTCTAGATATAATAGTATTGGCTGTAAGTTCGTTATTAAATTTGGACTGGGTTAGTAGTTTAATGGTGTTAAAATCAAATTTTTACAAAATCCTTTATTAGTGCACCTTGACATTGTTGTAAGAATGTACCCTGAAAATTTCAAGTCTCTAACTATAATAGTATTGGCTGTACGTTGTTCATTAAATTTGTACTGGGTAAGTAGTTTAATGGTGTTCAAATCAATTTTTTGCAAAATCCTTTCTTAGTACGCGCTTGCATATTAAAACGAAGGTATCCACAAAATTTCAAGTCTCTAGGTTTTATAGTTTGGGCTGTACGTTGATCAGTCAGTCAGTCAGGACATTGCCTTTTATATATACGAGGGTTGATCAAATATAAACGAGACTGACTTTCTAAAAACTTTTCCGTTGGACATTGAACTCTAAAGGGTGGGGTTTCAGGTAGCCTGGGAGGTTTGGGACGGACGTAGACGGGCAACATTTCCATTCGGACCCTTCAGTATAAAACTATACAATGAATGAGAGTGAAGTGCACGTTTCCGTGGAGCAGAGAATTATTATTAAGTTTTTGGCTAAGGAGGGGGTCAATCCGACTGAAATCTTTCGTAGATTGACGGCTCAATACGGGGACAGGACCCTGTCAAGAGCTCGCGTTTTTGCTTGGCACAAGGAATTCGCCGAAGGACGGGAAGCAGTAGAAAACCTGAAGGCCAAATCACGATCGTCGGCCGGGAAGGTAATGGCCACTGTATTTTTCGACAATCAAGGCGATTTCACGTCGATTTCCTCCATCAACGACGCAAAATAAATGCACAATATTATTGCGATGTTTTAGAGGCCGCAAAACAGTTTTTTCGTAGGAAAAGGAAATCTAAACCGGCGAGAAACGTCATTCTTCTTCACGATAATGCCCAACCACATTCGGCGAACGCTACGAGGCTTAAACTCGATCAAATTGGCTGGGAACCAATGGAACATCCCCCATACAGTCCAGACTTATCACCCTGCGACTATCACCTGTTTGGGCCACTCAAAGAGGCGCTTGGATGCCAGCGTTTCGAAGACTATTCTGCGGTGGAGACCTTCGTGCTCCAATGGCTCAATGAACGCCCGAGAACTTTTTACGAAGATGGAATTAAAAAACTTCCAATCCGGTGGGAAAAATGTGTTACTCGTGCGGGAGACTATGTAGAAAAATAAGTTGTATCAAGAATAATTTGTAAGTAAGCAATAAATTTAAAAAAAAATCAGTCTCGTTTATATTTGATCAACCCTCGTATATAGATTTTTATTATTAAAACGTATGTACCTTGCAACAATAAACCAAAGAACCACGGAAAGTAAATATTTATTTAATTTTAATAGGTTACATACCTCAACTGCATTTCGAAGAAACTATTATCCTTAGTAATTAATAGCTTCGTTATATATTCGTGTCCAGATGACTAAGGACACTCGACTCTACTTTTTTTGCGGAAGCACATTAGTAAATACGAAACTGACAAAAATGTAGTCCCGTAAAAGAGCAACACCGGCTTCATTTACATCTCTTACATTCGTACACTTGTGGGCAAACTTTCTTATTGTACTTTCAAGCTTTAAGAATTCTGAGTAGCGTTCATGGACAGAAACAAATTACAATCTCTATGTATCTTAATATATAAAAGAAGTCCTGACTGACTGACTGACTGATTCATAATCAACGCAGAGCCAAAACTATTTTAGCTAGCGACTTGAAATTTTCAGGGTACATTTATGTTACCATATAGGCGTGCACTAAGAAAGGATTTTGCGAAAATTTGATTTTAACGCCATTAAACTACTTATCCAGTCCAAATTTAACAAACAACGTACAGCCAATACGACGTAATTATATTATTATAGCTACAGACTTGAAATTTTCAAGGTACCTTCTTACAACAATGTCAAGGTGCACTTAAAAACGATTTTGCAAAAAAATGATTTTAACGCCATTAAACTACTTACCCAGTCCAAATTTAATAATCAACGTACAGCCTATTATAGCTAGAAAGTTGAAATTTTCAGGATACCTTCTTACATCAATGTCGAGGTGCACTAAAAAAGGATTTTGCAAAAATTTGATTTTAATGCCAATAAACTACTTACCCAGTCCAAACTTTGAAATTTTCAGGGTTACCACCACATGCAGGGGTGCACTGAAAAACGATTTTCCAGTATTCACCCCCTAAAGAGGTAAAAATGAGGTACACAATTTTAATTGGAAAAATATGGTTTTCGTCTAACCTTCTTAAAACGTAAAATAGTCACTCTTAAATATAAGTAATGAAATATATTTTTCACCATTTCCAAAAAACTCATCCCCTAAAGAGATTAAAAGGTGTAGAAAATGTAGAAAGGAGTACACAATTTTGCATTGAAAAAAATATTTATTTTGGATCGTATATTCTAGAAATATGTTTCAAAACACAAATAATGTAACACATGTTTCAACATTTTTCCGCATTCATCCCCTAAAAGAATTAAAATGTAAAAAAGACGTATAGTTGGAGAAAAAGAGTGTTTTCATTTGAGAAAAATATTTTTTCGGCTTTTCTTAAAAGTAAACAAAATATTCTAAAACACAAATTATGGAAACACTAAATTCAGCATCCCCCCCCCGAATGCGTCCCCTAAAAGTAAAAAAGTATAAATGAGGTATAAATGTTTGTATTTGGAGAAAATATTTTTTATCAGATTTTCTTAAATTGAAATGGAACACGTTTGAAGACATTAAAACAACATATTCAGGTTATAATATTTGTTCATATTCACTGTAAAATAATCACGAGTTTAGATGATCACGCTTTTATTAATATATTTTTCCATGTTCTAAATTGTTATATTACTGAAAAAGTTTAAGTTTCGTGGGCGAAGCCGCGACGGGTAATGCTAGTAAAATATAAAATATGTAAACCGTATCCAACAGATCATAGAGAAACTAAACCATTTCCGATGGATCATAGAGCATCAAAGTCAATTTCAACAAACTTTGTTCATTAAACCACACATAAATTGGACCTTTTTACCAATAGACTATGGGACAATGAATTTGTAAATAAACCACCGACTGGCTAAACATTCCAAAGTAGGTCACAGGGCGAGCAAACCTACATGGTAAAACTACAGTGTATGTATATTTGTATATTTGTATATTGTATATTGTATATTTGTACGTTTACAAATAATTTATAAAACAAATAACCTTTTTTTCAAGAAATCATAAAACACACGCAGTACATCTTCACCAATATACCATAAAGCAAATATATTTTTCCTTAAATGGGATGGTGGACTACCAATAGTTTGTAAATTCTCACCGAAATGCTGTTGTATATTCCAGAGCGTATAATAGTAACTCGTACGTTTTGTTGTGATTGGAGGGCTTCATTTAATAATGACAAAGCTTACACAAACGTTACGTCTTTTTTAGAAAGTTCGTATTTTGTTCGTTTTGAGATACGGCCAAAATATGTTTGAATACGCTAATCTTCTAAACATGTTATTCCCTTTCCTTATTCGTGTAATGTTGAAACGGATTCATTTAATTATGACAAAGCTTACAAAATCGTTACGTATTTTTTAGAAAGTTCGTATTTTGTTCGTTTTGAGATACGGCCAAAATATGTTTGAATACGCTAATCTTCTAAACATGTTATTTCCTTTCCTTATTCGTAATGTTGAAACGTTCATTTAATTATGACAAAAGCTTATCGTTACGTTTTTTTAGAAAGTTCGTATTTTGTTCGTTTTGAGATATGGCCAAAATATGTTTGAATACGCTAATCTTCTAAACATGTTATTTCGTGTAATGTTGAAACGGATTCATTTAATTATGACAAAGCTTACAAAATCGTATTTTGAAAGTTCGTATTTTGTTCGTTTTGAGATACAGCCAAAATATGTTTGAATACGCTAATCTTCTAAACATGTTATTTCCTTTCCTTATTCGTGTAATGTTGAAACGGATTCATTTAATTATGACAAAGCTTACAAAATCGTTACGTATTTTTTAGAAAGTTCGTATTTTGTTCGTTTTGAGATATGGCCAAAATATGTTTGAATACGCTAATCTTCTAAACATGTTATTTCCTTTCCTTATTCGTGTAATGTTGAAACGGATTCATTTAATTATGACAAAGCTTACAAAATCGTTACGTATTTTTTAGAAAGTTCGTATTTTGTTCGTTTTGAGATATGGCCAAAATATGTTTGAATACGCTAATCTTCTAAACATGTTATTTCCTTTCCTTATTCGTGTAATGTTGAAACGGATTCATTTAATTATGACAAAGCTTACAAAATCGTTACGTATTTTTTAGAAAGTTCGTATTTTGTTCGTTTTGAGATACGGCCAAAATATGTTTGAATACGCTAATCTTCTAATCATTTATTTCCTTTCCTTATTCAATGTTGAAACGGATTCATTTCCTTATTCAAAGTGTAAAAATGTTACGTTTTTTTAGAAACGTATTTTGTTCGTTTAATATATGATATGTTTGAATACGCTAATCTTCTAAACATGTTATTTCCTTTCCTTCGTGTAATGTTGAAACGGATTCATTTAATTATGAAAGTTCGTAAAATTTTGTATTTTTTTGAGATTCGTATTTTGTTCGTTTTGATATATGGCCAAAATATGTTTGAATACGCTAATCTTCTAAACATGTTATTTCCTTTCCTTATTCGTGTAATGTTGAAACGGATTCATTTAATTATGACAAAGCTTACAAAATCGTTACGTATTTTTTAGAAAGTTCGTATTTTGTTCGTTTTGAGATATGGCCAAAATATGTTTGAATACGCTAATCTTCTAAACATGTTATTTCCTTTCCTTATTCGTGTAATGTTGAAACGGATTCATTTAATTATGACAAAGCTTACAAAATCGTTACGTATTTTTTAGAAAGTTCGTATTTTGTTCGTTTTGATATATGGCCAAAATATGTTTGAATACGCTAATCTTCTAAACATGTTATTCCCTTTCCTTATTCGTGTAATGTTGAAACGGATTCATTTAATTATGACAAAGCTTACAAAATCGTTACGTATTTTTTAGAAAGTTCGTATTTTGTTCGTTTTGAGATACGGCCAAAATATGTTTGAATACGCTAATCTTCTAAACATGTTATTCCCTTTCCTTATTCGTGTAATGTTGAAACGGATTCATTTAATTATGACAAAGCTTACAAAATCGTTACGTATTTTTTTAGAAAGTTCGTATTTTGTTCGTTTTGAGATATGGCCAAAATATGTTTGAATACGCTAATCTTCTAAACATGTTATTCCCTTTCCTTATTCGTGTAAACGGATGACAAAGCTTGAAACGTATTTTTTAGATTCATTTAATTATGAATACGCTAAAACATGCTTATTCGTGTAATGTTGAAACAAAATCGTTACGTTATTTTTTAGAAAGTTCGTATTTTGTTCGTTTTGAGATACGGCCAAAATATGTTTGAATACGCTAATCTTCTAAACATGTTATTTCCTTTCCTTATTCGTGTAATGTTGAAACGGATTCATTTAATTATGACAAAGCTTACAAAATCGTTACGTATTTTTTAGAAAGTTCGTATTTTGTTCGTTTTGAGATACGGCCAAAATATGTTTGAATACGCTAATCTTCTAAACATGTTATTCCCTTTCCTTATTCGTGTAATGTTGAAACGGATTCATTTAATTATGACAAAGCTTACAAAATCGTTACGTCTTTTTTAGAAAGTTCGTATTTTGTTCGTTTTGAGATACGGCCAAAATATGTTTGAATACGCTAATCTTCTAAACATGTTATTCCCTTTCCTTATTCGTGTAATGTTGAAACGGATTCATTTAAACTTTCTTTCCGTCTTACCGTTAATTCGCATGTTCTTTATGTCCTTCGTATTCCGAAGCAGTCACGTTTGGTAACAACAAGATAGAAAATAAACTAAAAAAACAATTATATTTTTGTTAAAAGAATCTCAGACTTAATTTCTGAAAAATCGGTACAACTATTTTGAAATACTTATTTGCCCGTGCCTAGAATATAAACGCATATCGGAAGATCGATTGCAACGAAGAAGGGTTGTATTTGCAAACATTGCTGCTTGTAGTCAGAGGGGAGGTAGTGATAGCGTAGGGTTGTGCTTGCGGCACAATAGGATGCAAACGGATGCGAGATAAAAATATCCAGGTACGCAGTTGGTGTGATAGAAGCGAATTAAAAAAACAATATCCGATCGCCTATGCCAACACTTTAACATGAGATTATTTTGATTTTTATAAAAAAACGTACCCGGTCTGAAATCGTAAATTCCAAATTTTTTAAATTCCAAATTTTTAAAAACATGATTTAACGCTCCTGACCAGCGTTAATTATAATATTCAAATTTCGTTTAAAATGTATCGTAACGGCAGCGGAGGTTGGATATTAACATTTTAATGTTGTTCCAGACGGTCATAATAGATATCTTATGCCAATATCTATTCGGACATTAAATTAGGGTACGATAAAAAATTTACGATTTTATAAGGTTTTTTATAGTCGCCATTTTGAAACAGTTGAACGGATGCGCTAAACATGTTCCAGTTGCTTATTTCTTACAATGGAAGTTAGGTGATCCCGAGCCTAGCTATAATCAATTGGCAGAAAGATAAATGGCCGGCGAGAAACGCTAAGTGCCCAACACATTTGGGAATACAATTGTTTACAGTAACGTTAGGCTGGTCTAATACAATATTAAATACGTAAACAACAATTATAATAAAAAATTCAATTCAATTCAACCAATTCCGCTTTTGTTTGCCGTTCATCTTAATGCGTTCCGAATTTGGTGACCGTCCGGCCATACACCTAATTTGAGTATTAGCAGGATGATCATTGGAATAACTGAAACTGTTTCAGACATGCCTGACTTTTTTATTTCGTAATTGGGCTGCGAATTCAACAATCACCGATAAATTTTACTTTTTACTTTCTCCCAAAAAATTATTACCACACAAAACGGTTTCACCTTTATCTCGTGAAATATTACCGTCATGTACGCTGAACACGGAAAGTTGAAATATTTTTCATTAAACCTGTTCGACAATTGCAGACCCTAACAAGACAGAATTTATAACTTTAAAATGGCCGCTTGTGATTAAATCCAGGGCCATCTTATTACTTTTCCTGTTTTAATTGCGTTTCCAATTAATAACACAATATCGCCGGTCTCCCCTTCAAGGTATATATTAGCCACGTTGCCGCATTGAACATTGTCTCGTTAGAAATTCAATTTTCGTGACAATTGTCACTGGACGTGATTAATGTGTTGCAGTCACGTACATCTCATAAATATGCATACATTTACATTACTTTGCCCGGCTCATATAAGCCTTCATATATTACTTGCTGACGTTCAGTCGCCATTTCGAAACATTCGTTGTCAGGCAAACAATCCCGTATTTATATACGTTTTAGTACAAGCAGCGTTGCATTTAAAGTAATTTATCCAATAATTCATTTGCTCTAGAAAACTTTATACATTTTGCGTCTTTTATTTTTTTATCTGTAATGTTTATAAATTTTTTAAGCGAAGCTTTTAATTTTTGAAGCGGTCCAGACTGTAACGACGTACGAGTCGCGCGTGTCGCTTGGCCAAACCTAATTTCATCGTGAATATTTTAATCGTGTAATTGTGCTCAGTGTTTGTGATATATGTTTTTAATATGTTTGACTTTGTGACTACCTCGACAGAGGGATTTAATATTTTGTATAACGGCCTGAAGATGAAACGATAGAGTTTCGAAACCACGATAGAGTTACGATGTGAGTGGATAGACCACTGACCTGAAGAATTTTTTTTTTTTTTAACGTCCGACTATTGTGCACACTTGGGCTAATGCAGACGATGGGTTGATTTATAGCGTATGAAAATGCCAAGCCCTGGCCGGGAATCGAACCCGGGTCCTCGCGGTGAAAGCCCGGTACGCTATCAAGAATAGGTTATAATCCTAATTACGAAGCTTTTAATGTTAGCTTTGGCGAGAGGAGTGAATAGAAAAATGTCTGTCGAACGGAAGAGTGTAATGAAAATATGAAACGAACGAGCAAACGAATTTCGTCTCTATTTCTGCCTCTTTCTTCTTCTTCTTCTTCTTCTTCTTTTTCCATAACAGTATACGCATGTTATAAGAAAATGTAGTGTTGATTTGGTTTCAATATTTTTCTTAATTGAAGAATACGAATTACGATAATTACGAATTAATATAAGACAACTTACCTTTACTATAACAACAGTAAATAATATCTAAGCTAGGTTCACGTATTTATTTTAACTTTGTTCAAAGACAAACGTGTTAGCTATCTATAATATATTTTCAAAACAAAAAAACAATTCTATCAATATTTTAGATGGATTTGTTTTTAGTTAATTATTAAGTTACATTATTTGTTGGCGTATAGAAAAAATAAACTATACTATCAGACCTGCATTAGAAGAGGTCTGTGAGATTAGATTCTGAAAATTTAGAAAGCTTGTTTAATCTGCTCAAAGTTTTTAATTAGTGAATATAACTTCTAATGTGTAATCCTGATATTATAACTTTAGTACTATTCTGTGAGCTTATTCCCGAATTAAACGTTAAACCCTATTTCATTAACTTGAAGCATTTAACAACTGAATTAATATCATCTGAATTGAATGACCCTTTTGGGTCTAAAGAACCATTCTGTATTTACTGCACGTTTTTATCCATAAATTTTAGTTTTATCGTTAAATACAAAGGTACAGTACGTCTCCCGCTTTCCCATTCTTCGCTGGTTAGTCCATGAATTTTACATTTCACGCTGCCATTTATTTCCATGGCCGTTAGTAATTGTAGTGGGTTTTACCATTCACACTGGCTACCTGAATAACGTTTCCGATTTTATTTTGTATCCGAAAAAATTGTATTCGTTTCAATTTTTCGAAAAATTAAAGTTTTTTTTGTTAATTTTTAAAATTAATTTATTAAATGCCCTGTTATAGAAAATAAAGCGTCGGACTGGAAAACATTAGTGAAATTATTAATGTCCGGGATAAAAAAAATATTTTGAGTGAATTTACATTGTACGGTGCTCTTAAAACCAAGAATTGTTCAAATGAAATTTGATTCAAACCTTGCACGAAATTTCTTGAAGTATGTTTTGAAAAGTTTGTGTTACTCAGCAAAACGCGCTCATCCGTTCCAAAAAGGCAGCCTTATGATTTAATTATTGTAAAAAAGGTGAAAGTGTTTATCCCAGCAGCTGGGCGTTTGACTTGATTACTTCAATAAATTAATTTTAAATAATCGTTTACAAAAACATTGACTTCTTTGTTTTAAATAATTGTTTTGATCGACATTTTATTGCAATATTCCCTAAATAAATTAACACTGCAAATTTATTAGAATACCGAGCCGCCTCGGTGGCCTAGTGGATAGCGTACTAGGCTTTCACCCCGAGGACCCGGGTTCGATTCCCGGCGAGGGCTTGGCATTTTCATACGCTATAAATCATCCCATCGTCTGCATTAGTCCAAGTGTGCACAATAGTCGGACGTTAAACACACAAGAAAAAAAAATTAGAATACCTTATGAAGTATGTACCATGGAGGAAGCAAGGGAGCAGATTCTTGAATTGAAGAAACAAACAGCTAAAATAGGTCTAAACATATCGTTTGAAAAGACCAAAATCATGACAAACAACAAATACCCAAATAAATACCTTCAAATCCAAGAACAGAAAATAGAAATTGTAAAAGAGTTCAAATATCTTGGTGAATGGATTAGTTGGAATGCAGATGAGGGCAAGGCAATGGAATCCAGGAAAAACAAACTTGAATTGACCTTCCAATTGACGAAAGAAACATACAATAAGAAATCCCTTTCATGGGGGTCCAAAATTAAACATTATAAAACAGTGATCAAGCCGGAAGCACTGTACGCAGCAGAAACATTAACCATGAATCGTATAGGCCAGATAGAAAAGCTTGAAATAACGGAAAGGAAGAAGTATGCACCTCTCAATATATTTTTACAATGTACAAAAAAATAATGAAAGTTAAATATCAATAAAAGTTTTATTACAATTAAAGTTTCCTGGCAACAACAGTATTGTGGGCGTACAAAATTGTGCGTTCATATCAAGGCCGGATGTACGCGTACAGTACGTAATGGAATAAAAATAACACACAAAACGAATTGTAGAATAAACAGCCTTCCTTAGAATATGTCCTGATTGGTGTCCGTCATTTTATCAGTTGTATGACATTTATTTTCTTTTGAATGACATTGGCTTGTATTTATTAGTTTTTTGTCCAAATTTTTTTAATTACATTTAATTAATTAAAACACGTTTAAATTACACAATAACTTATATAAGACAGAGCCTTTGTATATAGAAATTTGTTTAATAAATTTAGTCCAATACTTTAGCACAAATAATTTATTAATATTAGATATTATTTTTTACACGAGTACAATATATATTTATAACATATTATTGCTTGTAATATATTAAATTATATGCTTGTATAATATAGTACGCGTATGTTAATTATATATATATATATATGTTAATTACATGCTAATATATAATTAACTATATATAATTATATATATAATAATATATATATAATTAGTTTATATATATATATATATATATATATATATATATATATATATATATATATATATATATATATATAATATATAGCCTAATTAATATATTAATTATGTATATATAGTAATATACGTAATTAATATATATGCTAATTATATGCTTGTAATATATTATTTATCAGTAATAAAATTGCTGCAAAATTCTTTACTTTCAAAAATTACTTTGTATTTTACAATAATTAAAAAATACAATACAATTTCAAATTATGACATTTTTTAAAAAGCGGAATTAGCAGTTGTGGATTGAACCAATACATTATGTTGTTCGCTGACAGAGTTGTAAATACAACCCCCTCAAAGTGCAGGGGTAGAAAACGTGTTGACAATATATCCCCATTAGGAGATTAGTGGAATTTATGGAGCCGGGCTTCTTTAACACCTAAACAAAGGAGATTCTCTAACTTCTGTTTCAAGTGTATTTTACATGCAGTCGCAATTTTTAAAAAAAGTTGAGTAGATATCGGCCGTTAATTTTCGAGCCACAATTTGGGTTGAGGTTTTTCGAGTCAAAACTAACTCTTTCACAACCCATTCCCATCGTCTAACGTTGAGCGCACACAGCTCTTACCGGTCAATATGATAAAACTCGGATTTGTACGCTGGTTCGAAAATATTTACTGCCGTTGGCTTTTTACCGCCTTTTACGTCAGTTCCCCCACTAGGCGTTTCGTTTAGTACAATAAACTATGAACAGCAAGTACAGGAAAAGCAAAAGAAACTCAGATTACTTTAAAAAAATCAACGAATCCATACTTGATTGTAATCCAACACTGAGCTGGTTATGAAGTGCTTCTAGTGGTTTTTCTATTTGATTTCACAAGGTATCAAATGTCTGAAAGGTGATTATGGCCTAGATACACAGCTTTGTAACACGAGTCCAGCATATAGCCATACATTCAGAGCAGACGGATAGTTAAGTTTAACATTGTTCCGAGTTTTACTGCCCAATGCAAATTAAAATCTGACTCTTATTGTGAAACGACATTTTTCAATTAAACAGATCTTTACGAAATTGCATTCAAATTATTTAGGCGGAACTCATGTTTAAATAACATCTACAGCGACGGTTTTCATGTTTAAATAACATCTACAGCGACGGTTTTCATGTTTAAATAACATCTACAGCGACGGTTTTCATGTTTAAATAACATCTACAGCGACGGTTTTCATGTTTAAATAACATCTACAGCGACGGTTTTCATGTTTAAATAACATCTACAGCGACGGTTTTCATGTTTAAATAACATCTACAGCGACGGTTTTCATGTTTAAATAACATCTACAGCGACGGTTTTCATGTTTAAATAACATCTACAGCGACGGTTTTCATGTTTAAATAACATCTACAGCGACGGTTTTCATGTTTAAATAACATCTACAGCGACGGTTTTCATGTTTAAATAACATCTACAGCGACGGTTTTCATGTTTAAATAACATCTACAGCGACGGTTTTCATGTTTAAATAACATCTACAGCGACGGTTTTCATGTTTAAATAACATCTACAGCGACGGTTTTCATGTTTAAATAACATCTACAGCGACGGTTTTCATGTTTAAATAACATCTACAGCGACGGTTTTCATGTTTAAATAACATCTACAGCGACGGTTTTCATGTTTAAATAACATCTACAGCGACGGTTTTCATGTTTAAATAACATCTACAGCGACGGTTTTCATGTTTAAATAACATCTACAGCGACGGTTTTCATGTTTAAATAACATCTACAGCGACGGTTTTCATGTTTAAATAACATCTACAGCGACGGTTTTCATGTTTAAATAACATCTACAGCGACGGTTTTCATGTTTAAATAACATCTACAGCGACGGTTTTCATGTTTAAATAACATCTACAGCGACGGTTTTCATGTTTAAATAACATCTACAGCGACGGTTTTCATGTTTAAATAACATCTACAGCGACGGTTTTCATGTTTAAATAACATCTACAGCGACGGTTTTCATGTTTAAATAACATCTACAGTTCGCGAAACTTTAACAATATATCTCTTAGCATCTCAGATTGGAAGTTCAGTGGCTCGAGCAATCAAGACCACGAGTTTGTTTGGAAAAAAGTTTTTTATTAAAATGATTAAGTACAATTACAATTGCCAAACGAATGAAATTTTACAAAACGTGTCTGAAAATAAAATGTATATAAAACCAAAGAATTTCATGTAATCGATTATTTTTCTAAAAAGGAAGCAAAAAAAGAAAATCGACGTAATTTTTCAGAATTTCGGAAAATATTTTCTAAAGTAAAAATTCGCTAAATAAAAAAGTGAACCAAATTTGAACAAATCAAAATACGAGGTGTGTTCAGAAAGTAACGAGAATTTTAATTTTTTGAATAAAATATTTATTTATTCTTCTACATTGATGTTGTCGCCTTCAAAATAGTCCCCATTGGAGATTATGCACTTGTGCCAGCGCTTCTTCCAATCCTCGAAACACTTCTCAAACTCGATCTTTGAGATAGCCTTTAGTTCTTTCAGCGATGCGCTTTTAATGTCATCTACAGCTGTAAAACGACGGCCCTTTAAGGTTCTCTTTATTTTTGGAAATAGGAAAAAGTCACACGGAGCCATGTCTGGCGAATATGGTGGCTGGGGCATCGTTACAGTACTGTTTTTGGCCAAAAATTCACGAACAAGCAATGAAGTGTGAGCTGGTGCATTATCGTGGTGCAAAAGCCATGAATTGTTTTTCCACAGATCCGGGCGTTTTTTTCGTATTGCTTCACGCAAACTACGTTGAACTTGTAAGTAGTACTCCTTATTGACCGTTTCACCTGGTGGCAGGAATTCATGATGCACTATTCCATTAATATCGAAGAACACTGTAAGCATAACCTTCACATTCGATCGCACTTGTCGAGCCTTTTTTGATCTTGGTGAGCCAGAATGCCTCCACTGGGATGATCGAGCCTTAGTTTCGACGTCATATCCGTAAACCCATGTTTCGTCATCTGTTATAATATGTTTCAATAGTTCTGCATCGTCGTTGACTTCATTTAGTGACTCCTGAGCAACATCCATTCGCCGCTGTTTTTGTTCAAAATTCAACAATTTTGGAACGAATTTTGCTGCCATGGGTTTCGTACACAAAACATTGGAAACAATGTCATTTCATGATTCAATCGATATGCCAACATCATCAGCGACCTCTCTAATTGTGATTCGGCGATTGTTCATAACCATTTCTTTCACTTTTTCCACGTTTTCATCGGTTGTTGATGTGCTGGATGGGCGTTCGTCATCTTCAACGTCTTTACGGCCTTTTTGGAAACGCTTATACCACTCGTAAACTGTTGCTTTGCTCATAGCGGACTCACCATAGGCCTTTGTTGACATTTCACACACTTTGTTACACTTTATTTCATTTTTTACGCAAAATTTGATACAAATTCTTTGATCCATTTCTTTTAACAAACGAAAATTGCCGAGCTCATAAAAACACGTCTAACCTTAGTGGCTGTCACAGACAAAGTCAACAATGAAAACAGCTGAAAGTTTTATTATACTTCAAGGGCATGTATACCAACATAATAAAAACAATGTTTGACAATCGGATTCTCCAAGCCCGCGAAATTTAAAAATTCGCGTTACTTTCTGAACACACCTCGTACACTGTTTGGCAGTAAATTTTAAAAACAAACAAACACAATAACTGCTCGGACAGTAATACAATACAGGGGTTGAAATATATTTATTTTTCAAAGTAATTTCAGGTATCGTACAGAAGCGGAGCACGTTCCTGAACATCGTCATCGGGAATTTCAGGAAAAATACTTTTATCAACGACTTAAATGCAATAAATTCTTCCCACATGTGACACTAAATTTTACACCTTGTAATTTGTGTAAAGTAGGGAAAAGGATTTATTTCAAGTTTAACTATTTTGTAAGTAGGCTACCAGAAAAATTTCGCACTCGATTACGTCCCTCCCTAAAAAAATGTTTCGGAAGCTACCGTTACAAAAGTTTGAAAATTGTATTCGGGTTCAAAAAAAAAAATCGGAAACAATATTTTAATTTATTTTGGATTCTGCACACTAAATTTACTGTAAAATATTTTATGTACCGCCAAAATTTAAGCAAATTATAACGAACTGTTTGCCAGAAATTAGGTCAATATTTTTTGAATTTTCCTGGATGTTTCAGAACTTTTTTATGACATGCAACATGCAAGGAAGTTTGTGCAATGTTTTTCATCTTTTTTCTAATTAAAAATGACAATTATCGCAAACTCACACTGTGGATAGTACCCGCTTTCGTTATTAAATCAGTAAAGAGTGTATCTATGTAAATCAACATGCTTATGTAAAATTGCAAAAATATTGTTTTTATAGGAATTAATTATTTCTAAAATTACATTAGTGACAGATCTAGGGGCCTATATCAAAATATAAATTGTTAGTTAATATTGTTTTTAAGAAAGTAATTATTTTTTATACAAACGTTTATTAAACATTCAATAATCCTGAATAACAGTAAAGCAAGCAATTAGGTCAAGTTAATAATCCTTTTAGGCTAATAGAGGGAACATTACCATTAGTGATATCTGCGTAGATTTCCATTTGCCTGCAACGGCATGGAATACATCATGATTTTTGATGTGTTAACGTGAAACGAGAAAAGCGCAAAATGCTAATACGAGTTAAGTTAGGCCACGTATATAATGGACGTTAGTTAACCATGCATCATCCGACCACTCCCTGATGAAATATTCACGTAGTAGCGTCTGTTCGCAACTAACTATAGGCTACATAATGTCCCTTAATGCGTCCTCTGGCTCACTTCCGGGTGTTTACATTTTAATACGATTAAATGGCGATAAATGGTTTTTAATTCGATTCTTATGTTTTGTGGGTTTTTATTGCTTGTCTCGTGATTAAAATGTTTTCTTTTTGTGTTTAACGTCCGACTATTGTGCACACTTGGGCTAATGCAGACGATGGGATGATTTATAGCGTATGAAAATGCCTTGACCGGGAATCGAACCCGGGACCTCGGGGTGAAAGCCCAGTACGCTATCCACTAGGCCACCGGGGCGCTGTGTGTGTTTAACGTCCGACTATTGTGCACACTTAGGCTAATGCAGACGATGGGATGATTTGTAGCGTATGAAAATGCCTTGACCGGGAATCGAACCCGGGACCTCGGGGTGAAAGCCCAGTACGCTATCAACTAGGTCACCGGGGCGCTGTGTGTGTTAACGTCCGACTATTGTGCACACTTAGGCTAATGCAGACGATGGGATGATTTGTAGCGTATGAAAATGCCTTGACCGGGAATCGAACCTGGGACCTCGGGGTGAAAGCCCAGTACGCTATCAACTAGGCCACCGGGGCGCTGTGTGTGTTTAACGTCCGACTATTGTGCACACTTAGGCTAATGTAGACGATGGGATGATTTATAGCGTATGAAAATGCCTTGACCGGGAATCGAACCCGGGACCTCGGGGTGAAAGCCCAGTACGCTATCAACTAGGCCACCGGGGCGCTGTGTGTGTTTAACGTCCGACTATTGTGCACTCTTAGGCTAATGCAGACGATGGGATGATTTGTAGCGTATGAAAATGCCTTGACCGGGAATCGAACCCGGGACCTCGGGGTGAAAGCCCAGTACGCTATCAACTAGGCCACCGGGGCGCTGTGTGTGTTTAACGTCCGACTATTGTGCACACTTAGGCTAATGCAGACGATGGGATGGTTTGTAGCGTATGAAAATGCCTTGACCGGGAATCGAACCCGGGTCCTCGGGGTGAAAGCCCAGTACGCTATCAACTAGGCCACCGGGGCGCTGTGTGTGTTTAACGTCCGACTATTGTGCACACTTAGGCTAATGCAGACGATGGGATGATTTGTAGCGTATGAAAATGCCTTGACCGGGAATCGAACCCGGGACCTCGGGGTGAAAGCCCAGTACGCTATCAACTAGGCCACCGGGGCGCTGTGTGTGTTTAACGTCCGACTATTGTGCACACTTAGGCTAATGCAGACGATGGGATGATTTGTAGCGTATGAAAATGCCTTAACCGGGAATCGAACCCGGGACCTCGGGGTGAAAGCCCAGTACGCTATCAACTAGGCCACCGGGGCGCTGTGTGTGTTTAACGTCCGACTATTGTTCACACTTTGGCTAATGCAGACGATGGAATGATTTGTAGCGTATGAAAATGCCTTGACCGGGAATCGAACCCGGGTCCTCGGGGTGAAAGCCCAGTACGCTATCAACTAGGCCATCGAGGCGGTACAAATACATAAATAATAGGTAAATTAGAAATCTGGAAATATTTTAACTAATTAAATTTTTTAACAGCAACTGGATTTGCGTATGTCTAATTGTTGGTTGTATCCAGTATAGCGTCTGCATTAATATGTGGCTTATTTGTAAAAATATTGATTGCAAGAGTGAGATAAGTATAACATAAACAAAATGGTGCTAAAAAATTACACTTTTTAAAAATATTTCTACCAAAAAATATCCGTTTTTGGAGGATAAAAATAAAACTTTACAGAAAATCAGCCTAATTTCTCAAAATCTGAGTCAGTGTAAAATATTTGAAGTAAACAAATTTACGGGTCGAAAAATCACCCCAAACAATTTAAAGCTTTGTATATTTTTTTCTGCATTTACTTGCAAAAGATGAACGAATTTTATTTTAAACTTTACTGCACTGCCTTCAGTAATAAATCAAACCAAAATAATAAATAATGATAATATGTAATGTATAAAATAGTAATAATATAATAAATAGGTTTACCCAAAGTTTGAACAAATTGTATGACCGATGATTTTGAAAAATTATGCTCGATTTTTGATTTGTTTTATATAGCTTTCAGCCCAGTTTTTCGTCGGTATTTCGTATGGGGTTATGAACTACACTGAACAAAAGTAGCTCAAAATCATTAGGATCAATGTTGATATATTTATAATTTTAATAGTTGATTAACCGGACATATTTTCTATCGTATCACTGACTTCAGTTATGAATTTTCATTAGTGACAAAGATTTTAGCTAATTTTTTTGAACTTGCTTTGTAAAACTAGACCGATTTCCTATATTTACTTTCTCACTTTACGAGGAATAAATGTAATATTTTGTTGTTGTAAAATGATCCTTAAATTTTGATGAATCCATTTTCAGGAAAAGTAAATATGTGTACAAAAATTTGGTCTGTCCATAGCTTACGAAAATTTTGTTCATTTTATCAAAAAGAAGAAGAAAATAAATAGCGCTTTGGGGGGAAAAACTTCTAAAAATCTTATTTTCTTTTTATCTATAAAGATTTTCATTAAATTTTACTAAAACGCTTGAACATTCCTACATCCATACAATAATGTCTGCGAAATTCCGTTTAGGAACTTTAAAAATAACTAAACATTTTGGCTAATCAATCGAAATTTTGATCACGTATAAAGAACAAAAAAAATCTACTTTTTTACAGATAGCTCATCAGTATATTTTTAGATTTCAAAAGTTTATATTTTGCGAATAAATTATGGGAAACAAAAATAAACTCTAATCAAAGGCAAAGTTTTTTACTGACTCTCGAATCGAAAATTTTAAAATTCGTAATTTGTTACACCGAGTTATAAATCTTGAATAAAATCTACTGATGCTGAATATTTTGGCTGATATTTTACGATAACTTCCGACAAGAATATTTTGAAATATAAAAATGTGTAATATTTCTGCACCATTTCATTAATATTAAAACAAATTTTCCTAACCAATGAAATCACTTTTGTTGAAATTCCATAAAAAAGTGATATTTCAATGTTTATGTACAGTTCTAATAAGTTTGTTATAATAATACCTTCCAATATAATGAAATTGTTGTATGAAATGATAGAAATGAATACTACAAGGTCTATAAATCATGTCTTCAATCAGATTTTTGAGTAACAGATGTGATTTTATTCCTGGGGGAGTGTAAGCTGCAATTTGCTCTAGCAATAGATAAATGTTCGCATTGAGCGGGAAGGTAATACAGAATATGCGCATTTGTAGCGATCTCAATCAGATCTCATGGTCTTCTCGTCACATCGACAGAACATGTTCAACAATACACGAACTCTCTTCACTTTATTATATACGAGCTGAATATCTTTTATTCATACTGTTTTCTGTACAGGTCCCACTCGACAGGTTTTCCGTACAGCTCTATTGAGACTAGTTTTTCACGTAGTTCTATCAAGACTAGTTTTCCGTACACATTTAGCTAGATTAGTTTTTTAGGGTTTTGTAAAAACTAGTTTTCCATATAGGTATAAAAACAGTAGCTTACCGTTCATTCAAGACTAGTTTTTAGTAAAGTTCTTTGAATTATTGTTTGTTTTCTGTATAGTTCTATAAAAACTATTTTCGTCAGTTATATGAACAACTTCAAGAGTAATTTTCTGTAGAGTTCTATAAAGAGATTTCCACTTTGTTTTGTTAATAGAAATTTGCATTGCAATACTCTCAAACACGTTTTCTGTAGAATTATATCAAGAGCAGTTCTACATGTTGTTATTATATCAAGAGAAATTTTCTGTACAGCTCTATGAAGACTCGTTCTACATGTTGTTCTATAAAGATTAGTTTTCCGTACTTTATATCAAGAGAAGTTTTCTGTACAGCTCTATGAAGACTCGTTCTACATGTTGTTCTATAAAGATTAGTTTTCCGTACTTTATATCAAGAGAAATTTTCTGTACAACTCTATGAAGACTCGTTCTACATGTTGTTCTATAAAGATTAGTTTTCCGTACTTTATATCAAGAGAAGTTTTCTGTACAACTCTATGAAGACTAGTTCTATATGTTGTTCTATAAAGACTAGTTTTCCGTACCTTATATCAAGACAAATTTTCTGTATAGCTCTATAAAGACTAGTTCTATATGTTGTTCTATAAAGACTAGTTTTCCGTAAGTTATATCAAGACAAATTTTCTGTATAGCTCTTTGAAGACTAGTTCTACATGTTGTTCTATAAAGACTAGTTTTCCGTAACTTATGTCAAGACAAATTTTCTGTATAGCTCTATGAAGACTAGTTCTATATGTTGTTCTATAAAGACCAGTTTTCCGTACGTTATATGAAGACAAGTTTTCTGTAGTCTATGAAGACTAGTTCTATATGTTGTTCTATAAAGACCAGTTTTCCGTACGTTATATGAAGACAAGTTTTCTGTAGTCTATGAAGACTAGTTCTATATGTTGTTCTACAAAGACTAGTTTTCCGTACTTTATATCAAGAGAAGTTTTCTGTACAACTCTATGAAGACTAGTTCTACATGTTTTTCTAAAAAGACTAGTTTTCCGTACTTTATATCAAGACAAGTTTTCTGTGCAGCTCTATGAAGACTAGTTTTACATGTTGTTCTATAAAGACTAGTTTTCCGTACCTTATATCAAGACAAATTTTCTGTATAGCTCTATGAAGACTAGTTCTATATGTTGTTCTATAAAGACTAGTTTTCCGTAAGTTATATCGAGACAAATTTTCTGTATAGCTCTTTGAAGACTAGTTCTATATGTTGTTCTATAAAGACTAGTTTTCCGTACCTTATATCAAGACAAATTTTCTGTATAGCTCTATGAAGACTAGTTCTATATGTTGTTCTATAAAGACTAGTTTTCCGTAAGTTATATCAAGACAAATTTTCTGTATAGCTCTTTGAAGACTAGTTCTATATGTTGTTCTATAAAGACTAGTTTTCCGTACTTTATATCAAGACAAGTTTTCTGTACAGCTCTTTGAAGACTAGTTCTACATGTTGTTCTATAAAGACTAGTTTTCCGTAAGTTATATCAAGACAAATTTTCTGTATAGCTCTTTGAAGACTAGTTCTATATGTTGTTCTACAAAGACAAGTTTTCTGTACAGCTTTATGAAGACTAGTTCTACATGTTGTTCTATAAAGACTAGTATAACAATAACCACACTGAATAAGATTTCGGTATGGAAAATAAAACTATGCAAAAGTATCGATTCAATAACAGTCTGGAAAGGTGTTACCCAGCAAAATATTTGTATCCGTTTTAAAATTACATAATTTTATATTTTTTACAATATATGTGTATCGTACATAAATCTAAACAAATTACCATTTTTGATATTAAAATTTCCTTTAATCAGAGCTAGAATTATTTGCAGTTCTGTTCATTTTGACTTTAACAAAATTTGGAAATTAGAAATGTTGAGATTTTGAGTTTGTGAATTTTATCGATTTGGAATCAGATTTTGCTTACAATCAGAGAAAAACAGATTTTGCTGTATAAAGAATTTCTTCAAATTTTAGGCCTGTTTGCAAACGTGCGATTCCGCTCAGCTTCGTTACGCTTTCAGTGGCTACACTTACTTTCAGTGGTTACACTTACTTTCAGTGGCTACACTTACTTTCAGTGGTTACACTTACTTTCAGTGGCTACACTTACTTTCAGTGGCTACACTTACTTTCAGTGGTTACACTTACTTTCAGTGGTTACACTTACTTTCAGTGGCTACACTTACTTTCAGTGGTTACACTTACTTTCAGTGGCTACACTTACTTTCAGTGGCTACACTTACTTTCAGTGGCTACACTTACTTTCAGTGGCTACACTTACTTTCAGTGGCTACACTTACTTTCAGTGGCTACACTTACTTTCAGTGGCTACACTTACTTTCAGTGGCTACACTTACTTTCAGTGGCTACACTTACTTTCAGTGGCTACACTTACTTTCAGTGGCTACACTTACTTTCAGTGGCTACACTTACTTTCAGTGGCTACACTTACTTTTAAAAACAATAGTCTGCTTCACTCCACATTTGACGGCCACGCGGTCTTCCCCAAAATAATTTTTTGTGATAAATTTAAATGAAATCAGATCAAATAATGGCCGAAACTAGCATGCTATCTCGCATCATATACAAATTATAAACACTACTCAAAATGAGTTCTAGGAGCCTCATTTCGTCTTGAGTCATGGTCTCAATAACTCATTTCACAATAGGAATATATTCCATAAATATCAGTTATCTTATTTTTTTATCAAGTACGTCAAAAAATTTTCAACAATTATATATCCTATTTAATGTTTATATATATATATATATATATATATATATATATATATATATATATATATATATATATATTAAAAGTGTTAGATGCAATAAAAACATTAAATGGAATATATAATTGTTGCAAATTTATAGACGTACTTGATAAAATAAGATAACTGATATATATATATATATATATATATATATATATATATATATATATATATATATATATATATAGTTACTGTCTCAGTAACTCATTTTGCAATAGGAATATATTCCATAAATATCAGTTATCTTATTTTTATCAAGTACGTCAATAAATTTTCAACAATTAGGCTATATATTCTATTTAATGTTTTATATATATATATATATATATATATATATATATATATATATATATTACTAAAGTGTTAGATGCAATAAAAACATTAAATGGAATATATAATTGTTGCACATTTATTGACGTACTTGATAAAAATAAGATAACTGATATTTATATATATATATATATATATATATATATATATATATATATTTGTATTGCCTTTTTGTTTACTTAAATTCAATGTATTTTTAAAATACAGCGTATTCTTAAGAGATGAACTTTTTCTCGTTACGTAAAGAGATAAAAAAATAATTGTGTAGAAGTTTGTCTATCAAGATAGAATTATTATTCTTCCGTGAATTCCTTATTCCAAAGGCAATTCATTTCTTGAAAGGAAAATGTCAACAAAAGGTTTTAGTGACGTTGGCGTCTACAAAATTGATGACACAAGACAAAAACGGGAAACATTTTAACAAGAAGGTAAAAAATGGTCGCTAGTATAACATGGCTTTCTTAAACGTATTTTTGTATTTAGTAGTGTTTACTGAAATTGTTACTCTACCAATCGGATATTATTTATTTATAGAATTATTAGGACGTTCATTGTGCTTTTGGACGTTTATTAATTGTGTTAAATTACTTCTAATTCTAATAATATTTTAAAATTAAATCATTGTTTACGCATATATCTTATAAATACAAAACCAGATATATTTTTTCATGTTTGCAAATATGTTGTACGATTTACGTAATAACGTGTAGCCTACAGATACATCATTTAAATTAGTAATACGTACACATATGTCACATGAAAGAGTATGCATACCTCAAATGTATAATTAATGATCGGATTATTCATTTTGTGCCTGATTAATACAGAATTTTATGTGGAAATTCAACATAATTTGTGTTAATGAAATATTACACGAAAAAGCAACATGTTTTAGATGTGTCACAAATGAAGGAAAGATGATCTATACTTTCGAAACATCGTGTGATTTATTAATCAAAAGTACGGTTGACCTAGCGAAGCGGGGTCTCTGTTCCAACTCGACCATTACGAATTTGGTTTGTGTGTTGGTTTGTTTGTTATGCACTTTTGGCCAAACTAATTGACCGATTGTTTTGAAATATGGTGTCAAGTAGCTTGTATAAAGCACAAACGACGTATGTGTAAGATTTTCTTCTATTCACTTCCGTTTCAAGATGGCGGCATTTGATTTAACGATGACGAGCGTATGCAATTTTAATCAAATTGTTTTGAAATTTGGTTCGACGGTACGTTGTATAAAGTCCGAAAAATATACGTGTAAAACGTTTTTACCAATCACTTCCGTTTCAAGATGGCGGCGTCTGATTCACAAGAACGAGTTTTTAGTCAACCGCATTTACCGATCGTTTTGAAATTCAGTACGAAGATATCTAATATAAAGCCCCAATGACGTATATGTAACATGTTTTCCTATTTAGTTCCGTTTCAAGATGGCGTTTTTACAAGATGGCGGCGTCTGATTCAATTTAGTTCCGTTTCAAGATGGCGGCGTCTGATTTAAATTCAATAACGTTTTAGTCAATAACGAGTTTTTAGTCAAACGCATTTACCGATCGTTTTGAAATTCAGTACGAAGATATCTGATATAAAGCCCCAATGACGTATATGTAACATGTTTTCCTATTTAGTTCCGTTTCAAGATGGCGGCGTCTGATTTACAATAACGAGTTTTTAGTCAAACGCATTTACCGATCGTTTTGAAATTCAGTACGAAGATATCTGATATAAAGCCCCAATGACGTATATGTAACATGTTTTCCTATTTAGTTCCGTTTCAAGATGGCGGCGTCTGATTTACAATAACGAGTTTTAGTCAAACGCATTTACCGATCGTTTTGAAATTCAGTACGAAGATATCTGATATAAAGCCCCAATGACGTATATGTAACATGTTTTCCTATTTAGTTCCGTTTCAAGATGGCGGCGTCTGATTTACAATAACGAGTTTTTAGTCAAACGCATTTACCGATCGTTTTGAAATTCAGTACGAAGATATCTGATATAAAGCCCCAAATGACGTATATGTAACATGTTTTCCTATTTAGTTCCGTTTCAAGATGGCGGCGTCTGATTTACAATAACGAGTTTTTAGTCAAACGCATTTACCGATCGTTTTGAAATTCAGTACGAAGATATCTGATATAAAGCCCCAATGACGTATATGTAACATGTTTTCCTATTTAGTTCCGTTTCAAGATGGCGGCGTCTGATTTACAATAACGAGTTTTTAGTCAAACGCATTTACCGATCGTTTTGAAATTCAGTACGAAGATATCTGATATAAAGCCCAAATGACGTATATGTAACATGTTTTCCTATTTAGTTCCGTTTCAAGATGGCGGCGTCTGATTTACAATAACGAGTTTTTAGTCAAACGCATTTACCGATCGTTTTGAAATTCAGTACGAAGATATCTGATATAAAGCCCCAATGACGTATATGTAACATGTTTTCCTATTTAGTCCCGTTTCAAGATGGCGGCGTTTGATTTACAATAACGAGTTTTTAGTCAAACGCATTTACCGATCGTTTTGAAATTCAGTACGAAGATATCTGATATAAAGCCCCAATGACGTATATGTAACATGTTTTCCTATTTAGTTCCGTTTCAAGATGGCGGCGTCTGATTTACAATAACGAGTTTTTAGTCAAACGCATTTACCGATCGTTTTGAAATTCAGTACGAAGATATCTGATATAAAGCCCCAATGACGTATATGTAACATGTTTTCCTATTTAGTCCCGTTTCAAGATGGCGGCGTTTGATTTACAATAACGAGTTTTTAGTCAAACGCATTTACCGATCGTTTTGAAATTCAGTACGAAGATATCTGATATAAAGCCCCAATGACGTATATGTAACATGTTTTCCTATTTAGTTCCGTTTCAAGATGGCGGCGTCTGATTTACAATAACGAGTTTTTAGTCAAACGCATTTACCGATCGTTTTGAAATTCAGTACGAAGATATCTGATATAAAGCCCCAATGACGTATATGTAACATGTTTTCCTATTTAGTTCTGTTTCAAGATGGCGGCGTCTGATTTACAATAACGAGTTTTAGTCAAACGCATTTACCGATCGTTTTGAAATTCAGTACGAAGATATCTGATATAAAGCCCCAATGACGTATATGTAACATGTTTTCCTATTTAGTTCCGTTTCAAGATGGCGGCGTCTGATTTACAATAACGAGTTTTTAGTCAAACGCATTTACCGATCGTTTTGAAATTCAGTACGAAGATATCTGATATAAAGCCCAAATGACGTATGTCTAACATTTTCTCCTATTTAGTTCCGTTTCAAGATGGCGGCGTCTGATTTACAATAACGAGTTTTTAGTCAAACGCATTTACCGATCGTTTTGAAATTCAGTACGAAGATATCTGATATAAAGCCCCAATGACGTATATGTAACATTTTCTCCTATTTAGTTCCGATTAGAGATGGAGGATTTAACGATGACTAGTGAACGCAATTTCAATCAAAAGAAAGACGATTGTTTTGAAATGTGGTAGAGCCCGAATGACGTATGCATAACACTTCTATTTATTTTCATTTCAAGATAGCGGCCTCTGATTCAACGCTGAGTGTGTAGTTGCTAGTTATTTCCTGTAATACTGGCTGAACGGCAAAACCTATCGTAATTTTGACTGTTATATTGAGAAAAAGCGTAAAAGTTCCAATAAAGTTTGCATAATAACGTTTTGATAATTATTACTGTTACCGCTTAAATTGGCAAAAAAGGTTACGAGCGCTGTCGTGGAGCGTTCGGTATATTAATCAAAACACTGCGATGTATAATGTTTTTTGAACTATTAGTAATAACAAAAAGACGTGATCATACGTCGTATAAGAAATAAACAATACTGAATCTTATGAACAACTAGTGATGTGTATCAATACGTTAGAGAAACAGTAGATTTTTTTGGGGTTTTTTTTTTGTTTAACGTCCGGCTATTGTACACACTTGGGCTAATGCAGACGATAGGATGATTTATATCGTATTAAAATGCCAAGCCATGGCCTGAAATCGAACCCGGGTCCTCGGGGTGAAAGCCCAGTACGCTATCAACTAGGCCACCGAGGCGGCAGGAGGAAACAGTAGAGTGTACTAATACGTCACAAAAGTTTGCTTAGTTTGTTTTTATTTTTTAATAAGCTACGTTATGCCGATGAGGCTAACGAGGACGATAACAGAAAATCAAAACTTAGGCAGACCTTGAAATGTTTAACTTCAAGGTTAAGTCTGAACGTTGCCTTCAACCATCTCCAATACACTTGCTATAACATATGACTAGATACATTATTAAGTACCCGTAATATGAACTGATATAAATATTTATATAATGCAGACTTGCGTAGAAATACGTTATAAAAACCAAAGATATATGTAGATAAGTTACATAAACCAATAACACGTTATTAACAATAATATGAGCCTAAGTACAAATATTCTTAGTAAACATGCCTATATAAACTTGAATGACATGAATATTTAACGCGCCATTTTTAATGCGAATTAATTTTTAGGCTCCGCAAGGAATGTAATTGGATTACAGTTTTGTATCAAAAGGTTTGTGGCTAATGCAATGAAAATAAATAAATGGAATCTAGGAGAAATAAAGTTTAATTAGCCTTCCAACTTACCAAAGACACATACAACAAGAAGTCCATCTCCTGGAATACAAAGATAAGGCATTATCATACGGTAATTAAACCAGAAGCCTTATATGCAGCTGAAACATTATCTCTCACAACCCAGGGCCCACTTGAAAGGCTGGAGATCAAAGAAAGATATTACGAAAAATCTTAGGCCCCAAATTCCGTAACAACCAATTACTCCACATCAGTAATGAAACTCTTTACCAAAAACTGAAACTCTATCAGACAATAAGAAAAAGGAGAATTGATTTTTATGGGCACATCCTCCGAATGGACAAAAATAGACTAACCAAAAAAATATTTGACTACTTTCGCAGTAGAAGAGCCAAACTGAGAAACGGAGAAAGACATAATAGAACTGCAGATCACTGACACTATGCTCATGGACAGGACAGCCAAAACAATAACCAAGGACAAGCAGCAACGGTTCCAGGGCAAAGTCAAATCCAGGCGAACGATCCAAATCTCTGACGAAGAAAGAAAAGCAAGATCTCAACGAATGAAGCAATACTGGGCTACGAGGAAGGCACAGAACATTGAGAAGTGTTCAAATATCTTGGGGAATGGATCAGCTGGAACGCCCTAGAGAAAAAAGCTATGGAATCTAGGAGAAATAAAGTTGAATTAGCCTTCCAACTTACCAAAGACACATACAACAAGAAGTCCCTCTCCTGGAATACAAAGATAAGGCATTATCATACGGTAATTAAACCAAAAGCCTTATATGCAGCTGAAACATTATCTCTCACAACCCAGGGCCTACTTGAAAGGCTAGAGATCAAAGAAAGAAAAATCTTAGGCCCCAAATTCCGTAACAATCAATTACTCCACATCAGTAATGAAACTCTTTACCAAAAAACTGAAACACTATCAGACACAATAAGAAAAAGGAGAATTGATTTTTATGGGCACATACTCAGAATGGACAAAAATAGACTGACCGAAAAAATATTTGACTACTTTCACAATAGAAGAGCCAAACCACTTTGGTTTAGAGAAACGGAGAAAGACATAACAGAACTACAAATCATTGACACTATGTTCATGGACAGAACAGCCAAAACAATAACCAAGGACAAGAAGCAACGGTTCCAAGGCAAAGTCAAATCCAAACGAACGATCCAAATCTCTGACGAAGAAAGAAAAGCAAGATCACAACGAATGAAGCAATACTGGGCTACGAGGAAGGCACAGAACATTGAAAAGTGATTGATTTAGTGTACCCCAAAGTTGGGTGAAATAAATAAAGAGAGATTCTAAATAATAGGCCTACTCTTTGTAACTAACACAAAATAAAATAAAAAACTTAATAAATGTTTCCTAATAATCAACTTAGGCTTAATTTATTAAAACCAAATCAGTTGTAAGAAATTTTCTAGCTGATATAAAATATTTAATTATAAAATAAATATAAATCAAGCATAGCAAACACACATATTTATATATAAATACACGCGGGCGAAAAATTGAGTGCAAATAATTACTCTTATAAAACACAGAGTAATAAATTGTAACTCTCGAGTGCACTGAAGAAATATTATACCGCAAACGGGGTCTTTTCTCTTAAGAAAATTAATTCTGAAAAATATCCCTTGTAAAAAAAGATTGTTGAAAGGCGGCGCTTGTTAAAGCATGAATTTAAAAACCAGAAAGCTTGATACGCTTTTGGGAAAAGAAACTGCCGTTACTCTATCCACAACGTCTCAATTAATTTTATTATAATTTTTAAAGTTAGAGGAGGAAATAATGTTTACCCGGATGTATAAAGTGATAATTGAAGAAAAGAAGTCTTACTTATCACTTATCTTTTGCTTACTTTATTATAAAAAAGTAAATAGCGTAATTGATAAGTAATTATAAAAAGGAAATATATAAGACCACGTGTAATACAGTTTTTCTCGTTGGTTTTTTACCAGTGGTAAATATGCATCTGTCTCGCTGACGTGTAGGAAGCAAATTTTCAAAATCTAACAATCATCGAATACCTGGAAACCAAATCGGGCACACAAATTTATTTTGGTAATTCTACATTTTAAAATAATGTTAAAAAATCACATCTTTATTGAACACTTTTCTATCAAGCGTAAACAAATCAATTTAATTTTAAATTTTAATACAGATTACAAAATGGACTCAATCGTAGTTAGCAACTTTCTTGTTTTAGTAAAATTAGAAATTTTAAAATGTCAATTTATGCGTACACAAGTTTATTATAATGGTGAAATTCGATTTTCAAAGAAGCTTATTCCAATAAAACTTACGGATTTTAAGGTTAAATTTTATATTTTTTGCATTTTAAATTATGTTGGTTGAGTAAAATGTATTTGTATGCATTTACTCGACATTACTAGGTACCTAATTCTGATTAATACTCCGAATTTATAATTTTTTTTTTGTTTTTCTCCCTTTATTCTCCCCCCCCCAAAAAAACTATAAAAGAGAATCCTCGTATCTACTTTTCTGATATACCGATTTTAGTTAAATTAAGCCCGTGTGTAACTAAACAAAAGGTACGAGTGCCTAAAAAAAACAAACGAATTTCCGGAGATAAATATTAAAAAGGACAGAAAAAATCGAGTAATAGGTCTATTTTTATATTTTACTTAGGTGAATTGTATTTTGAAATCAAATGTACGCCTATTTTCAGTTATTGCATAAGTTAAGAGGAAAAAAAATCCGGACTTTTTTACCAGATATGTTTAGGTGCTTAAGTACTTAACTAGTGTCCTTTTAAATTATTTTTTGATTTTAGCAAGTAAATTAATATTTCTTTCTGTCACAGTATTTACTTTCAAAATTAAATAGACTATAATTTGTATAAAATACAATTTGTATTAACTTTTTTTGTGTATTAATTTCGTCAATTGTTTAGAGTATTCGAGCCTAATTATTAAATTTTTTGATAAAAACAATCTCTTATTAATCGAGTATTAATTAAAACGTATTTATTTAATACGGATATTAATTCAGTACGTTAAATTCACTTATATCTACATATTTTTACAGTGTCGTGTATAATTTTTCAATATTATATTAACGTATAAATTCAAAATTATTTTGTCCCATTAAATTACTTCACAAGACAGAAAAAATATGTATCATTTTAATGATATAATATTAATAGCTTTACACAGTTGACTGTTTATCGCGTATAAAGGAAATGCTAAACTACGTTTATTAAATTTCATTCTACCAAGTGACCAGAGAATTGTCAGGAAAAAACAGTGCGTCGGTTATTGCAGAAATTAGCGTGCTTTATATAAATGTTTATTGGACGTGAGCCATTGTAGAATTGTGACTATTGTATATAGAACATCACTTTTATGCCTTATAAATATAAAAACAGTAGAACCACTTTTAAACGCTGCCACTGCGTTACATAATGCATCAGCTAAAGAAAAGTGTTGTAGCAGTGTTTTGTTCTCACCTCCAGGCAATCCATCTTGGCTTTCTTTGTCAGATGTACGCGCGGGGATACTGGAATACACTAACTTAATCAATACTTACTATTTGTAGCCTACCAAAGCATATTTTATTTTGTTCAAATTATTGTGAGTGTTTGTGTGAAAAGCCAAAGACAGTTGTAAATTAGCGCTTCAGTCTATCTGTCTATCAGTAACGCACCCACTGTCCTAAAACTGTGCGACCGATTTTTATAATTTGACGAAAATGGTCTATGGAACTGAGAAAAAATGTAGGTGACAACAAAAATATTTAGAGTTAGTTAAGGAATGAAATATTAAGAGCAAAAATATTTTTAAATTGTAATTTATTTATATACAGGTATACTGACATCGAATTTACGGGCATGTAATTTCTGCACATAGGTTCTAAAGATTTTATATTTGGAATAGTTTTATATTTTATATTTCTTCTAAAGTTCAGTATCATGTTCTCCTTCGCACTAATTTTAACATGTTGGAACCGATGATTTTTTATAAAGTTTTAAACGTAGTTTAGAGTTTTTTAAAATGTTTTTTTCAGGATCGATTGATGTTTTACACATTTTTTTAAATTTATGAATCTCAACGAAAACACCTTTTAAAAAATTAGCTAATAATTTTATAAAGTTTTGTACGAAGGTCGACTTTTTTCATTGAGGGTGAAAATAACCATAATCTACTCATTTTAATGTTTAGGTATCATATACATTTTAAAAAAGGGTTCCAGAATAGCTACACCTATTGAGAGGAGTTAGACGTCCCTCGCGGTACCCGAGTTTAACACACTTACGACTTTAACACTTAACACTCACAGTTACATTTAGGGAAGCGGTAATAGCCTTAATGTGCTTTTCGCCTTAAAAACAACAATAAATTTTTTTTAAAATAAGAGAAAGGATTTAAATCGCAAGCCACAAGCTGTACAGTCCGCGTCACGGCAGTGCAGACGACAAGGAGTGAGTGGATCCATTCTTGTTAATATGTACAGTAGTTGATATCCCCAAAAATTCCGAGAGTTATCAGCAAAAATCCAAACTCATTTTACTGTTTAGGCATCATATACATTTTAAGAAAAGGCCCCGCAGGGGGTGCAGACTAGCTGCACCTATTGAGAGGATTTAGACGTCCCTCACGGTACCCGAGTCTAACACACACTTAGGCCCTACGACTTTAACACTTTACACTCACACTTACATTTAGGCAGGCGATAATAGCCTCAATGTGCTTTTCGCCTTAAAAAACAACAAAATTTTTTTAAAAAAATAAGAGAAAGGATTTAAATCGCAAGCCACAAGCTGTACAGTCCGCGTCACGGCAGTGCAGACGACAAGGAGTCAGTGGATCCATTCTTGTTAATATGTACAGTAGTTGATATCCCCCAAAATTCCGAGAGCTATCAGCAAAAAACCAATTTATTATATTTTGTACAAATTTTATCATATCTGTTACTCATATCAATGTACTAAATTTAAAATAAAGCAAATTTATTGTTCTAGAATAAATTTTAAAACAATATATTACTAAATTAGAATATAATATATCATATATATTAAATATATATATATATATATATATATATATATATATATATATATATATATATATATATATATATATATATATATATATATATATAAAACATATATAATACGCCTCGATGGCCTAGTTGATAGTGTACTGGGCTTTCACCCCGAGGACCCGGGTTCGATTCCCGGCCAGGGCTTGGCATTTTCATAAGCTATAAATCATCCCATTGTCTGCATTAGCCCAAGTGTGCACAATAGTCGGACGTTAAACCCCCCAAAAATAAATAAAATAAAAAAATAAATACTGCCTGAACTTTGGTGTGAATTATTGAACGTTAAAAGTTAGTGCAGTCCTTTAAAGTTTTGCACCAGTATTTTTGTTTTATCGCATTCAATTTCTTATTCAGTTATGTCAGACCGTATGTCCAATGTAAGTAAATGCAAAGTCAATAAATAGTTAGTGTCTTACTGAATGGGTTGTCTAACAGTCCATAACACACCCTTGAAAGTTTTATCTCAGGTCTGAAAAGGGTCGCATCCCGTGCTCTCCCGCTCCCACTTCAGGTCGACATGATTTTTACTGCCACCTTTCAATTATTCAATGCAGTCACACAACCAGTAAAAGCCAGCCGTTATTCTTTCCTCTCTATTCTTGTAACATAAAATCTCATCCTTTCACCATAACTGATAGGTCCTGCAGTGCAATCCTTAAACGTCTGTTTGATTTATCTGTACTTAGTTACACAAAAAACGCAGGACACATTTAACTGAAACACTGGGTTAAAAGGTGAGCCCACTTAGTTTTATTTTTCTGATTGGCTTAACTTTTAATTTCAAATTAATGAACGTTTAAAAGTGATAAAAATATAGTACAAATTTAAGATAGCTATTAGACTAATTAAAGTTTGTTGTTGTTTTCTTTCAGCTAACAATAAAACAACTGTTTTCGTTTTTGTAAAACCAGCAGAACTTTTTCATCGGCCGTTTTGATTGACAAATAAGTTTTACGTTTATTACCAATGTTTCGTGATAAGTTAGCCACGCAAATAAAACATATTTTACATAGAAAAGTAATTTTAATTTGATCAGTATTTTTAGAACTATTACTTTTAATAGAGGCTATAAAAACTGTATGAATTGTTTTACTGGATGTATATATAAGATAAAAAGTATTAAAACTATTTACACGTTTCGGTCAGTCGGAATATGTAAAAAATTTACATTTATAGACTGTATTGTTTGATTCGAAATATACAGTAATAATTTATTATTATTATTTAATTATTATTTATTTATTATTATTATTATTATTATTTATTATTATCATTTAAACTCATTTTTATTTCACTATTGTTTTACATAAGAGCACGGTCATCGATGTGGTATCACATTTATTAGACTGCTGACCTCAAGGTCGTGGGTTCAAGCGCAGTTACTGTCGTTAGCACGGCGCTTTCTGTTGAAACCGATTCCCTCTCCTCATTAATCTAACTGGCGTACAAAATTAACGTTAAGCAAAAGAAAAACACGAAAAACTCTTTTTTTTTCAGGTAAACAATATAACTTTGTATATTGTTATGCCTTCTTAAACTTGTGTATTATTATGTCATAGGACATTGAAATGAACTAAAAAAACTTATCACCATTTTTTCTACATACCTCTCACTACATAATTTTATAGGAATACGAAGAATTAAAATTTCACTCTTAATCTGTCAGTGCTTATAATCGTGAATATTTTTTTTTTTTTTTTTTTTAGTGTTTAACGTCCGACTATTGTGCACACTTGGGCTAATGCAGACGGTGGGATGACTTTATAGCGTATGAAAATGCCAAGCCCTCGTCGGGAATCGAACCCGGGTCCTCGGGGTGAAAGCCTAGTACCCTATCCACTAGACCAGGGTTAAACCCCCGCGGACAGATTTTGTTCATGGCTCTTTTAGAGAACATATTTTTATAGCAAATTAAATTTAGTTTACTGAAGTATTCTAATTTTATGTTGAATAATTATTAATATGACATCTACATTGATATCATAATTACCCTCGTTACCCTCATGGCTCAAATAACCTACAGATAATGACAGGAAAATTAATAATATGCAGTGTTGCCGTTTTGCGGACTTTAGTCCGATTTGCAGCCTTTTTTAAACGTTGAGTATTTTTTCGGACTTTTTTTTCATCAGTGGACTATTTCACTTTTTACCACCGGCAACAATGTAATATGGTTTTGGCCCTCGGAACTTACTGGAGTAACCAGTATGGCCCTAAGGCTGGAAAGTTTGGAGACCCCTGCACTAGACCACCGAGGCGGCAAATATTTATTTATGCTTCTTCTTTTCGATCTATCCCGTAACAACTAATTATTTCAACAATCGCAGATCGTCGTCAGCCACAAACGTTTACTGAATTTTAATAACGGTTTTTAGCACCTTACAGATAACTGATTAATGAACAATAAAAGTTTTACGTGAATTTGAACAGCACTAATCCCGGCATGTTAATACGCTATGGATTTTACAATGGAAACTCGTTCTTTCTGAAGCCAATATTAAAGTAGTTTGTTAAATAATAGGTTCCAGGCTACGTCTATTTATTAGGAACGTGGAACGTTTCCGAGCCAAATAAAATGTTACTTAATATCGCCATAGAACTACGCCTTACTGAATGCAACGCGGCTATATATAAAGAAAGTAGTCGTAAATTAAATTTATTGAGGTATATTTTAAAGAATGTCAAGTTATCTTTCCCCATGGGACAGGGAAGAGGGCTGTTTTCATTATCTTATTCGCGTACTGAGTTTATAGCGATGCAACGTAAAGAATACAAATCAATAACCGCGTCTCTGCCGCCAGCGGTAATACGGTAGCGAAATAAATTACTAAATGTCAATAATCTTATGTTATGATTGCGTTCCGTTAACCGTTAAGACTAAATCGAGAATAGCGTTTATAGTTTATTACGCAATACTGAAAAAACGCCGGAAACAGTCCTACTTAAGAGACCATTACTTCCGGTGTTGAACTATTGACGTCAGAATCTATGAACTAATTTATTAGAAATCTCCGTTCAGGTGGAAGTAAAGAAGTTACTATTTGTAAACTAAAGTAACTGAATACACCTGAAGACGTACAACAAAATTAATTTCTTAATGACCATAATATTTGCAAAACATGGATTACCCAACAAGAGCTTAGACCTAGAATTTTTTAATGCTTTTTTTTGATAGATCTAAACATTTGGAAAAGAGTTTTTTGAGCAAGAAAATCTTGAAATATTTTTGTAATAAAACTTGAAGAGTTACCGAAAGAAGTTAAGCTTTTGTTAATGATATGTTTGGTGAATATATAACTAATTTGAAGATATGTTTACAAAATATCTCTAAAGTAAATATCTCATAAAGTAATATATCATAAGTATAAATATCTCATAAGTAAATATATCATAAAGTAAATGGAAACAATTTCTGTTATTGAACAAAAAATAAAACGAAAACATGTTGTTTTTAACAACATAACCTGAAAGTTTAATATAGCCTATCAGCTGTTCAACGAAATCAGTAGCCGCCTCAGTGGTCTAGTTGATAGCGTACTGGGCTTTCACCCCGAGGACCCGGGTTCGATTCCCGTAAAGGGCTTGGATTTTCATACGCTATAAATCATCCCATCGTCTGCATTAGCCCAAGTGTGCACAATAGTCGGACGTTAAATAAAAAAAAAACGAAATCAGCTGATCGTTACAAAACAAGTGATCTTTTACTAATACATATTTATCAAAATTAAATTAACGTTTCATTTCATATATTTAGTTCAGTCAAACTTCTTTGTAGTTTCCATCTCACGTCTTCGGTTCGTTCCCGGGCGGAAACATAGGAAATTATAATTACAAATAATTTAATTTGCGACGCGCAAAATATACTATTTTATACTTTACCACAAACATAAACGTCGTGCACTCGCATCACGTAGAATCCAACATTACAAAAAGCCCTAAACCAGGATACATTTTAATGTCTTGTTTAGTTTAAATAAATAATTACGTGCACTTAGCTATTACTTACTGTACTTATAGAACAAGATCAGTTGTTTTATATTAATTCTTAACGAACAGCTGATAAGCTATAATAAGTTTCAGGTTAATTGATAATAAAACTATCAATATAAACAACAATTATTTTAAAAGTTTATATTAATTTCGAATCTATTTTAAAGCGGTTACAACGAACAGGTTTTCTTGAACTAAGAAAAAAATACCGAAACCAAAGCACAACGTTTTCATATAATACGTGTGTACTGTAATCGAAAAGGAGGAAGAAAAGACAGAGACAGAAATAGAGACGATTTGCGTTTGCACGTTTGTTTCTTATTTCCGTTACATGCTTCCGTTCGACAGACTTTTTTTCTAATCACTGCTCTCACAAAAGCTAACATTAAAAGCTTCGCTTGAAAAAAGATGTTTCAAAATATTGACAAACTGTACTTTATTAAAAACGTCTGATGTTCATTTAACAATCCACTTTTTGTAATGTTGCAATTTACACGTAAAATCGCTCCCAAAATACTTTTTCAGAAACTAATGTCTTTATCGTTTAAGTTTGTTTTAAATTGATTCTCGTGTGTATTTTTCCTTTAAGGTGAACTTTCTGCTGAAGTGTACAGAATTAATTACGTAACGCTTATATGGTAGATAGCTAATTGTGTCAGCCATCTTGAATACCGTTATGTAATACTTGTCGCGGTTACAAATGACAAGTCCCACGTGTTTTCCTATATTTTGCCAGCAATCACAGAGTCGTGTGAAACAGGATATCCGTAATTACCTACTTCCGCCTTCGACTTAAGTAATCTTTGGCCATTGCACAAGGCGCAACGTACTCAAACAAGGTATCCGACCTCAGGCGGATTTGGAAGGTAAATAATTAGCGTCTAATTGTGAATTGATTTTTTACTATAATATATCTTTGAAAATGTGTGTATAAAAATATATGTCGTTAAGTAACTTAAGTTTTTGAAATCAACTTAATATGAAAAAGCAAAATTAAAACTGTGTAATAGTTTATTAATAACAAAGCATACAAAATTCAGTTTTATTATTTTTTTATACGGCTAAAATTACACAACTTTCTTCCTTGTTAACCCCTGTTTCCTCCTACGTCAGTACTCCTTCATTCACTAGCTCATTCTATGACGTTCCACCTCCGAAACCACTCGCCTTCTTCCTCTTGGATTCTCTTCAGAGATGTCTTTCAACTCAGCAGCAGCTATCTTCCTCCCACACGTGTCCCTATTTTGTACCTCTTCAGCGGTTATTCCACATCTAGTCAGATCCTGATGGACTTCCTGGAGCCATAGAAAGAATAAAATGGAAAAATAAAACCAAAAATAGCTTCTGTCCCTTATTTTATTTTCGTTTTTATTACAGTAATATAATTTTTAATTTTTATTTTAACATCTGTGTTAAAATTTAAAGTAAATAAAATTCTACAATTTTCTGAATTTAATGATTGCCAAATTTGGCCTTTAGAATTAAGTAAATTATAACAATGAATTGTTCCGATTGTCAATTAATTTAAAATAAAAATTAATTTATTATCACTTACGTTATAAAATCAGTTTCGTAGTGAAGTACTTCAATATTTCTTAACTTGTTCCAGCAGAAACATACTACTCGAAAAAAGTAACCAAAGAGCTTGAAAGTGTTTTGCTAAACGAAACTGGTGGACATCCTTATAAGAGTTTTTTTTGTGTTTAACGTCCGACTATTGTGTACACTTGGGCTAATGTAGACGATGGGGTGATTTATACCGTATGAAAATGCCAAGCCCTGACCGGGAATCGAATCCGGGTCCTCGGGGTGAAAGCCCAGTACGCTATCAACTAGGCCACCGAGGCGGCTTACTTATAAGAATAGAACAAAAACGTTTTCCTTATGTAAAGAGTGATTATGAAATATTATTTTTAAATTTCAAAAATAATTGCAGTTTTTAAGAGTTCGTAAAATTATTTTACCAAAAGGTTTGATCACCTGCGCGTCCGGAGATTATAACGGACTGACATATAAAAAAAATTGTCAAATTGTTCATGTCTAGAAGTTATTTTTTAATATAAGATGTCCTTTTTTAATTTAATTGTGGACACCAAAGTTTTAGTAAAAGTAAGTTACTATCCCTGAGTAATTTGAGACTCTTTAAAAATAAGGTTTTTGGTAAATAATTATAGAATTTCTTAATTTTCTACCTGTTTGTTGAGCGTAACTTTACATTATTTTACGTTGCGCACGCTGCTTTCAGTTATTATTTGACCTTTTAGATATCACTCATATATATATATATATATATATATATATATATATATATATATTATTATTATTACCTGCGTATAGACCCTGTTGGATTACGCAAAGCACTCCGACTCATGTCTGGCTCCTTCTATTCCTCCACACCTTCCTCATCCTGTCCCCATGGATCCTCTTCCGCTCCTCCGTCCATTTTACCCCTGCTCTCTTTGGGATTTCATTCTCTGGGACCTTCCAACCGAGCATCTTTCTCCTGTATGCGTTCCTGTCTTCAACGTCTGTTGAGTCTATTTCTGCGTCATGTAGGTCTATTCTGAATTGTGCCACCACGACGTTGTTGATTTGACACCTTGTATATACTTAAGAATTCTGTTGGCAAGTCTCGTTGTTGGGAGTCTACTGATGTGTCCATAGAACCGAAGCCTCCTTCTTCTGATATCTGCTGCCAGGTTCGATATCTTCTCTGTGGTCTTCCGGGAGTGCAACCTGTATCCATCTTCTGTTAATCTCGGGCCAAGGATTTTCCTCAAGATTTTGCGTTCTTCCTTCAAAATACCCTCCATGGTAGCTTTTGTGTGGAGTGCTAGCGTCTCGCTTGCATATAATACCTCATATTATTATATATATATATATATATATATATATATCTCTTTTTTAACTAGTTTACATGTTTTCGAGTAAAGTTTTTATGGACATTACAATATTTAATGGCTATTCGGAGGGCTAAATTAAACACACTGTTTTTAAATAATATAAATAAATTGTGTTGCAGTGTTTTTACACCAATTATAAACTTATAATAAGCCGAGCGTGTACAGTACAAATTCCAAGCGATGTTTATTGGAAGCAAGTTACAAAATGGTGCGCCCAGTTCTCGGACGCTCGTACATTAAATAACGGCTGGAAATAGAGTCCAGTAATAAACATTTGTGTTAAAAACGTATAAACCAACTGGCTCTCTATAAAGGAAAGAGTCCGAAGCCAAACGTTGAAGTATGGTTTATTTACAGATTCAGTCCTGACTTGCAACTATTTTTAGTTCGAGAAACAACGCGGGATTATAAAATAATTAAACTTCGCCTAACAACGCCTTCACGAGCGGTGAATTTCTTTTGTCTTTTCAATGCGAATGTTGTATTCTGTCGGAATTATCAGCTGTGTCTATATACGTCTGTTTTATTAATATAAATGCTTAACTTGTTTGTAAAAGGATATTTTAATTAATATCGATATATTTTCTAATCCGAACATCACAACTACTGTTTTTCAAAATTATAAAATACACGATTAGGGTTTTAGCAATAACACGTTAACCACAATTTGTACGTGTATATTCTGAAGCCGCTGGTTCCAATCAGTATGATATCGTCAACTTATATTGTCTTCTTTATTTGTTTCACCCAACTTTGGGGTACACTAAATCAAACACTTTTTAATGTTCTGTGCCTTCCTCGTAGCCCAGTATTGCTTCATTCGTTGTGATCTTGCTTTTCTTTCTTCGTCAGAGATTTGGATCGTTCGCTTGGATTTGACTTTGCCTTGGAACCGTTGCTTCTTGTCCTTGGTTATTGTTTTGACTGTTCTGTCCATGAGCATAGTGTCAGTGACCTGCAGTTCTGTTTTGTCTTTCTCCGTTTCTCTAAACCAAAGTGGTTTGGCTCTTCTATTGCGAAAGTAGTCAAATATTTTTTTGGTTAGTATATTTTTGTCCATTCGGAGGATGTGCCCATAAAAATTAATTCTGCTTTTTCTTATTGTGTCTGATAGTGTTTCAGTTTTTTGGCAAAGAGTTTCATTACTGATGTGGAGTAATTGGTTGTTACGGAATTTGGGGCCTAAGATTTTTCGTAATATCTTTCTTTCTTTGATCTCCAGCCTTTCAAGTGGGCCCTGGGTTGTGAGAGATAATGTTTCAGCTGCATATAAGGCTTCTGGTTTAATTACCGTATGATAATGCCTTATCTTGTATGCCTTATCTTGTTGTATGTGTACTTGGTAAGTTGGAAGGCTAATTCAACTTTATTTCTCCTAGATTCCATAGCTTTTTTCTCTAGGGCGTTCCAGCTGATCCATTCCCCAAGATATTTGAATTCTTTGACTATCTCAATGTATTGTTCTCCCACTTGAAGCTTTTTTGGTGGTTTTTGTATGTTTGTCAATATTTTAGTCTTTTCAAATGAAACTTTGAGACCCATTTTTAACGCTTGCTTCTGGAGTTCAAGCAGCTTATATTGTAATCTAGAATAGTTTTATTTTAGGTTAAAATTCGAAAAATATATACTTTAAACAAATAATATTGAAAACCCGTAGGCGATCTCGGGAGTGGGGATGTACTGGCATTATCATCCGAAGTATCTCACGGTTTTCTAAAGACCAGAGGTTAGATTGGAAAGGTTGAACCTGTGGACGAGGGTGCACGATAAGGTACATAGCTGAGCCGCAGAACCAGGATCAACTGACGTCATGGCCCTCTAGTATTAAAAAAAGTAATACTGAAGGAACATTATTGGATTTTCACGCAAACACATTAAGCACACATCGTAACAGACATAGTTTTCAGATCTTCAACTCATCTTGCTCTTTTCACTATCGTTCGTTGCAGAAGATGGCATAAAATTATGAAAGTTTTGACGCACATGGATATCCAAAAAAACGTACGTAAATATCTTCAGAAAGATACAGAAGTTATGCAGGTCTTATTGACTATTTGCAAGACTGGAGTAAAAATCTATTTTCTGCAAATGATCCACGAAGTCTTCGTTTTGTGCAAAAAACAAATAATTTGAAAGTCTTTGAGAAAGCCTTCACGCAAGTCCTCCGATAATAGTAACCATTAGAACCTTATCCAGATAAAGATTCCTAGTCCTTGTATCATAATCTTCGACCTCCTTGTTATCTTTTATCCTCAAGTGAACACAAAACACTTGCATATTTTAGAATTAGAACTGTTCAATTTCTTTGTTGTTCAAGCTGCTGTCGACGAGAAATAATAATATTTTGTTCACATTGTTTCTTGGATTAAAAAACACAATAAAACGGAACTTTACTGCATAGCTTCTGACCCTTATTTTGCGATTGTATAAATTTCGTGTTTTTAGATATCTTTGTGTATTTATGACAGACGGGATATTCCATATCGCGATTGCTACAGCGTCTTAAACCGTATCAGGTGAAATTTCTTCTCCACAATCTTAGGCATTAGGTTTACCCCTACCGTAAGATGGAATTGAACCCTCTAATCTCTTTCAGATAATCATTTTCACCCCTCTCACAACGATGGAAAAAATTTAACCACTTATCAACCTTTTAAACAATTCTTCTTTGGTATAGATAAGTCCTTACGTGAAATCTTTAATAACTTAAATATTCAAGTTCGCCTTTTTAAAACTCTTGCGTTTCGTGAAATGCAGTTTCATACACATTCAAACCAAATTTGAATTTTAGTGGCGAAGCCCACCGCCTTCAATGTACCTAATACTGTACATTTTGCCGTAGCTTGATTATAAAATAAGTAGATTTGCTATTACAATTTTCTGCGTTAACGTTTTCAAAATATAAAATAGAATATAAAACGTTTTCAGAATATAAAAAATGGTCTACAGTAAAATCTCTCTATAGCGGCATTAAGCGGAAAGGTAATTTTCGCCGCTATAAAGAGATTTCCGCTATAGAGAGAGCTCAACCAAAATATGTTTAAAATATATTTTTATTTGTAAAACGTGTTATGTATTACTGTTAATTTGAATTTTTAATTAATTGCAAAGTTTATTAAAATAAAATTATATCACGTACTATCTTTAAAAAACAATACAGAATTTATAAAATAATTATGTATGAATAAAATATTTTAATTGTCAGAAAAAGGCAATATTCTGTTCAAACAACAGTCTGACCACTTCATAAATTAGTTCAAATTTTGGCAATCAAATTTTCTCGAAGCATTTCATTACAAGGCCCTCTTCATTTTATTTCTAAATATCGTGCCAAAAGAAGAACCGGCTAAATTAGTATCTCGTCTAACAAGTAAACTTCTACTTGCTTCACACCTTTCTCTAACTCAAACAAAACTCTAACTTTTAAATTTAAAAATAAAATTTCCCGTTTAGACTCCATTGTACTGTATTGTAAAAGTATAAAAAATAATGCACTACTTGTAAAATGTACTTGTCACAAAACACGTGATTACTTTGACGCACTACCCACTGTTTTTACTCGAATAACTGACATAATGAGAAGTAGGATAGAAGAGTAGGAAGCGTACGTGTGTTTCGCCGTTATAGAGAGGTTTTTGAAAAAAAAATCCGCAATATAGAGATTTTACTGTATTTTTTAACTGCAAAATAAAATATTAATGTATTTCGTTCTATTTCGATTAAAACCACAGGAACTTCAAATTGTGTTTCACCGATAATAAGTGATTGAAAGATTTGTTCTGTGGTCGAAAAGAGATTTAGATTCTTCTTGATGGCTTTGCTGATTATAGTCTGCAACCTTTTGGTAAATGAAAATTACCAAAATTATAGTTCTTCTAACAATTAGGCCTATATGAAATGTGATATTTGCTGTTCATAAATAAGTATTATTAAAACCGAAAACCTGTTTGCCGAAAGACAAAGCCTTCGGCGGTTTAGCGTGTCAATACACAAAGAAAGACATTTAGTATGGGCTAAATGAATAACCTTGAAGGTGTTGAAAGCGTAACGTAGCCATTAGGCCCACAGTCCTGTCATTAAATGACCATTAACTAAACCTATACAAGCCTTTGTCCCATTAGGCTACGATAAATTAGTTCTAAATAGAGCCATTAATATTCAACTATGTCTATATGTCTGTTCGTGTTCTTCTTTCCTGTACCGGCTTAGAATTAAGTTAGGAATAAGACTGGCTTTAAAACAGCTGTTTACTCAAGTCTTGTTAGCTTGATTTCGGGTTTATCAAATTTCTCTCTTTATTTGTTTCACCCAACTTTGGGGTGCACCAAATCAATCACTTCTCAATGTTCTGTGCCTTCCTCGTAGCCCAGTATTGCTTCATTCGTTGTGATCTTGCTTTTCTTTCTTCGTCAGAGATTTGGATCGTTCGCTTGGATTTTACTTTGCCTTGGAACCGTTGCTTCTTGTCCTTGGTTATTGTTTTGGCTATTCTGTCCATGAGCATAGTGTCAGTGATCTGCAGTTCTGTTATGTCTTTCTCCGTTTCTCTAAACCAAAGTGGTTTGGCTCTTTTACTCCGAAAGTAGTCAAATATTTTTTTGGTTAGTATATTTTTGTCCATTCGGAGGATGTGCCCATAAAAATTAATTCTGCTTTTTCTTATTGTGTCTGATAGTGTTTCAGTTTTTTGGCAAAGAGTTTCATTACTGATGTGGAGTAATTGGTTGTTACGGAATTTGGGGCCTAAGATTTTTCGTAATATCTTTCTTTCTTTGATCTCCAGCCTTTTAAGTGGGCCCTGGGTTGTGAGAGATAATGTTTCAGCTGCATATAAGGCTTCTGGTTTAATTACAGTATGATAATGCCTTATCTTTGTATACCAGGTAAGATCTTGAAATTCCTTATAAAATTTCAATATAGAAATTTATTTTTTTTAATATTAATTATAATTTTAATACAGAGACTGACTACGGTGTTGGGGAGAGAGAGAGAGAGAGAGAGAGAGAGAGAGAGAGAGAGAACTTTTTTTAACCAACTGTCACTCAAAATGTGTTCTGAAAATCGTAAAGTTATACGTTTTATAGTGCTCAGACCTTGCAATGACCGTTCATGTAGCTCAGCAAAAACTTTAAATTTGCTAAAAAGCAGAGTAAATCATAAACGAATACTAAATTATTAGTTTTTAAAATTTTCTTTTACTAAACTCGCATTCGTATTCACTTTCAAAACGAAATTTCATTGGTTTAATTGCTTTTAGAACGTGTATAGGCTACTCATGGTAGAGTGTGTTTTTTGAAAATTGCTTTTCTGTAGCAGACAACGAGAGGCGCTCCATTTTGTGGTGGAAACGTTTGAACAAAACCTTAAAAGTACGTCCTCCCAATTACCCAGCAGCCAACCCTCGATATTGAATTAGTGATACACCACTTAGCCAAGCTGGGCTCTTAACTGCAGTGTCCATGCTGTGCTTTTGTTCCAGTTTTTCCATTCAACAATAAACATATGAAACATATTTCTTAATATTAATCAAATCAAAAGTAATTCACAGAGTGGTAATCATGGCTTACAGATGTCTTCCTTACGTTTTTGGAAGCGAATACACGAAGCAACAATGTCACAAAAATTTTTTTATTGTGAGACTGTTTCGAAAAAATTATTTTACCAATATAATCAGCGTTAAAAACAGCGTAAAATAGCGTTTTGAATTTTCAAAATCCGTCGAACTTATGAAATTTAATTTGACAGCGTTCAGGGTATTTTAAATACAATTTGAAATTCTAAAATGCTAATAATGCAAGATTCAATACAGTATATAATGATGAAATCACAGTTCCAAAAAGTGGGTAAGATAAATACGCTTTTGAAAATGTTGTGAATTTTTAAAAAATTAATATAACTACCAATTTAAAACTGTTCAACGAATTTTAGATTAACATTATTACCATAATCGATTTGTCTGCCAAGTTTGAATCAAATCGGTGCAAAATTTGCAAACGTGAGCCTGTTAACGACCCTTACATTTTAATGTCCCATCAAAAAGTGATCTATAGGTCCGGTAATCCATCTTAACTGCTCAAATAGCTCATTTTGCTAATGAAATTTGGATAATAATTGTACAAATAATGTATCCGACATGTTGTCATACAGGATTAAATAGTCTATAAGAATAAATTAATCATTCTATCTATAATTCGGTCTACAACGTTCTACGCCGTCTTCCGATCTCCAACCTCCACCGATCGCGGTCCCACCACAGGTCTTCTGGTAGATCCCTTTTTTTTATTTCCTTTTCGACTCCCTCTCTCCAGCTCAGTCTCGGCCTTCCTCGTTTTCTTCTTCCAGGTGTTCGCCATTGCACGATTTTTTTGGGAATTCGCTCATCCGACATTCTTTGTACATGCCCGTACCAAACCAGTTGTTTTGTTCTTATATCCTCTACAATTGTATGCCCTACGTCCATTATCCTCCGTATACTTTCATTTCTCACTCTCTCTTTTCTTGATCTTCCTGCCGCTCTTCTCCAAAAGTCCTTCTCAGTAGCCAACAACATTCTTTCTGTTCTGCTCTTAATTGGCCATACCTCACTACCATATGTTATAATGCTTTTTACAATTGTGTCATAAATTCTTTTTTTATTCTTTTGAAATGTTTTGATCCCACAACACCCCGTTCAGCATAGATACAGCTCTCCTTCCAAATACTATTCGTCCTTTAATTCCTTCATCTAATGTACCATCTTGTGACAGAATAAATTAATTAAATGTGTAATTTTTAAAGTATCACGTGAATGAAATAGGCGTATATATTAAATAATTAAAATCTATCAATTTTGAAATGACAGCAATCGCATTAACATTGCCATATTTAAACATGTAATTTGATTTTTCGCATTAAAGTTAGTTTATAATACTATAGTTGCTTATGTGGCCATTAACAGTGAGCATTAACAGTAAGTACCAACCTAACAAAAACATTGCTTTGTAACGCATTTTAGACTAAAAATCTGTTCACTGCCACTAAAATAAATGTGAAAGAATCTTGCTAAATCTTGAATCACAACACAGATGTTACAATTATAAATGTGATTAAACCAATGCGAGCGAAGTAAAAATAGTAATAAATGATGAACATTATAATTAGCATAAACGTGATTGTATACAAACTTCATTTTTGGTAGAAAAAAATGAGTGAAATAAAAAACTGCGAGAAAATGCAGCAAATAAATTTTATATTTTTGGACTTCATTTAATTTGGTATTAGAAATGATTGTCCAAACATGAAATTTTCCTTATTATATTTTTCACATTCAATCACCGTGGATCATTTTGAATCACAGACTCGAAATGTCACAATAATTTGTCAGCTTTTATTCATTTTGATCAAAGTTATTATTATATTTTCTATGTGTTTTGCTTGTTTTTATTGTCGTTTTTATTTGTTTTATCGATAAAAGAATTAATTTAAAACACACATTTGTATAGCGTTACATATAGCACATAAATTTGATCAATATTGATCATATGTTTAATGAAGCAAATATGAAAGCTTCTAAGACACGTTTTAAATTATCGTCAAGAACGTATGATTATCATTCAACTGTTTCAAAAAGAAAATCATTCAGTTTTTTTTAATTATGACTTTTTATATTGTGCTTTTAAAAAATTTGATTTTATCATAGCAGGCCTATTCAATTTCACAAAATCTGTATAAATTATCACTTTAAAATTTGATTGAAAATATCCAACGAATCATTTTTGTATTTTAAGAGCAATTTAAAATTGTAAAATAATAAATTTGTACACAGTTTAACGCCGATTAAAATCCTATTTTCAAACCAAAAATAAGGTAAAAAGTTGATTTTTTTAAATGTAAAACGTTTCTTAAAAAAAAAAAAATATTCTTATATTGGAATATCCGTTTACGTGATCTTACACATTTTGTTTAATATGCACTTCCATCACGTCAGCGAGGCAGCTGCGTGCCATAATTATAATTATTATATATTCCCAGTTTCAGCAAACTTGCGGGTAGGCTGTGGCTGAAGATTATAGGCGGCATTGGTGTGGCCTAGACACAGAGGCGGCTCAATAGTCTCACCCCACCCTCTCCCCCCGCTCCTCGTCCTCACTCCTCGTCCTACCTTATTATCCGGCATTATTTGAAATTCCTTTTCCGCAAGATTAAAACGGTTCTGACATTCCGTGATAAAACTGATTCCGTTTTATTGGATTGTGATCAAATAACATGCATTTAAAATATAATCTTAATGCATTTTCTACATTTTAAATTCATCGCTTTTTACAATCACAGCCCTTATTTGAAGCGACTTTAAATCAGCTCTCAATTATTAAAGCAGTTTATCGGCAGTTTATTTCACAGAATCGACTAATGTAACAGTAATTAAAACTATCTGCATTTATAGGCTCAATTTTATACACTCGATAGTAAATGGCGTGAAAGACAGCCTCGTATTTTACAAATTGAAAAAAAAGCAATATTTTTGGCTGTAATCAGTTGTTTGAAGATGATTTTTTATTTTAAATTAATGTTTCACAAACAAACAAAATTATATAATATGAAGTCAAATAAAAATATATGCTTACTACTCTTACAATCACACACACACACACACACACACACACACACACACACACACACGCGCGCGCGCGCGATTATTTAATAATAGTAAATATTAAATAATAGTAAATTATTTATACTACATTAGACCAGTATGCTTCATATTATGTTTTCCAATGTATTAACATTAGTATATAAAATAGCAATATTCTCTGTTTAATTTAACTTTTTTTATAAAAATGTTATGGTTCTGGAAATCGTAAATGTCTCTGAATATATATATATATATATATATATATATATATATATATATATATATATTTTTTTTTCGCTGATAGTTATTATTACAACATTAAAATAGTCTTGTAGGCATAAATTGCACAAAAATATTTTGATTAAAATTTTACACATTTCGATATGTGTGTGTGTGTGTGTGTGTGTGTGTGTGTGTGTGTGTGTGTGTGTGTGTGTGTGTGTGTGTGTGTGTGTGTGTGTTTTATATATATATATATATATATATATATATACACGTATATTGTTTTCGTTGATAGTTATTATTACAACATTATAATAGTCTTGTAGGCATAAATTGCATAAATATTTTGATTAAAATTTTACACACTTTTCCATATATATATATTTAACGTCCGACTATTGTGCACACTTGGGCTAATGCAGACGATGGGATGATTATGCATATGAAAATGCCAAGCCCTCGCCGGGAATCGAACCCAGTACGGGTGAAAGCCTAGTACGCTATCCACTAGGCCACCGAGGCGGCTATATATATAATAGTTTAATAATAAAACATCTTTTAAATTATAAATAGTGTATAGTAATCATAAAGTGCGAGATTTTGTGTTATGCTTACAAATAATAAATTTGTTTCTCTGATTTTATTACATACATAAAACTGTTTAAAATATATTCCTTGTGATAAGACTTTATTGCATTTATGATATAAAAATGGTCTTATAACAAAACGATTTTTCGTACTAGTGCAAATATACTGCACCAAATCAGTTCTCAAAATTAAAATTGTCTATTTCTTTCAATTGATTCCTCTTTACATCTCATTAAGTGTATAATTTCAACATTGAAAAACAAATATGTTTTTTTTAAATTTTGGTTATTTCTGTTATCATGATCAATCATACTTCCGTACACACCTTACCATTAATTTTCATAATCATTCTAGTTTTATCAATAAATAGTTTAAATTGAATTAGAAAAAGCTTTTAAAAATGTAATTTATCATCTTTTGCCTTGGTTATCCACTTTTTTCTTCGAGACTTATATTTTTTACACGATATCACTTTTTAATTTTGTCCATTATCAAATTATCATATTCTTACGTAAATTTATTATAAAAGTTACAAATCCTGTTCAATATTTTCCGATCTGCTTCTGATGTGAGATTCCAAATGTGGTTATTTTCGTCACTGCATATGGCAATGAACCAATGTACACAAAACTGTTAATGCACAACACCGTGATTATTGACGTTATTCGCCTCTGTGCATGCGTTCGATTCTATAAACGCTTTACCTGTTTGTTGGCCAGACCGCAAATCAAACTGAAATTACAACCATAATTGTTTGATTTTAAAATAAACCAAAATAAAAATGAAAATATATGTCCCGTTTCTATTGAAATGTGCTGTTTAACATTTTAATGTTCGGGAAAATTAGAAAGTTTCACAAAGTTCTTTTATTCGGTGATGTTTCGCCGTGCAGCATCTTCAGATTCAATAAATTATAAAATCTGCTTATAGACTAATAAAATTGCTGTTGAAACTTGAAAGGCGAAGGTAAAGAAAGGAAGGTCTGACCAGTATGTAAGTAGGTCAGTGACCAGCAGCCTGGGAAAAACGACTGAGCAAAATGCTTGAGTAACGAAGACAGATAGAGTTAGTGTGTTCATGTAAATATGTTTTTTTTACAAATGGATCTGTTTCCAGAATTTCTAATTTATTTAGTTTTTTACCTTTTTAATTTTTGTGGATTAGACTGATATTGTTCAAACGAATAAGTTCAAATAAAAGATTGGCAAAATTTGAGTATTTTTTTCGTACATCCAGTAGTTCAAATGTTCTTTGACATAACTCTTCAAGGTTGTCCTATGTATTCACACTTCACAGGCAGGTTTTTCACACCAAATAAAACTTACACGAAATAAATAAACTTATACTTATACCAGATAAGTATAGTGTAAGATAAATGTTATCCTTTTTTTGTGTGTTTAACGTCTGACTATTGTGCACACTTGGGCTAATGCAGACGATGGGATGATTTTGTAGCGTATGAAAATGCCAAGCCCTGGCCGGGAATCGAACCCGGGTCCTCGGGGTGAAAGCCCAGTACGCTATCAACTATACCACCGTCTGCATTAGCCCGTGTGCACAATAGTCGGTCGTTAAACACAAAAAAAAACTTGTTTGAGCAAAGGATTGTTTTTGTTAAATTATATTTTTTTCCAAAATTGGCCATGTTGTTACATAAGTACACTTTATAACTTTTAGCTTCACTATGTCTGAAGATGCCTAACGGCGAAACATATGTCACTGAGGAAAATAATTTTGTGAAACTATATAATTATAATAATTTTCCTGGATATTATGGACATTAACATTTTCACTAATAAGTAATTGTTTAATTTCAGCACAGCACAAATAAAACAACCGTTTCCTTTAATGTAGCTTTCGTCACAAGTGATATTTGTCATCCTCTGATTGTCATCCTCTGCTGGCGGTCTTCTTATTTCCTTGCCTGTCAAGAGGAGTTCAAATATATGCTAATGATTTGATCTTCATGACACTTGGATTACTCCTGCTAGACGGGTCATGAATAATGTCCCACATGCAAATTAACCCTAAAGCTCTTACTTACTTTGGGAGGGAGGAAGTTAGGCATATATTGGCTGCCAATACGGTTCGTCCTTTACTAAATGTCTTGTCTGCTATACATTCCAATTATTACATTTTAATAATATAATCATTAGTGCCTAAAATGTTATATACCGCAATAAGTCCCGGCTGTAACTAACCCATCTTAGTGACCTCGAACTTATCTGAAACTTCAGGTCAAAAGTTTTAAAAGTAATTATCGAAAAACAAATAATAGTTAGGTTTAAATCAATAAGGTCTTGGACTAAATATTTGTGTATAAAGCTTAATGAGATTAAATTTGTGTATGTAAATTTTACAAATAGGATATATTATTACAAGCAGTGTATATTAATAGACTTATAGTACCGCATGTTGGAAGGAATACATGCGCCAAGCTATGTTGGACGCCAAGCTATGTTGGACGCCAAGCTATGTTGGGCGCCAAGCTATGTTGGACGCCAAGCTATGTTGGACGCCAAGCTATTTTAGACGCCAAGCTATGTTGGACGCCAAGTTTTGTTGAACGCCAAGCTATGTTGGACGCTAAGCTATGTTGGACGCCAAGCTATGTTGACACCAAGCTGTTTGACGCCAAGCTATGTTGGACGCCAAGCTATGTTGGGCGCCAAGCTATGTTGGACGTCAAGCTGTTGGACGCCAAACTATGTTGGGAGCCAAGCTGTGTTGGACGCCAAGCTATGTTGGGCGCCAAGCTATGTTTGGCGCCATGCTTGTTGGATGCCAAGCTTGTTGGACGCCAAGCTATGTTAGACGCCAAGCTATGTTGGACGCCAAGTTTTGTTGGACGCCAAGCTATGTTGGACGCTAAGCTATGTTGGACGTCAAGCTATGTTGACGCCAAGCTATGTTGGACGCCAAGCTATGTTGGACGCCAAGCTATGTTGGAAGGAACACGTTAAAAAAAAAACGCATCCAACTAGGCATCCAACTGAAGAAAACGCACTGGCTGATTGGAAGACGATCAGAATTGTCAATACATAACAAACTGCCAAGCTATGTTGGATGGAACACGTTAAGAAAAAAACGCAGTCTTATCAAAATAAAGTACTAATTGCTACGGTGAAAGCTCCTTGGTACGTCAGTAATGAAGGCAATCGCAGGAGTTTAAATGTTGAACCAGTAGAAGTCGAAATACAAAAACAAACCAAAAAACATGAGTTTCGATTCCATCAACGCCAAAATGTTGAAGTACCTCAGCTGCTTGACAATGCTGAGATAGTGAGACTTCTCAAAGGGCCTTTTGAGTTGGTTTAGGGTTCATAGTGTCGCACTTGTGATCTGAGGTATAAAAATTGGTAAATAATCTTATAAACTGATATAATTTGTTATTAGGTATTAAACTGCTTAGACAATAAAGCTAGTTGTAATGTGTTTAATAAGATTCAAAAAAAAATTATATATTGTAACTAGGCCTAAATTTGTATTGTACACTTGCCGCCTAGTTGATAGCGTACTGGGCTTTCACCCCGAGGACCCGGGTTCGATTCCCGGCTAAGGCTTGGCATTTTCATACGCTATAAATCATCCCATCGTCTGCATTAGCCTAAGTGTGCACAATAGTCGGACGTTAAACACAAAAAAAATGTTCTGTACACTGTATCAATTAATTGAGAAATAAAATTTAATTTGTGATAATCTTTAAATAAATATCATAGTTGTACATTATATTACACTGACGTTTCTATAAAATCGTTTTTTAAATAATTACAGGCCAGATACGTTATTCGCACCAATGTTGACAAGGACGTTGATATAAATAGCATGTTATCAATGGTAGGTTCTGCGACTGCGCACAGAGTACGAGTGCGGATGACGTCATGCAAACATGTTTCCGGGTCGCGTAATTCAGAATGGTAGCTGTTCGCCTACACCGTTAAAACTCTTCCTGTTTTTAACAGGACTGTTCAACGTTTTTAGGAATTACCGATTGATCGTGAAGGTGAATTATCTCCCGAATGAGCGTGCACTGACTGACAGTCATTGGGCATGAATTTTATAACAGCAATAAATTTAGATAATTAAGTTTTCCTACCGCGCATGACAAATTGCTTTTGGTTGTAATCTGATAATTGCATTATTTAGTTGTTCAGATAAAATTACACAAATGTAAAATAGCGTGAGTATTTGCTGTCAGTAACTTTTGAGGTTATATGTTTTCTAATATATACAATACTGACTGCATATTTTAAAAATAATATCTTGTTAGTTTTGTCTTTGGTATTAATTGTATTTTAAAAATTAATATTTATTAAATTAAAACTAGGAGAAACAGTTTTTTTTAAATTAATTTAATAAACTAACAGCCGGTTTCTAGGGCATTTATTTAATGCTTCAGTAGTAAATCCTAGATTAACATAAATGGCTTAATAATATCTATTATCCAATTAATCTCTCATTAACTTTAAAAAAAAAGACTAAATTAAGAAAACAAAATGGCTGTTTTCAAACATATGATCAATATATTATCGGAAATTTTTAGGTTATGTTGACTGTTAACGTTGTTTTTTTCCTTAGTTACATTGTTTCAATTTTGCATTGTGCTATAAGTTTTTTAATAATGCAGGCTATTGCTGCTAGGGGGGAACTCCTAACAGAAGTGTGAGACAAATATTTTGAAATTAGATTTAAAATGTTAACATCATTTTCTTTACTGAACCTAAATCTAATTTTGAACTCATTATCCGAAAAATGTTTACAGGAAATTAAAGTTCAAATACTGAATTAACCCGGCTAGGCCTACTTCTGTTATTTTTTCGTCAGAACTACTTATATCGGAATTGTATATACTTATTGTAAATAAGGCCTAAAACCAATTTGTAGGGTATACCATTATTACCAATAAATAATTTGGGGAAACAAACTAGAAAACATTAAAAATTCAATGAATAAAATTTAAAAATTCAAATAAAATCCTATGCAATATCAACCTAAAGATTTTTGTAAATTTTAGTTAAATCTCAATTAAAATAAAATAAATTGGCACAAAAAACTATCAAATGAAACTTCAATAAAGTAAATTTTGTTAGATTTTTAGTAATTCATTAATAAATTTAGTAATAATATGTAAATATTGCAGGAAGATAGTTCTGAATTAAAGAGAAATTGTTATTTATATTTTCTTTTTATTTAATATTACAGTATATTAAAATTCAGAAACAGAGTTGACAACAATAGTATTTCTGAAAGAATAGCCTATCAGCATATAAAGTTGAAAAAAATCGTCAAGCCAGTTTTTCATGTACCTTTTTTTTTAATGATTGTAAAGTAGGTACTGTTCATTTTCTTGAGTGTCGTGTTCAATCCTAACATTGCTTAAAAAGTGAGCATACAAAAATGCACTTAAATAAAATTATAAATTTCATAAATAATTTAACTTTTTCAACACTCTGGAATATACCTACAATATTAATTCTTGTTATTAATTCTTGTGTTGTAAGTGTAAGTGTGTGTTAAGACTCGGGTACCGCGAGGGAAGTCTAAACCCTCTCAATAGGTGCAGTTAGTCTGCACCCCCTGAGGGACATTTTAGAATAAACATTATATGAGCTTATCTTCTCCGGATTTAGGTTCCACCTTAACATAACTGCAGAGTCTTTTGGCATGTCGTATGTTGTAGGCCTGGAATAGTAAGTCTCTGGTAAGAAAACAATTGTGTGTCTAATGAAATAATATAAATATGTCAGGTTTTAATATATTATTAATTATTAATATTAATAATTTTAATAGTAATTATTAATCTAAAATTAAAATATTTAATTGATCGACACTGGGACATTAAATTAATAAGAGTTTAATGTTTTATTAGCAGATAATGGTTGTTTTACAAACTCAATTGATGATTTATTTAAAGTTCTTTTTATATTCTTCTTCTTTTCTGCTAGGATTATTATCACTATGTTCAGTATAATGGTCTGCCTTCCCTAGCTTCGTCAATTCTACTTTCGTTGACGCGTTTCGGAGTACCTCCATCTACAAAAACTATATCTATACTCATACATATAGTATAGATATAGTTTTTGAAGATGGAGGTTCTCCGAAACGCGTCAACGAAATTAGAATTGACGAAGCTAGGGAAGGCAGACCATTATACTGAACATAGTGATTTATTTAAAGATTAAGTTCAATGATGGATAATATAAGATAATGACTGTTCTAGAAACCGGATGTGTACTTTACTTACAATAATTACTATAATTCAAAAATTTGAAAAAAGTATTTTCAATCTTCTTAAATATTTATGGTAGGGCTGGATGTACAAAAATATTTACTAATTTAATAAAGGCCACTCTGTTATAAACTCTATATACATTACAGTAGTCAAATTTCAGTCTTTCTGATATTCCAAAAATAAATTTATTGAAAAAGTAATTGTTTTTGTATAGATATTTTTTATCTAAAAACTAAAATGAAAGAAACTTATTAGCTCTTGTTTATTCAAGCCGCTTCGGTTGATAGCGTACTGGGCTTTCACCCCGAGGACCCGGGTTCGATTCCCGGCCAGGGCTTGGCATTTTCATACGCTATAAATCATCCCATCGTCTGCATTAGCCCAAGTGTGCACAATAGTCGGACGTTAAACACAAAAAAATGCTCCTAGCAGTTAAAACTATTCGGAAATTATTGAATAATTTATAAGTTCAAAATGGTAACTTCGATATAAGTATGTTTTCAAATTATCCTATTTAACATAGTTATGACTAATTCACATAACGTAATTTTACTTAATGTCAAAGAGCGTTGTTCCAGTAGCTATTAAAACAGTTAACAGGTTAGAACTTGTTGCTTAAGTACATAATTTAAATTGTTATATTTTTTATAGTTTTTGTTTTATATTGTAAGTTTAAAATCGTAATTTTAAACTATTTACTGCCGCGTTAAAATAATATGTGTTACGTATTAATGTTAACCATTTAACTTTTAACATTTGCTTTTAACAACTACTGCTTTTGTTTGATTTGTGTTTAATATTACGTTATTGTTGTTGCTGAATTTGTTACAAAAATAATTAGACATAATCGCGGCCCCCAGGTGTCTCGTGACGTGATGTAAGCAAATTTCCGAAAGTATTTATTTATCTTACCTAATTTTTGCAGCTTTGATTTTACAATTTTAACATAATTGGGATCTAAACGTATTCATTAGCATTTTAAACTTTAAATTGCATTGGAGATAAGAAATAACGCATCGTAATTTACAGTGAAATTATCGTCGTGAAATAAAAACACTTTAAAAATTCGAAAGTTTAAAACAAAAAACTTGTAAATCTGAAATGGCCGCTATTTTGAAAATTTTGAATGAATTGATTGGTTAACGTACTGTTTAAGCTATTAAGAAAATAGATTTGTGTACTAAGTTAGAATCAAATCGGACTAACATTGCAAACGTGAGCATGCTAAAACACACACCCTGTCTCTCTCTCTCTCTCTCTCTCTCTCTCTCTCTCTCTCTCTCCTCTCTCTCTCTCTCTCTCTCTCCCCTCTCCCTCCCTCTCCCTCCCTCTCCCTCCTTCTCCCTCTCTCTCTCTCTCTCTCTCTCTCTCTCTCTCTCTCTCTCTCTCTCTCTCTCTCTCTCTCTCTCTCTCTCTCTCTCTCTCTCTCATACAGACAGACACACACACACACAAATTTTAACACCTAAAAAAATTACCTAAAGGTCATGATATACGCTCATTTCAAGGTCCCAAGTCTGTCCATGATGTTTATGTTATGTCTCCAATATAAATCATTTTCCAAAGGAAATTCTCTGGAATGAAATTTAATAGCGATTGTTCAAACAATTAGCCTATATTTTATTACCTTGTAGGATTTAAACACTAGACGTCAGTTGTTGGAAATTTACAAAAATAATTAACTAAATGACGTGACCAATTCAACAGTTCAGACAATAAACATTTTATTAATTATTATTACTTGATAATACCGTTTACACCAAACACCTGGAGAGTGGTAGGCTATGCTTTTCATTTTAATTAAATGTCAGTCGACGACGGTTACATGTAAAAACACAAAATACCAAACGCACGGACATAATTTCATAAATTTGTCTTTCTAAAAAATCATAAAATTGTCTTTATGGGCACATCCTCCGAATGGACAAAAATAGACTAACCAAAAAAATATTTGACTACTTTCGCAATAAAAGAGCCAAACCACTTTGGTTTAGAGAAACATAACAGAACTGCAGATCACTGACACTATGCTCATGGACAGAACAGCCAAACAATAACCAAGGACAAGAAGCAACGGTTCCATGGCAAAGTCAAATCCAAGCGAACGATCCAAATCTCTGACGAAGAAAGAAAAGCAAGATCACAACGAATGAAGCAATACTGGGCTACGAGGAAGGCACAGAACATTAAAAAGTGATTGATTTAGTGTACCCCAAAGTTGGGTGAAACAAATAAAAGAGAAAATTGTCTTACCAGAAAACTGTAAGAAACTATTTTTTAGAGAAGCATTTTCCTGTAAAATGTTTAAGACGTGTTTGTGGCATTCAACTTCCTGTAATATTGTTGCTAGGATATTTTCATATTTATTGCTGTTTGTTACGCGTTTTAAACAAGCGATAAAATTTTAAAATTTATAGTTCACGCTACAAAGCAATTGGCATTTTCACGTTCAGTTCCCTATTAAAATTAGCACAGTTTTACAGTTATACAGTAACAGATAAATCAACAAATAATTTCTGAATATTTATGTTATATAATTAGACATACTGCTTATTACTTACATGAGAAGAATTTTTTTAAAACAGCTTTTAATATCAGCTATTTATTTAATACTAAGCCGCTATTTCTTATATGCCGTGTTGTAGACTTGTAAATTATTCTTAATATGGTGTTTTTATAATTATATTATTTTTATTTATTTATAATTATTATTATTATTTGCGTATAGACCCTGTTGGATCACCAAAGCACTCCGACTCATGTCTTGCTCCTTCTAATCCTCCACACCTCCTTCATCCTGTCCCCATGGATCCTCTTCCGCTCCTCCGTCCATTTTACCTCTGCTCTCTTTGAAATTTCATTCTCTGGGATCTTCCAACCGAGCATCTTTCTCCTGTATGCGTTCCTGTCTTCAACGTCTGTTGAGTCTATTTCTGCGTCATGTGGTCTATTCTGACTTGTACGATCCACGACGTTGTTGATTTGACTCTTAAGGATTCTGTTGGCAAGTCTCGTTGTTGTGAGTCTACTGATGTGTCCATAGAACCGAAGCCTCCTTCTGATATCTGCTGTCAGGTTCGATATCTTCTCTGTGGTCTTCCGGGAATGCAACTGTGTCCGTTAATCCAAGGATCTTCCTCAAGATTTTGCGCTCTTCCTTCAAAATGTCCTCCATTGTAACTTTTGTGTGGAGTGCGTTCTCTGCTAGCTCTCTCTCTATATATATATATATATATATATATATATATATATATATATATATATATATATATATATATGTATGTTATGTGTGTTACGTTTAGTTTAGTTAGTTATTAAAAGCAGTCGGTAAAAAGATGTTGTTGATGTACAGTACTAATGTTGTGTGATTTGGAATTAATCAATTGATTAGTATTCAAGAACTTGTTCAGCCAGTCTGTGCCACTCTGCGTAGTACCAAAGTACAACTACGATTTTTCACAAGTATTGCAATAAATAATATAATCCTAATGCTAGTGATAAAAACATCTATTTTTCGAAACATCACTGTATTTTATTAATTTTAATTGCATTTTTCTATTACGAATTAATATTGTAGGTATATTCCAGAGTGTTGAAAAAGTTAAATTGTTTAGGAAATCTGTAATTTTATTTAAGTGTATTTTGTTGTGCTCGCTTTTTAAGCAATTACACTCTGTTAGAATTGAACACGGTAATCAAGGAAGTGCCTACTTTATAATCATTCAAAAAAAAGTACATGAAAAACTGGTATTTGATTTTTTTCAACTTTATATTCTGATATTCTTTCAGAAATACTATTAGTCAACTCTGTTTCTGAATTCCATATACTATAATAATAATTCTAATATATATATATATATATATATATATATATATATATATATATATATATATATATATATATATATATATATATTATTATTATTATTATCTGCCCATAGACCCTGTTAGATCACGCAAAGCACTCCGACTCATGTCTTGCTCCTTCTAATCCTCCACACCTCCCTCATCCTGTCCCCATGGATCCTCTTCCGCTCCTCCGTCCATTTTACCCCTGCTCTCTTTGGGATTTCATTCTCTGGGACCTTCCAACCGAGCATCTTTCTCCTGTATGCGTGCCTATCTTCAACGTCTGTTGAGTCTATTTCTGCGTCATGTACATTACTTGCACGAATCATAGTTGCTTGTAATCTTGAAGGTCCAGTGTTTCCACTGGGATTTTTAGAACCAGGGATTGTTAGTTCCTGAAGCGTTACGTACAGCCGCATCCTCTGGATGAACAGACGCTGACCAGGTTGCTAGTGGTTGCCACTACAGACGCACCCCGGATTTTGGTGTTCTTGGTTCCTCCGCCCTCTTTGCCGTTGAGAAATACATCTATATATATATATATATATATATATATATATATATATATATATATATATATATATATATATTGGAAATGTAAAACTTGCCTGCAGCTTATTTCAAATTCAGCTAAATATATATTTAACAATACTTGGCTTTTTTTCGATTATGACATTATAACGGCTTTCTACGTTTCATACCGCTTTACATTTTTCACATTTTCAGTGGTCTATTTATGGTCTGTACTTAACTGATGTAAAATGACCAGTTCTACTCATTAGTGAGCTGCTAATGTCATAAGTTTAGTTATCCTAACAAACTAGAATATTACAGTTTTGTGTTTACCCTAATTGCATAGTGCATTAAAGATTTAAGCTTTCTGAAATATTATGTTATTTTATACATTGTTTTATGTTTTAAATGAAATAAACGAACAACATTCTATAACACTAAATATTAATCCTTTAACGGATTAGTCCTTACTTATCGTTACAATACGTATAATATAAATCCTCGACTTGTAGTTTTCCATATCTAAGGGCCATTTTTTAATTTAAAAAATGTTTTTAAAGATTTTTGTCAAAAACTCTTTTTTTAAACCGGCTGTAACTGTAACATTTCAGTTAAGATGTGTTTAAGCAATTTGTAGTCATAAAATTCCTAAAGAAAACGTTGCCATATTCTTGAAAGATTGCCCAATATTCTTTGAAGTAGGTTGTCAGGTTTTTATTTCAGTTGTTACGTCTAAAGGTTCGACGTATTGTACGCCTTCGTTTCTTCACCGCCTCTTCTTTCATTATCAAAGATTATCAAGGTTCCACTATCTACAACACCCACTACTCCCACAACCTTTCCTTTACTCGTGAGAATGCAGTCGGTTTAATCATAATACCACCAGTATGGTTAGACCTTTGAGCCATCCTTAAGGACCAAAAATGGTAACTGGTCCGGCAGAATATGCATAAGGTTACTTTCCTGTTCAGACTGTGTTTAGCACTTGATACAAGACAATAACTAAAGTCAGTATAGCGAACTTGAAGTACACGAAATTTAAATTTCGAAAAAAACGGTAATGAACCCTGACCACGGTCTTGTGTTTTTCGTTTTATTTTTGAATTTTGAATTTCTATTGCTACGACTTGAGTTTTGAATCTTTATCAAGTAAAATCTTACAAAAACCTGGTTGATCAAGAATAATTTTCGAAAATTTATTTCAATTTTGCTGATTTTCTCGCAGCTCCCGAAACTCGATGAAGTAATTAAATGTGAGAAAGTTTGTGTAATGTTTTTCCATATTTTTTTTAAAAAATAGGCTGCAAACATAATAACCATTCAGATTTGTCCAGTGACAAAAAATTCATATTTTCGAAACATACCTTATTAACTTATTTTGATTTTGTTTAACGTGAAAAGCACACTGAGGCTATTATCGCCTCCCTAAATGTAAATGTGAGTAAAGTGTTAAAATCGTAAGTGTAGTGTTGTAAGTGTAAGTGTGTTAGACTCGGGTGCCGCGAGGGACGTCTAAACCCTCTCAATAAGTGCAGCTAGTCTGCACCTCTGCTGGGCATTTTGAAACAAACATAACAGCTTATCTTCTCCGGATTTAGGTTCCACCTTAACATAACTGCAGAGTCTTTTGGTAGTCGTATGTTGTAGGCCTTGTGTATATATTACCGGATCTGGTAAGAAAACATGTATGTCTATTGAAATACGATAAACACTTGTCAATGTATAACTTAAGAGTAACGACTTTAAAAAAGCTTACATTCGGTTTATTTTAAAATCATAAACCGAAATACTGGTTAATTTTTAGAATGTTTTGTGAAGACGAGAGAAAGAAAATTTAATAAAGTACAGTTAACGCATAAGCAAACCTTTCAACCTTTTAGACAATAGGTATGTGAGTGGTAGAGTTCATCCCGGATTATATTAAAATAAAAAGACAATGATTTGTCATTTGCAATGCATGCTCTTCATATAGACAGGTGGAAGCATATTCTATGCCCACTATTTTGATAGCAAATATTTGTATTTTTTTTAAATTAATCTTTCCTCTACAGAAATTAGCCTGTTAAGATTTTCTTCTCTTAAGTTTAAAACAACATTTGCGCCATAACTTTACTTCTTCCACGTTTGCAGTCTCTCAAAGAAAATACTTGTGGTTGTCGTCACAGGGTTTTGACATGCTCTACAAAAAATATCCCTTTTGACTGTTCACATTATCCTTCCACACTAATATTTACACAATCTTGGCAGAAGCGAAATCCTTTCTTACTCGCTGGCAAATCTCCAAGCCTACTTCACTTCATACATCTTTATTCGACTTGATTCCATCGCTGTTGTAGATTATGTCTGGCTCTTATTGCCTTCAAGAAGCAGGCGAAGCATATTTAGCACTTATTTCGTAATACAACGTTCCTTTTGGCAACTCGTTCTTTTCAGATTAATGTGTCTAATACAAACTGCCGTTCCGATTTTACAATTTCGGTAATAAATATACGCAATAGACGTTAACAATCTATATCGAATATAAGAAGTAGTCTTTCTGTTTGGACGTTTTCAATTTTGGTAATGGTGTTCGATTTATATCGGCAAGTGACCCGCGATATCGAATTTAGTACGTTTGCTTTCTTGTCACGCGGTCGAGAAAAATTTATAAACTTAATATTTTCGTTGTAAAAATTGTTCCTAAGCAACAAATAAGTGGAAAAATTGTTCGATTTTAATACAATCGAGTACTAGGAATTTTATAAATTTCTAGGAATGTTTAATAACTTACCAGCATAAACTACTTCAAAATGATTTGAGGCCCTGAAAACATAAACAATGCCATCAAGAATATATCGAAGTCTTTACATACGCGTAAATTAATGAAATCAGAATGACTTGTCTGAATTTTCATCTTTAGATCGTGACCACCAGCCTAGTTGCGTAGGCCACTTAATCTATAGACTGTGTTTGCGTAGCCTAGTTGCGTAGGCCACTTAATCTATAGACTGTGTTTGCGTAGCCTAGTTGTGTAGGCTACTTAATCTATAGACTGTGTTTGCGTAGCCTAGTTGCGTAGGCCACTTAATCTATAGACTGTGTTTGCGTAGCCTAGTTGTGTAGGCTACTTAATCTATAGACTGTGTTTGCGTAGCCTACTTGTGTAGGCTACTTAATCTATAGACTGTGTTTGCGTAGGCCACTTAATCTATAGACTGTGTTTGCGTAGCCTAGTTGCGTAGGCCACTTAATCTATAGACTGTGTTTGCGTAGCCTAGTTGCGTAGGCCACTTAATCTATAGACTGTGTTTGCGTAGCCTAGTTGCGTAGGCTACTTAATCTATAGACTGTGTATTGCGTTGCCTACTTGTGTAGGCTACTTAATCTATAGACTGTGTATTGCGTTGCCTACTTGTGTAGGCTACTTAATCTATAGACTGTGTTTGCGTAGGCCACTTAATCTATAGACTGTGTTTGCGTAGCCTAGTTGCGTAGGCTACTTAATCTATAGACTGTGTATTGCGTAGCCTAGTTGCGTAGGCTACTTAATCTATAGACTGTGTTTGCGTAGCCTAGTTGTGTAGGCTACTTAATCTATAGACTGTGTTTGCGTAGCCTGGTTGCATAGGCCACTTAATCTATAGACTGTGTTTGCGTAGCCTAGTTGCGTAGGCTACTTAATGTACAGACTGTGTATTGCGTAGCCTAGTTGCGTTGGCTACTTAATCTATAGACTGTGTATTGCGTAGCCTAGTTGCGTAGGCTAGCGTACTTAATCTATAGACTGTGTATTGCGTAGCCTAGTTGCGTAGGCTACTTAATCTATAGACTGTGTATTGCGTAGCCTAGTTGCGTAGGCTACTTAATCTATAGACTGTGTATTGCGTAGCCTAGTTGCGTAGGCTACTTAATCTATAGACTGTGTTTGCGTAGCCTAGTTGCGTAGGCTACTTAATCTATAGACTGTGTTTGCGTAGCCTAGTTGCGTAGGCTACTTAATCTATAGACTGTGTTTGCGTAGCCTAGTTGCGTAAGCTACTTAATCTATAGACTGTGTTTGCGTAGCTTAGTTGCGTAAGCTACTTAATCTATAGACTGTGTTTGCGTAGCCTAGTTGCGTAGGCCACTTAATCAATAGACTGTGTTTGCCTAGCCTAGTTGCGTAGGCTACTTAATCTATAGACTGTGTTTGCGTAGCTTAGTTGCGTAAGCTACTTAATCTATAGACTGTGTTTGCGTAGCCTAGTTGCGTAGGCTACTTAATCTATAGACTGTGTTTGCGTAGCCTAGTTGCGTAGGCTACTTAATCTATAGACTGTGTTTGCGTAGCCTAGTTGCGTAGGCTACTTAATCTATAGACTGTGTATTGCGTTCTAACAAAGGATATCCTATCACTGTTAACGTTTTAATTTTTTTGATGTTTTTATTTTGTATGCTGCAACAGCATTTTGTCTTTATAAGTATGGATTTTTTTAAAATTTTCAGTTACGCCCATTTAAAAACGCTTCAAAACTATGTCATGAATTTGAATCTACATATGAGATATTTAAAAAAAATGGCTTAATATCCAGACACACATTATAAAACATAATTTACCAAATACTCGTGTTTTTCTAGCATATTGATTAGACCATTCGTGGTTTAAAGTTATTGCTCACTAATCTGTCTCCTTTAATCTCATCGAAAATATAATAAACTTTTGAAAAAAAATGTTTAAAACCACTATAATACACCTAAATTTGGGCAGAGATACAAAAAAAAGTCTCATAATATTTCCGTTTAAAGTTTACGCGGTAGAAAAACATCACTGAGAGTATACGTAAGCTTACATACACAACAATAAAAGAAAAAATATATATTTTGTACTTTTATATTAAGTCTGAAATATTTTGGAAGTTTTAAATTTCGCTTTTGCTAAATGTTTACGTTTTCAGAACGATCTATAAAATGGAAATTATTATTCAGCTTTTATATTCAAATATTTTAGAATAATCCCGCCCACAAAAAAAAAAAGTTATAACTTTAAATTTGTTTTGTCACCTGATATTACATATTACAAAGATTACAGCAATAATAGTAAAAACAGCACCAGTTTATTATGCAGGGCACGCATAATTTTAACTAATTTAAGATTAAAAAAATATTTTGTTTTAAATACGCATAGATTTTTTTGGAACTAATTTAATATTAAAAGAAATATTTTGTTTTAAATTTGTCATATCAAATCACTAGGTGCCAGGTCCGGACTGTAGGGTGGATGAGGAAAATCTCCCACTTGAAGGCCGTCAAGACGTCTTTTGTTCGATTTGCCGTGTGAGGGCGGGCATTGTCGTGCAAAAACAACACTTTTGCACTCAGTTTTCCTCTCCGCTTGTTTTGGATAGCTCGTCTTAAGTTTCGTAATGTTTGGCAATACCTTTCTGAGTTTATGGTTGCTCCACGTTTTAGGAAGTCAACCAGAAGAACACCTTTCCTGTCCCAAAAACGGTCGCCATGATCTTCCTTGCTGACAGGGTTTGCAAACATTTCCTCGGTTTTTGGGGAATTTGTGTGCCCCACTCCATAGACTGTAGTTTTGTCTCACAGGTAACGTGCTTAACCCAAGTCTCATCTCCCGTTACGATGCGATCAAGAAATGATTCACCATCTTTGTCGTAAGCGTCCAGAAATGACAACGATGCAGCCATACGCTGACCCTTGTGCTGTTCTGTCAGGAACTTTGGCACCCATCTGGCACAAAACTTATGGTATCCTAACTTTTGGTGACAATTTCGTACAACAATGTTCGCGAAACTTGTGGGAAACAAAGTGAAAGTTCGGTTATTGTGAAACGGCGGTTTTCACGAATTTTTCATTGACATTTGCAACCAGCTCATCACTCACAATGCTCGGTCTGCCACTCTTCTCTTCGTCATGAACATTACTTCGTCCATTTTTAAATCTAATGCACCATTGGCGAACTCAACCTTCACTGATTACGTTGTTTCCGTAAACTTCACAAACTTGCCGATAAATTTCAATCGGTTTATGGTTTTGCTAACAAAAACCTTATAACTGATCGCACCTCATTCACAGGCGGCGGAATTCTACGACACGGGAATTTCAAAGCTAGTTCACCGATATGACAAATGTCTAAATTTGTTTGGCGATTATGTCGAAAAATAGTATTTTAGTTCCTCTTTCAAATGTATATAATAAAATTTTTTTCCTGTACTTAGTTTCTTTTTTATCCAAAAACGTAATCTACTTTCTGAATAGCCCTCGTACAATTATATATAACAAGTATTTTGAAATTTTTACTTTAAAACATTGTTATTTCAACATTTATTTTATTTTCTACTACTTCTACATAAATTTGTATATTTTTAGTTTCACAATAGTTCATTTTTTTAAGTTCATTCTCTGCATTTACGAAACACACAGCTTCCCCAAAAAAGACCGCCAGTTTTCTGTCATTAGACTTATCTGCCGTTAATCGAAACAAATGGATCGATACGTCATCAAACTAATTGTCCAACCGTTGCGTCGCGTCGCAGGGCTACCAACGTTACCACAGCAATAAAACAAGCGAAACCAACAGTAACGATCGACCTCCGACGCGGATGAATAATTTGAAAACAATAAATGTCGGAATAAATTGGAAAACAAGCGCACAAATTACCGGCGAAAAGTCGCGTCAACGTGACGTCGATGTAAGCGATAAACGTCGGGTGAAAGCCGCGCTGAAACGCACAATAAAGTCCGGAATCGCGTGCAAGGTTTTCAAACATATTTCTATATAATTGTGGCTATAAATCGGAGACGGGCCGGGCTCCGAACACTGTACACATTGCCGCGTGTATAAATAACCACCGTTCTGTTTATCTTGGGCCGCAATCATTCCAGAATAGTGGGGCTACGGCTGGCCAGATTCTCAGTGGTCCAATCCTAATCTTGGGATTAACGACCAGTGCTGTTATTAACCTATCCTAGTGAATCTTAAGTAGTGTTGTTTTATTTAGTCTGCGAATTGAGTTAAAAGAATCAGTCCTTGCATCGTGAGTGATACTCATTTCAGAGAGTCAATTTCCAAATCCTTTTGGATTTGCGGGTAGAAATAATCTCGGGCCACAAGACTTTAAACACTGAATGAGACGCTATATTTAAAACATCGCACAATACTACCTGTCTTTTAAGCAAAGTTCTGAAGCAATAAATGCAAAAATATTAACACATTTTTTTCAGAAAATGTACTGTTAGCATTATTTACTTTCAACAATCGCGTATTTAGAATTTGGTACAACAATTAGAGTATACGAATCTGTATATTTTATAAAAATGTAATCATAATCCGATGCACTGATTTTTAAAAATTATACCGAATTTTATCGGAAGTTCCTGATTTTTTTTCCAGATGATGGCTTACGTTTTCTTTGGCTTCCTATTTACGCTTTACCTTTCAGAAATGTTTCATGAAAATTCTTAGAGCAGAATCAAAAAATACCTTCAAAATGAAAAGGTTTGAAAAATAAAAAAAATCTTTCTTTTAGTCGGAAGAACTGAAAACAGATATCCATAATAATATCCAATACTCGCGATCGCCACACTTCCAATAAAAAGCCGCCTCGGTGGTCTAGTGGATAGCGTACTAGGCTTTCACCCCGAGGACCCGGGTTCGATTCCCGGTCAGGGCTTGGTATTTTCATTCGCTATAAATCATCCCATCGTCTGCATTAGCCCAAGTGTGCACAATAGTCGGACGTTAAACACACACAGCGCCCCGGTGGTCTAGTGGATAGCGTACTAGGCTTTCACCCCGAGGACCCGGGTTCGATTCCCGGTCAGGACTTGGTATTTTCATTCGCTATAAATCATCCCATCGTCTGCATTAGCCCAAGTGTGCACAATAGTCGGACGTTAAACACACAGCGCCCCGGTGGTCTAGTGGATAGCGTACTAGGCTTTCACCCCGAGGACCCGGGTTCGATTCCCGGTCAGGGCTTGGTATTTTCATTCGCTATAAATCATCCCATCGTCTGCATTAGCCCAAGTGTGCACAATAGTCGGACGTTAAACACACACAGCGCCCCGGTGGTCTAGTGGATAGCGTACTAGGCTTTCACCCCGAGGACCCGGGTTCGATTCCCGGCGAGGGCTTGGCATTTTCATACGCTATAAATCATCCCATTGTCTGCATTAGCCCAAGTGTGCACAATAGTCGGACGTTAAACACAAAAAAATTCAATTGTAAAGCATCAATTATCCGATAATTTGTTATTGGTGATCAGGACCAATTGTGACTAGTAGTGAAAAGGATAATTAAAAACTAAAAAAAGTAGCTTTTTTGCTTTGGAAAATTATTTCAAAAAGTCACCGCTATGAAGATCTGCACGCGTTTCCTACAGTCTGGAACTACATTGCATTGTCTCAGTCAGTAGACATAGCTCAGCGACCTATTTATACACCAACGATCTACTTACACTGTGTAGTATATTGTGTTTAACTAATACAGCATTATAGGAGCACGGAGCAACGTTGTGCGAACTTTATGTCATCCGCAGGGGGGGGGTGTATCATCCTTCGCCGTACCCGAGTCTAATACACACTCACACTTACATTTAGGGAGGCGATAATAGCCTTAATGTGCTTTTCGCCTAGAAAAACCTCATATTACACAACGTGTTCGTTGACTAAGATTCCTTTCAGAAATAATATTTTATCCAAAATAATGTGAATGCCTTAGGTTTTTTAATATCTTTTATTAAAATTTCATAATAAAGCAAGATTTTCAAGTCATAGTATTGTTTTTTTCTTCAGTAGGCTTATTAATTATTTCTCATTTTATTTTGATAGTAATAGTAACAACTTAAACCATGTTTGTGTTTACATTAGCAGCTGTATTTTAGGCAGAAATCAATTACCCTGAAAATCGATTTTAAGTACAGACCAACTGTCGATTTAGTTACGATTATCGATTATTTTAGCGTATTTCGTATAGTAACGAAATAAGGCGATTGTAAACAATGTCATATCGAATCGTTGAAAGTTCAGTTGTATTGAATTATGTAACTAAAACTATTACAGTTATATAAAAAAAATAGTTTTCATATTTACTCTAGCAAGGGGTAATCACTGCCACATTTGCAGATGACACTTCTATAACGGCCTCCAGTAATGATCCTCAGACAGCTTCTCAAATATTGCAGCATAGTTTGAAACTAGTTCAACTTTGGATGGAAAAATGGCGTATAAAAGTTAATGAAGAAAAATGTCAACATATAACCTTCGCATTAAGGAAGCATACATGTCCAGCAGTATCCCTAAATACAAAACTGATACCGCAGACCTCAGAAGTGAAGTACCTGGGAATTCATTTGGACAGACGTCTGAATTGGCAGAAACATAGTTTTACTAAGCGTAAACAACTTTGTATTAAACTCAGAAATATGTACTGGCTGATTGGGCACAAATCCAAAATTTCAGCCAATAACAAAATATTACTATATAAGACAATACTGAAACCAATATGGACGTATGGGATACAACTATGGGATTCTGCTTGCAAATCAACGCAATTTTACAACGCTTCCAATCTAAGATACTACGTTTAATCTTGACAGCTCCAAAAATAATCACAAATGCAATAATCCACAAGCAACTCAATATTCCGACCGTCACAGAAGAAATTGAAACTTATAGCAATAGTTACCGACATCCAATATTAGCCCATCTAAATGTGTTAACTGAAAATTTAATGATGAGATCGACAACACGAAGACTCAAGAAGAGAATATCTTGTTTTTGTGTTTAACGTCCGACTATTGTGCACACTTGGGCTAATGCAGACGATGGGATGATTTATAGCGTATGAAAATGCCAAGCCCTGGCCGGGAATGGAACCCGGGTCCTCGGGGTGAACGCCCAGTACGCTATCAACTAGGCCACCGAGGCGGCTTGAGGAGAATACCTAGCGACCTGCCTGACAATTAACAGCTGATCTAACAGATATAACATTATGTAGCAATATTTTATTATTATTATTTATATAATCTCATTATTTGTATGTATCAATGGGTACATGATTTCATGTCATTATTTTAGCCATACAATTTACTTAGTGTCCTGTAGACAGATTGTAAATACTAATAACCCTGTATTCTATAGCCTATAAAATAAAACGTTCGTAAACTTTGCCGTCTAACAAGATATGTAGGCCTACTAAAATAGGTTATAAATTTGTTTTAACTCTTTTATACATATCGTTGTTTTGTCAGTTTTCGACACTGATTCAAATTTGTATTTTTGTTTCAGAAAGGCTTCATATATTCATCGAAGAAAAGTACAGCACGTACAATACATCTCTGAAAAATTCTATTGTGGACTGTACTATATTGCACAGGTACAGTAACAGCCTAGTTCAATATGAACCGTTATTTAATACATTTAATTCCAAAACAGTATCGTGTTACCAAATCGTATCGCATATACGAAACACGACATCTACAATTCACTGAATTAAATCTAATTGATCAACAGATTGTATTCATTCCTGTCTCGTCAACAGTTTCAAAGTTTTTCTTCCACCGCAAAAAACCATTACCAAATTATCTTTCTGCACATAGTAGGTCAAACTGCGGCGAAAATACCTTTCAATCTTAAACAGGTTCAAGCTTAATCAAGCTATTTAAATAAATTTCTATTTCCGTGCACTCAGTGAGTGTAACAATGGCACTCTGGAACCGTTCCATTATCAGCTAAAGAACAGAACAAACAACTTAATAATACGGCCGAGCGCGCTGGGAAAAGTCGTTACCAAGTTGGAACGGCCGAGTACGATCGCAGATACGTTTGCAAAAAGTTTCGAGATAGTTACACAAGGCGGTATTAAGTAGCTTATACGTCCGTGAATGTTTGTCTAACGTCCTCGGCTAAGTATAATTAATGTTACTTACTGCAGGGATAACATTTTGTGACGCGAAGTGAACGAAGAAACGGCGCAACGTTGTCACCTAAGTGAAGAACAGTTTACTTAATAACGGAAGTGAGCGAGACTGTTACAAATTACTAAGAGAACCTCGTTAGGCAAACTGGAGATATTTGAGATAAATGCTTCTCAGTATCTCATATTCAGCTAAACACTTTAAAAGTGGATCTTCCTTTATATCTGATGCAAGGCTTTCTTCTTCTGGCACTCGTAAAGTGTAATAACCTGATCCGAAATACTGTTTTGCATATGTTCTAATTAAATCTTACTTGATAGTGATATTAGAAACCAATGACCAGCAATACGTCCCATGTGTTACAGTGTCTTAATCTAAGTGGTACAGAAATAAAAATGCAAAATCACAAAAAATGTTTGCGTTATTTACGTAGAGAACTACAACAAAAGAGGACACTCTCGATTTAAAAAAAAACGTGGTTTTGTTCCGAATATAAAAAGATTTGTTGTTTGTGCGTTAATACAAATTAATAATAATTGACTAAAAATTAGATACTAATTCAAAGTATTTAATTATCAATTTTTTTTTTTTTTGTTATTTTAAGGCGAAAAGCACATTGAGGCTTTTTTTGTGTTTAACGTCCGACTATTGTGCACACTTGGGCTAATGCAGACGATGGGATGATTTATAGCGTATGAAAATGCCAAGCCCTGGCCGGGAATCGATCCCGGGTCCTCGGGGTGAAAGCCTAGTACGCTATCAACTAGGCCACCGAGGCGGCCCATTATCGCCTCCCTAAATGTAAGTGTGAGTGTAAAAAGTTAAAGTCGTAAGTGTAGTGTTGTGTGTAAGTGTGTGTTAGGCTCGGGTACCGCGGGGGACGTCTGAATCCTCTCAATAGGTGCAGCTAGTCTGCACCCCCCCTGCGGGTGAGGATTAAGTATGTGTTTAATATTTTGGAAAAGGCATTGATTCAGTTAAATTTTCAAAATTAGACTAAAATCTGGAAAAAATAATTAATTACAAGACTGAGTAATTGTAAATTAATACAATGTATTAATAATTGTATTAATAATTAATTAATACAAATTAATACAACGGGCTCTACGCAACGCTCCAGGAACTAACAATCCCTGGTTCTAAAAATCCCAGTGGAAACACTAGACCTTCAAGATTACAAGCAACTATATACACACAAACCACACACACACACACACACACACACACACACACACACACACACACACACACACACACACACACATATATATATATATATATATATATATATATATATATATATATATATATATATATATATATATATTAGTGAAAATTCGCTTCCATCACGTCTTTGAGTTAGCTGCGTGCCGTTACCACCATGTAACACTTTAATTAAAAATTAAATTAAAAATCGATTTTCTTGTTATTATTACTAATTGGATAGTATAACTTCGAACAAATTGGTGCCAAGTGAAGTTATTTTATTAATATTCTGATTAACGTAGCAGACAAGCAACAAAGTTGTGTTGACCTGTTATTAGCCGACAATTTATTTATAACAAAACTTATCCAATTCAAAAACTTCAGCGAGAGTTATAATTTGAATTCATTCCAATTTAACTTTACTGTCGTGTTTCACAAATGAAATAAATCATTTTCAACGGAAGTGAAAAGTTTTTAATTGCAGTCGAAAAGAGCAATAAAAATAATAGTGCTCGCGCTAAATATTCGAGTGATTAAATTACACCGTTACGTTTGATGGTGTTTATAAATATTGCCGGTGGCTAAGCAACAATGACTGTATTTTCTTGATTTAATATTTGATTGACACTGTGTTCTGCTAGATGCGCATACTGCACGGAATATAAAGTTACTTGAAATAATTATGTTATGGAGTCAGAGTCATACAATCCTGCCACAATATTTACAACTTTCCAGAATCACATTTAACTGTACACGTTCACTTAAAATCAATGAATATTACTTATTTTAAAACCTTTGTTAATAATACATCTAAATAACATTAAAACCGAAATTATTTTGTGAGAATTTAATTTGGTCTATTTCCCTAAACTTTTGGCAGACACTAGAATATTTCCACTTCTTTGCAGGTTAAGTCGTTCATGTTTCTTAACTAGTTGATGACAACAACCTTAAAATTGTTTACTTTTAACTTGTTTTTAACTTGGCTTCCACTTCCTGTAACTTCCGTTTCTGGGATTTAGCCTCTTTCTATAAACTGACGTTCGTTCAGTATAATGATCTGCCTTCCCTATCTTCGTCAATTCTACTTTCGTTGACGCGTTTCGCAGAACCTCCATCTTCAAAAACTATATCTATACTGGTCACCAATATTATGGCCCGTCCTATTTATAATTTTCCATCTCCACCTCGTACCCCTCCTCTATTTAACACGTGTACATTGAACCTGACGTGCTCGCTTCTGATTGGCTCTTCAAAATCATTTTTAAGATTTTCTTATGTAACCACTCTTTTCCTGACCTAACCTAACCTAACCTAACCTAGACAACCAAGAAAGTATTAAAACTTTAGTGTCTTTTTACCTGAAGATTGAACGCGGCACCTAAAAGAACTAACTTTTTATCAAGTAAATTTGTAATTTCTTGACGTACGTGGGTAGGATCAACACAAAAGTAAATGATAAAACATTAATTGAACAACCATTATTTACCAGGTCAAAATAGCTGCCATCTTTAATTCAATTCCTTTTGTTCACTTTCTTCAGTATATACCAATAGAGAGTATAATTTTTAATTTCATTAAAATTTGACAATATATAAACAATTTGTTTTTGTTTCAATATCTGAACCCGAGACTAACTTTTAAAAAATAACTTTTTGTAAATTCAATTCAGGAATTTTTATAAGTATGTGGATAGTATCAACACGATAAATTTCAGCTTTGTAGCCTTAACAGTACAGTTTATTTAAGGAGTCTAGCAGTTAGATTGTCACCCGGTATAATCGGATATTGTGTCCAACTTATATAATTTGTGATTATATTGTTTTCCGTGAAAGATGAGCTTTAAGTCTTGTCCACTTAGTAGAGCAATGCACAGATGCGGAACATTGCGTATTAACTTCAACCGCACCGACCCACGGCGAAGGCGCAGCTTTGTAACCTTGCAAAATATTTGTTAGCTTCTGTGAAGTCGGACAATGTTGAACTTAACTCCTGGCCCACAGTAGTAGTACTGAGCACAATAATTAAAAAAATAGGCCAACTAGTGATGTGGTTTTAGGTGTTACAGTGAGTTTTGTAGCCTAATAAAATATAAGAACATTTTATAAACAAACGAGAAATAAACGATATGGGATAATATCGTTATCCAGCGAAATCCGATCATCTGTTTCAAAATAGTGGCTTCAAAAACTAAAATTTTACTTTTCATATTAGTCTACATTTTCTGGAATATATATATATATATATATATATATATATATATATATATATATATATATATATTCCAGAAAATGTAGACTACATTTTCTACGAAAACAGCAAAAGGTTCGGCTACTGAGAATGAAGAGGGCTCTCGGTATAACGCGTGATATCTACAATAAGAGATGTATGTCGACGCACACAAAAATCAGACATTACAACACAGTCATAAAACCGGAGGTATTATATGCAAGCGAGACGCTAGCACTCCACACAAAATCTACCATGGAGGGTATTTTGAAGGAAGAACGCAAAATCTTGAGGAAGATCCTTGGCCCGAGATTAACAGAAGATGGATACAGGTTGCACTCCCGGAAGACCACAGAGAAGATATCGAACCTGGCAGCAGATATCAGAAGAAGGAGGCTTCGGTTCTATGGACACATCAGTAGACTCCCAACAACGAAACTTGCCAACAGAATCCTTAAGTATATACAAGGTGTCAAATCAACAACGTCGTGGATCGCACAAGTCAGAATAGACCTACATGACGCAGGAATAGACTCAACAGATGTTGAAGACAGGCGCGCATACAGGAGAAAGATGCTCGGTTGGACGGTCCCAGAGAATGAAATCCCAAAGAGAGCAGGGGTAAAATGGACGGAGGAGCGGAAGAGGATCCATGGGGACAGGATGAGGGAGGTGTGGAGGATTAGAAGGAGCAAGACATGAGTCGGAGTGCTTTGCGTGATCCAACAGGGTCTATGCGCAAATAATAATAATATATATAAATATAGGTTACATTTAGTCTTTATGTCAATATAGGTTACATAATATTTACATAATATATATATATATATATATATATATATATATATATAAATATATATATATATATATATATATATATATATATATATATATATATGTGTAATATATATTTACATATATAGGTTACATAATAACTTGAGGTCAATCAGTAAGATTGATGTAAAATATCTAAAAAGTAGTCCTAGAGCCTTTTAAAAGTACCTATAATTTAGTTAACCTGTGTGATATTGCATTTTACAGCGTTAATGTGCCATACGCTTTTGTCTAATCAGAATCCTTTGAAGAAATATAGTATGAGGTAGAAATGGTGTAAAAAAAAAGTGGCAGTGGCATGACTTCTTATCACGGGTTATGGCTGTATATTTTACAACACAAAATAAAATTTATAGTCGATTGTCAAAATCATGAGTACGTTCATTTCAGTTTAATATATTTCTAAATACAATATTATACGATTTTATGGTTTTTTGCCAAGACATAGATTGCTACTCGACACTAGAATAGGCTATAACTGACCATGGGAGAAGCACGGAGTCCCAAATGTATTCCTGCTACTCTTAATGTCTGACCCTGTGACTTATTAATTATCATTGCAAATGCCAACTTAAATGGAAACTGCATTATTTTAATTTAGAAAGGCAGGTTGTTTGGAATTATAAGATTGTTTCAATTAAAATCATTGCAAATGTAAGCTTATAAACAATAATTTTATAATAAATAATAACAGAGATTCAGATTTTTAAAACGTAAATACATCTATGTCCATCTCAGGTACCTAAACCATGTTCATTTTAAATTTCATCTCAATCGGTGCAGTAGTTAATGTGTGATTGAGTAACAAACAAAAAAACACACGTAAACTTTCAAATATAAAATATTATATTAAGAAGTATAAAATATTATTAAAACGTCACTCTTGTAGGCTACAGTTAACACGTATCAAAAAACTGAATATTAAATAATTCAGTTACACTGGGTAAGTAGTATAATGGCATTTAAAAAATTATTATTCATACCTACCAATATATAATAACGTATAAAACGTCACTGTTATACAGTTAACACTTGTCATAAAACTAAATACTAAATAAAGTTGGACTGGGTAAGTAGTATAATGGCGTTTAAAATAATTTAAATATTTATTATTCACACCTACTAATATATAATAAACGTATAAAACGTCACTGTTACACAGTTAACACTTGACACAAAACTAAATAATTAAGTTCGACTGGGTAAGTAATATTATGGCGCGAACATACTAGTTTTCCCTTCAAAAATACATTTTAAAACAAAGATATATATAAGAGCGTGATGCGTGACGGCAAACTGAACGTTTTTCCCGTGCAAAACATACATCCAGACCCCGCCATAAGAAGTAGTATATATGTATATGCTAATACATACATCCAGACCCCGCCATATATATATATATATATATATATATATAAGTAGTATATAACATCCATACCCCGCCATAGTATATATATATATATATATATATATATATATATATATATATATATATATATATATATATATAATCTATAATATAAGAGCCGTGATGCGTGACAGCAAACTGTGTATGCGTGACGTGACAAACTGAATTTTTTTCCCGTCCAAACCCCGCCATAAGAAGTAGTATATAAGTATGTATGTACTATATATATAAGAGCGTGATGCGTGACGGCAAACTGAATTTTTTTCCCGTACAAAACATACATCCAAACCCCTGCCATAGAGCGTGATGCGTGACGTGATGCAAACTGAATTTTTTTCCCAAACCCCGTACAAACATATAAGTAAACATACATCCAGACCCTGTCATAAGAAGTAGTATATAAGTATGTGCTATATATACAAGAGCGTGATGCGTGACGGCAAACTGAATTTTTTTCCCGTACAAAACATACATCCAGACCCCGCCATAAGAAGTATTCACTTCAATAATGCAAATTTTACAAATCGAGTCAAAGTTAGGCCCTACACTGTTTATTTCCTTTTTTGTTAGGGTAGTATTAGTCCTATAAAAGTTTAAACTAAAACAGTTAAAAGGTAAGTAAGAATATATATCGGTCTAGCTTACGTGATGGAAGCAACCGTCCAGAAACATCAAAATTTAATGACATCATACACGCCAATAATCTATTTTCAAAAATATATAGCTTAGACAAATCATTTCTGAACGTAATTCGTCAAAATTACAGCTAGGCTATACAAAATCTTTTTTAAATAGTCAGTTTTTTAAACTTAAGTTTTCTGAATGTATGATTTCCCTAAAGAGTTCAGCGCAATTTGCATTTTTTGTATTCAAACAAAGCTGTTTTTGCCAACAATTAATGAAATGCAAAAATCTTGCAAAACAATTAATTGTGAATTATGAATATAGGCAACATTTTGTATATAATACACTACGTCATGTAACCAGCTATAGATTTTTTCCACGAGCAGGCTACATTAAGAATGTAGATTTTGAGTGAAAATAAGGGTTGAAACAATTAACCCTACTGCCGGTTTTGTCTCTTATCGTTAGTTATTTTAAGTTAATTTATTCAAAGTAACCCAATACTTTAATCGTATTAGAGCCTCCTGTAGGGACTGAGTTAGTCAAGTATTACAAACAGTTGGCCTATTAGCTATTATTCCATATTTACAAATTAATTAAACTGGGGCTCGCCTTAACCTCAGTCGATAGATCGATCGACATGTCTCTACAAATTCGATCGCTGTTAAGTAAGTTAGAGTGTAATTTCAACCGTTTGTGTTTTCCCATGATTTGTATCGATCCCGCGTCTTTATTAGTATAGGCTAACTGACAAAAATACAGTTGTTAGACCACAAGAAAAAAATATGTGATAAATCGAATGTAATATAAAAATTAACTTAAAATATTGTGTTAATTGTTAAATGTTATGTGTAGCTCTTGTCGTTTATTATAAATGCGAAATTGTTTTTTAAATTCATCAACAACTGAGATATGTGTAATGTTTTTAAAAAACACATAGTTTTAGCCTCGTCTTATTTTCATGCAAAATAATTAAAAATAACGTACAGAGGTTGTGCGGGAGTGTGCGCGGCAGGTGTTATTGTGTCAGGTGGGGCGCACCTGGTGGACGGCAGATGTACTAACGCGCCGAAGCTCTGCGCCAAGGTAGAGGAGAGTCAAAAGCGCGTTGTGCTCGTAGTTGGAAACATGTATTTGTGCTCGTGTATCCACTGTGTGTTGTAGGCTTTGTGTTCCTTGTCCTCGAGTTGGATCCAGTCTTCTAAAAAACAGTAAGTTCATATTGTTTTACAATTGTATGAATACAATTGACTGTTTGGTTTAGACTTAGCAGTCGGATTTCGGTGATTTTTAGATCTAGTCTGTAAGTAAATATTCTGTTACGATTATGACTAAGTAGGCCTAAATGTACTACAGTGATAATAATTAGTTTTGTTATAAAATTTACATTATGGTGTAATATTTCGAATGTATTATAATTTATTTGCAGTAGCTAGATTAAAGAAACCTTCTTACTCAGTAAATGACTTAAACTTTTCCGATTGCTTTTATAATGATAATTCAGACGTTTTGTATTAAGAACAGAAATCTGCATTTTACTTTCAGTGAAATAGTGCATTTTATTTTACTAATTTAATAACACTGAGTAGTTACACAATCAATTTAAAATTATAATTAATCTCGCTAACGAACAACTACCTATTTATTATTCCTGTTATTATTAAACATAATTTAATTGTGTTTTCTGTTAGATTTTATTATATCTTACAATACTAACAGCAATCGTCGATAATTCAGATTTCCAGTAGAAAATCGAGGTTAACAATTGTTTTATAATTACTGTATTTTATTTATGTGCTAAAGATTTTTTTTACTTTACAACACTAGTGTGCTCAGTTGGTAAAATTTTAGGTTACGTTTGGCTAATCGTTCTTTTGGTTTTTATTTATATTAAGGTTAAACTTGTACTACCTGAAGAACACCTATATTTGATATTAATTTAAATGAAATTGGAACATTCGACGGGAAATTATCTATTAAAAATGTCTTTTTTAGCGTAATGTTCGAAAGATTTTGAAAAAAAATGCATGTTATGATAGTCTAATTTACGTATAGCCTAGTCATTATAAATTATAAACGTTATGAGAACCTACAAACTACTTATTGAACCAATACGTTACCAATATTATTTATTATTATTTACCAATAGTCTAATTTACGTATAGCCTAGTCATTATAAATTATAAACGTTATGAGAACCTACAAACTACTTATTGAACCAATACGTTACCAATATTATTTATTATTATTTACCAATAGTCTAATTTACGTATAGCCTAGTCATTATAAATTATAAACGATATGAGAACCTACAAACTACTTATTGAACCAATACGTTACCAATATTATTTATTATTATTTACCAATATTCTAATTTACGTATAGCCTAGTCATTATAAATTATAAACGATATGAGAACCTACAAACTACTTATTGAACCAATACGTTACCAATATTATTTATTATTATTTACCAATAGTCTAATTTACGTATAGCCTAGTCATTATAAATTATAAACGATATGAGAACCTACAAACTACTTATTGAACCAATACGTTACCAATATTATTTATTATTATTTACCAATAGTCTAATTTACGTATAGCCTAGTCATTATAAATTATAAACGTTATGAGAACCTACAAACTACTTATTGAACCAATACGTTACCAATATTATTTATTATTATTTACCAATATTTTACGTATAGCCTAGTCATTATAAATTATAAACGATATGAGAACCTACAAACTACTTATTGAACCAATACGTTACCAATATTATTTATTATTATTTACCAATAGTCTAATTTACGTATAGCCTAGTCATTATAAATTATAAACGTTATGTGAACCTACAAACTACTTATTGAACCAATACGTTACCAATATTATTTATTATTATTTACCAATATTCTAATTTACGTATAGCCTAGTCATTATAAATTATAAACGATATGAGAACCTACAAACTACTTATTGAGCCAATACGTTACCAATATTATTTATTATTATTTACCAATATTCTAATTTACGTATAGCCTAGTCATTATAAATTATAAACGATATGAGAACCTACAAACTACTTTTTTAACCAATACGTTACCAATATTATTTATTATTATTTACCAATATTATTTAGCCCTAAAGCCAACAACGAGTAGGCCTAGGGTCTATACCAGCATAAGAACATGACAAAAATATTTCAACATCAATTAATTGGATCAGGTTAACCTATAAGATTATATTCCCAATAATATATTTTCAATTGCTACATATTTCACAGGCCTACATAATTACAGCACTTTAAATTAAGAAAGCACTGCTTATGTTCGTCGTACACTTGCTTCAAGCCTGTTCCTTTGTTTATAATTTATGTCTACATCTCGAGTTGTGATTAACGAGAGAGGCACAGCTAGACAAAGTGTCTATTATGCTTGTCTTGAGTAGGCTATAGAACTGGAATGTTACGAAGATATGGCATTATTTACACGAATGTTGAACGCCAGAATGATATTCTCCGTATGAATTAAAGTTAACAAATTTGATTAAAAATTAAAGTCTCTTTTCTTCTTTTGTTTTTGGTGCCCAGAGCTAATGAAGACGCACAAGAAAGTTTATAATTCTGTACAATGGCGAGAGGGAAGAGTTCCTTCCGACTCATCCCCGTATCTTCTCCAATTAAAACGTTTTCCACTCGCTAATACACTTTTCATTCGTTTAAACATTTCTAGAATCATAAGCATCCTTTGTATTAAAACAATTTGTTAAATAATTTCAACCTGTTGGAAGAACAAAGAAAACGATCAAAGGAAAGGTTTTGGAAAGGCAGACACAATTAAGAAATTAAAGAGGCCCGAGAGAAAGAAAGTCTGGAGAAATATAAAGTTCGGTGTTCAGGCTGTTTGAGCTCGGTTGTGCTTTTGTATAGTCGTAGTGGTAGTTCATGTACAGCGTCAAAACAGGAAAGTCTAAGTCACCAAGAGAATTTTATTTTTAATGCGATGAAATGAAAGGTGTGTTTTGAAAAACTCGCAGCTGATTGGTGACAAGACCGTTTCCGGCGGAAGATCTGTCGCCCCGCCCCATCACATAGCCCATCACTCCCTCTTGTTTAAAAGTCCTTCGCGTAGATCAATCAAACTGTATAGTTGTGTTTTAAATAAAAACGTAAACAAATTACTGGTATACTTGAAGGCTTGCGATTCGGAAAACATAATTTTTGGGTTTTATTATTATTTTCAACATTGTGTTTCAGAATTTTGGATAGGATTTTAATATTGTTGGTCAACTTTGTGTCAGGACAAACTAAATGACAGACATACGTGTGAAAACTATGTATTATTTTCTCACATACGTTTTGTTTTATTTATTTAATTTTTCTAAATTTTATTCATCTATTTTTCGCCTAACATCCATACTTTATGCCAGTTAGGCTAATGAGAACCAATAATCAGCGTTCACGGTATTGATAAAAGGACACCAGTAACTGCGTATCGAGCCCACAAATTTGAAGTGCGCAGTTTGGAGACGCAGCAGACTGGTGCATTACAGATCGACCACCAAGCCTTAGTTTTATTTTAAATCTATACATCTCTGGATCTTAAGATGGGTACAGATTTTCAAAATGTTTTACGTTGGTTTCCGTGATTTTAACGATAAAATCTTTAATTCGACCACCAAGCCTTAGTTTTATTTTAAATCTATACATCTCCGGATCTTAAGATGGGTACAGATTTTCAAAATATTTTACATTGGTTTCCGTGATTTTAACGATAAAATCTTTAATTCGACCACCAAGCCTTAGTTTTATTTTAAATCTATACATCTCTGGATCTTAAGATGGGTACAGTTTTTCAAAATATTTTACATCGGTTTCCGTGATTTTAACGATAAAATCTTTAATTCGACCACCAAGCCTTAGTTTTATTTTAAATCTATACATCTCTGGATCTTAAGATGGGTACAGATTTTCAAAATATTTTACATTGGTTTCCGTGATTTTAACGATAAAATCTTTAATTCGACCACCAAGCCTTAGTTTTATTTTAAATCTATACATCTCTGGATCTTAAGATGGGTACAGATTTTCAAAATATTTTACATTGGTTTCCGTGATTTTAACGATAAAATCTTTAATTCGACCACCAAGCCTTAGTTTTATTTTAAATCTATACATCTCTGGATCTTAAGATGGGTACAGATTTTCAAAATATTTTACATTGGTTTCCGTGATTTTAACGATAAAACTTTAATTCGACCACCAAGCCTTAGTTTTATTTTAAATCTATACATCTCTGGATCTTAAGATGGGTACAGATTTTCAAAATATTTTACATTGGTTTCCGTGATTTTAACGATAAAATCTTTAATTCGACCACCAAGCCTTAGTTTTATTTTAAATCTATACATCTCTGGATCTTAAGATGGGTACAGATTTTCAAAATATTTTACATTGGTTTCCGTGATTTTAACGATAAAATCTTTAATTCGACCACCAAGCCTTAGTTTTATTTTAAATCTATACATCTCTGGATCTTAAGATGGGTACAGATTTTCAAAATATTTTACGTCGGTTTCCGTGATTTTAACGATAAAATCTTTAATTCGACCACCAAGCTTAGTTTTATTTTAAATCTATACATCTCTGGATCTTAAGATGGGTACAGATTTTCAAAATATTTTACGTTGGTTTCCGTGATTTTAACGATAAAATCTTTAATTCGACCACCAAGCCTTAGTTTTATTTTAAATCTATACATCTCTGGATCTTAAGATGGGTACAGATTTTCAAAATATTTTACGTCGGTTTCCGTGATTTTAACGATAAAATCTTTAATTCGACCACCAAGCTTAGTTTTATTTTAAATCTATACATCTCTGGATCTTAAGATGGGTACAGATTTTCAAAATATTTTACGTTGGTTTCCGTGATTTTAACGATAAAATCTTGAATTAATTAAGCTAGTTTATATAATATATAGTAGTTCGAAAATGGTGTTTATTTTAATTAAATACATTTACTTCCGTTTTAAGTTGTAGAAATACTGCTGTCTTTCTGGCATCAAATAAAGCGCAATTTGTGAACAACGTTGTTTTACAAATTACGTAATTGTGTAACATATTGTAAATTTAATAACAGTTCTCTCTTAAAATAAAAAAAAATTAAATATTCACATATTTTCAACAGTTTTTGAAGGCGAAACGAATCAAAACGGAGATGGGTTGGAATTAAACATATGTCTTCTTGGTGTTTTATGTTTATACCCCAATGATCTAAACAGAACCAGAATCAAAGAATTGTGATTATAAAACATCCTGCGTAAGAATTAACAAAAGTAAAAATATGGGTTTAGAATAAACAAACAAGAGTAGGCTCCTAAGTAGTGAATGAATACCTTTTTGTAAGTTGTGCGCCTATAGGATCCCGTCTCAGTTCGTCTTGTTTAAATAACTTGTTCAGTTTTAAAGTAGGGTCGGTATAAATAAACGTGATAGGAGCAGAGATGTAATAAGCTTAGTGAATATTTAAAAAAAAGGGAAAGCGTTTAACCTCTTTAAAATATATCTGCATTTTAATACGTGATTCGTCAATTTACATTTTTAGTGTTTTTTATCGGAAATGAACAGCTGTACAATATGTAGGCCTACAATAATTTTCAGCAAGAATTTTTTTTATTATTATTTACAATCTGTCTACAGGACACTAAATAAATTGTACTGACTAAAATAATGACATGAAAACATGTACCCATTGATACATACAAATAATGAGATTATATTAATTGTCAGGCAGGTCGCTAGGTATTCTCCTTTAGCCGCTTCGGTGGCCTAGTTGATAGCGTACTGGGCGTTCACCCCGAGGACCCGGGTTCGATTCCCGGCCAGGGCTTGGCATTTTCATTTTTTTTTTTTTTTTTTGTGTTTAACGTCCGACTATTGTGCACACTTGGGCTAATGCAGACGATGGGATGATTTATAGCGTATGAAAATGCCAAGCCCTCGCCGGGAATCGAAGCCGGGTCCTCGGGGTAGAAGCCCAGTACGCTATCCACTACGCCACCGAGGCGGCATTTTCATACGCTATAAATCATCCCATCGTCTGCATTAGTCCAAGTGTGCACAATAGTCGGACGTTAAACACAAAAAAATTCTCTTCTTGAGTCTTCGTGTTGTCGATCGCATCATTAAATTTTCAGTCAGAACATTTGTATGGGCTAATATTCGTAGGTAATTATTGCTATAAGTTTCAGTTTCTTCTGTGATGGTCGGAATATTGAGTTGCTTGTGAATTATTCCATTTGTGATTATTTTTGGAGCTGTTAAGATTAAACGTAGTATCTTAGATTGGAAGCGTTGTAAAATTACAATATTTGATTTGCAAGCAGAACCCCATAATTGTATCCCATACGTCCATAATGGTTTCAGTATTGTCTTGTATAGTAATATTTTGTTATTGGTTGAAAGTTTGTACTTGTGCCCAATCAGCTACAACAAGAAATAAACAAAAAAATATTCGCCTACACACAATTCATAATTTTTTTAGAAAATCGGCATAGTCGAATTTAAGGTTATGTTGTTTCTCCTAAAAATGAAAATTTTATAGAAAGGCTTCGTGTTTATGTGTTCAATGCCCAACCTCACCTTCACAATATGCAATTCAAAGCACACAGACATGATGCGGTTATTCATTGTTATGAATAATAAAACACGGTTATTTATACCTTCTCTGATTTGGTTTAATAAATTGTGTGTGCCTCCTCCGAACCCAAGAAGCATAGGGCTCGACCAGTACTCGCCTTATAAGGACGGCCGCCTCGAGCCTTCCTTCCATACACGAAGTCACTGATTACAACAACAGATTGCACCCAACTCCACTCTCTTCTCTGTAACTCTGTTTCTCTGTACACTTTAGTTTCAATTACAGAATGTTGGTAGTTTATAATTTGTATCTTAAGTATTACATATATGAATTTTTAAAAGTATATTCCTTCAAAAAAATAAGCACTTTAGCCTCCAGTAATAAACACTGTTTCATTTTCTATATACTTTAGTTTACAGTAAGCCTAGGTAAATTATCAATATTTATTTCTTATTTCTTACATGAATATGTCCTCAAACATTTTTTTTAATTTCACACACACACGCACGCGCGCGCGCAAGTACTTACTGTATTTTAATTCAGACAAGAAAACTAAGACTTTTATATGGAAAAAAAGTAAATGAAACTTATTGATTTAATTCACATTGAAAAACTTGATTTTAAGTGAAAAACTTTTAAATGAAAAAACAAAATATGTTTCAATATGTTTTTTTTACGTAAAATGCAAGAGATTCAGATGTATAAATACCAGTGTTTTTTTTTTATCTTGCAAAATATTCCTGGACCACGTCCAATTTAAATCATCCGTTATATATCCGATTATGTGTTTGGCTTAAGTCGGAAATTCCATCACGCAAAAACCACTCAACTCATTCAGAGCTGGTATTTCGCTTGATAATTAATCACTTAAAATAGTCATTGATGTACCGGTATACGCAAAACCAATGGATTAAGTATAAGTTTATAATTTAAATAAAGAGTAAAGTAATTCATTAAAATTAAATGTTAAACTTATTTTACAATTGTTTAAAATGTATGTTTCTATAACCAAATCGGTTTTAAGTAAAATACCTACGGTTACACTCAAGCCAAATAGGTTTTGTTTTGTAACCTGTACGATCCCAGAAATGATCGTATTGGCTTTAGACCTCCCAGTGTACTTTAGCATACAAACAAACGACAATTACTGCAGTATCGTAGGCCTAATACTGATTTGTTATTGTCCAAGAATTAATTAATTATAATACTTACTAACGTATAAATCAGATATTATTCTTAATACGAAAAGCACATTGTCTAATTTGCTCACACAATATATAATTATTATTATCTGCGCATAGACCCTGTTGGATCACGCAAAGCACTCCGACTCATGTCTTGTTCCTTCTAATCCTCCACACCTCCCTCATCCTGTCCCCATGGATCCTCTTCCGCTCTTCCGTCCATTTTACCCCTGCTCTCTTTGGGATTTCATTCTCTGGGACCTTCCAACCGAGCATCTTTATCCTGTATGCTTTCCTGTCTTCAACGTCTGTGGAGTCTATTTCTGCGTCATGTAGGTCTATTCTGACTTGTGCGATCCACGACGTTGTTGATTTGACTCCTTGTATATACTTAAGGATTCTGTTGGCAAGTCTCGTTGTTGGGAGTCTACTGATGCGTCCATAGAACCGAAGCCTCCTTCTTCTGATATCTGCTGCCAGGTTCGATATCTTCTCTGTGGTCTTCCGGGAGTGCAACCTGTATCCATCTTCTGTTAATCTCGTACCAAGGATCTTCCTCAAGATTTTGCGTTCTTCCTTCAAAATAGCCTACATGGTAGCTTTTGTGTGGAGTGCTAGCGTCTCGCTTGCATATAATACCTTCGGTTTTATGACTGTGTTGTAGTGTCTGATTTTTGTGTGCGTCGACATACATCTCTTATTGTAGATATATATAAGCAAGCCGCCTCGGTGGCCTAGTGGATAGCGTACTGGGCTTTTACCCCGAGAACCCGGGTTCGATTCCCGGCGAGGGCTTGGCATTTTCATACGCTATAAATCATCCCATCGTCTGCATTAGCCCAAGTGTGCACAATAGTCGGACGTTAAACACAAAAATAAACTCCGCCATTGCCGGTCCCAAGCCCAAGAGATATTACGAAAAATCTTAGGCCCAACATTCCGTAACAACCAATTACTCCACATCAGGAATGAAACTCTACCAAAAAAACTGAAACACTATCAGACACAATAAGAAAAAGAAGAATTGATTCTTATGGGCACATCCTCCGAATGGACAAAAATAGACTAACCAAAAAAATATTTGACTACTTTCGCAATAAAAGAGCTAAACCACTTTGGTTTAGAGAAAGAGAGAAAGATAACAGAACTGCAGATCACTGACACTATGTTCATGAACAAAACAGCCAAAACAATAACCAAGGACAAGAAGCAACGGTTCCAAGGCAAAGTAAAATCCAAGCGAACGATCCAAATCTCTGACGAAGAAAGAAAAGCAAGATCACAACGAATGAAGCAATACTGAGCTACGAGAAAGGCACAGAACTTTAAAAAGTGATTGATTTGGTGTACCCCAAAGTTGGGTGAAACAAATAAAGAGAGAAAATAAAAATAAAAGTATATACACACTAATATTTTTCCCTATACCTTATTACCTCATAATATTAGTTAGTGTAAAATACTCCGATAGTGTAAATACACTACATTTTAGCTTTATCGTAATAGTAAAGTACTGTAAAACAGTGTAACAAGTTAAAGTGATAAATTTTAATAGAAAGCTATTAATTTTTCAGGTTAAATTAGGTTTGTAATGTACACTTAATTAAATGCACAACACGACCGTTTAGCCCAAACAATGACATCATACCAAACAATATAAAATTACAAAATTAGTCGGTCACTTATCTTTATGTGATTGGTTTTATTGGTCTGTTATAAACGAGTGCTGTTTCAATTTTAGTTTATGACTCAGATTACGTTTATTATTTTTTTAACTGTGAAATGAATAAAGCGTTTGAATTTTAGAAATAAAAAAAACTAGGCTTAATTATAGCAGTTACAGTAGGCCTAAATAGTTTTCCAAAAGAATCGTTTCATTTCAACTAGACCGTTGAAGAAAAGTAGAAATAAAAATGTATATTTTGACGTTTAATGTTTCACGTTGTAGACCTATCTAAAGATTTTGACAGTAAATAAATCGCCAGCAATTTTCTACGCAACGACTCGGCCAAGAATCCCATATGTTTTCCGAAACGACAAACGTCTCGGTGATATTTGTTTGTAACAACATATGTGATGTTTCCTTTGTGAAGCAATTCAGTTTGAGGGCGAAGCAACACTGCACAAGCTCTGTGTAACAGATACAGGTACCTTTGATACTAGTACTTGTACTAGATAACTATATCTTCCTTAAGCGTAATAATGCCCTCATTTGTTAATTGCTAAGGTATGTTTGCATTTTAACAAACATAGTTTTGCAGGTACATTGCACAAACTTTCATTTATTCTGTTAAAATATATAATGGTATATTAATATAATCATGATAATATAACAAACTATATCCACAAGGCAAATATAATCGAATAGGCCAATTTTTGAAGTGAAAACTTCTTTAGCGGCGTTGTGCACTTTTTGGGTGGGCAAAAAGCATTGAACTAGCGTCAGATTTTATAGCGACACCGTCACCGCTACAATGAGATTATGTAATGTATGTGTGTGTAATATACATGTGTGAAAATAATATAGGACGCACGCCACGGGCACATACTATAATATATCCTTTCATATAAAAGTATGGTATATATATATATATATATAAAAAGAATTTTTTTTAACGTCCGACTATTTGTGCACACTTGGGCTAATGCAGACGATGGGATGATTTATAGCGTATGAAAATGCCAAGCCCTGGCCGGGAATCGAACCCGATTCTCGGGGTGAAAGCCCAGTACGCTATCAACTAGGCCAACGAGGCGGCTTATATATATATATATATATATATATATATATATATATATATATATATATATATATATATATTATATATATATTATATATATAATATATATATATAATATATATATATATATATATATATATATATATATATATATATATATATATATATACATATATAATACGAATCGTATACTGGCTACTGGCATCTGTCTCTTTCTAGTTCTATACTCTACGTATATACGTGCTTTTTTAAAAGTATATACGTAGTTCACAAAGTATAAAAATAGCGCAATAAATGAATATTGTATTTTACCATATAAATGACAGTACTCTCTGCTGATATATAAAACAATTCGTGCGAAATTATTCCCAAAACATTGCAAAACATTCAAAAATGCACAACGTTATTGTTCAAGTTTCCACTTCTGTCGGCACTCCCGGAGCGCAGCCCGCAGTTTTGTTTCTTTTTTTAGTCTAAGTACGAGCACACCATGGACATATTCCTGTTTTTCTTGTGTTATAAAAAATGTGTGTAATTACATGTTAATGTTAACAAGATTTTTTTATACGAAGAATCGACTTTCTTGTGTTTAGTTTCTTTCTTGTATTGAAGCCGCCTCGGTGGCCTAATTTATAACGTACTGGGCTTTCATCCCGAGGACCCGGGTTCGATTCCCGACCAGTGCTTGGCATTTTCATACGCTATAAATCATCCCATCGTCTGCATTAGCCCAAGTGTGCACAATAGTCGGACGTTAAAAAAAAAAAAAAAAAAAAAAATATATATATATATATAAAGTTGCTATTATACTACCCATCTCAATACTGTTTTAATGAAGAAAAATTCTAAATTGGGAATTTAAAGATGGCATTTTCAATTTGTTGTTTTACCTTACAAAAACCGATTTCAGCAAAAGCTTTTGCTTTTTCTACAAAAGATAATTTACGTTTTGGCGCACTTCACAAGTAAGAAAGTTAATTCTGTAGCTATGTTCGTATACGCAGAACGTGAAAACTTAACAACTTATATACCGTGGTAAAGAGGGGAGCACTTTATGGCGAAACGTTACTGCTTTTCTAGATTCATGAAGAAAATCCTACAGAGCTGCCTCGGTGGCTTAATTTTTTCACCCCGAGGACCCGGGTTCGATTCCCGGCCAGGGCTTGGCATTTTCATACGCTATAAATCATCCCATCGTCTGCATTAGCTCAAGTGTGCACAATAGTCGGACGTTAAAAAAAAAAAAAAAATATATATATATATATATATATATATATAGGCTATATATATATAAAGTTGCTATTATACTACCCATCTCAATACTGTTTTAATGAAGAAAAATTCTAAATTGAGAATTTAAAGATGGCATTTTCAATTTGTTGTTTTACTACACTTACTAAACCGATTTTAGCAAAAACTTTTTTGCTTTTTCTACAAAAGATAATTTACGTTTTGGCGCACTTTAAAATAAGAAAGTTAATTCTGTAGCTATGTTCGTAAACGCAGAACGTGAAAACTTAACAACTTATATACCGTGGTAAAGAGGGGAGCACTTTATGGCGAAACGTTACTGCTTTTCTAGATTCATGAAGAAAATCCTAGAGTCAATAGCACCGTATTTACTTCCTATACAACCTAAGACACAACAGACACTGGTAATTTTATTCAGTACTATGATATATTTCATTTTACAGTAAATTGGTTTATTTTTAAGAAGGTTAATTGTTGTCAAAGTAGATAATTAATAGGTTACACAATCTAGAGAATGTATATTTCAAAACAAAAGATAACCTCTTCTAATAATCCGCTAAACGACGTTTTACTCACAAAACCAGAATCGTCAGCTGTTGTTTGAAAAAGTATTCATTATTAGTTAATTTGCATGACAATATATTCTTTCCATTATAGATATGTTTTTGTTCTGAATAAAATAATGTTATTTTTTGAAACATAACCAATTTTCACACACTTATAACGTGAATTCTGTTATTATTATTATTTTTAATAAAAACACTACCTGTGTTTTGTAACACGTTAAGCATAATGGAGTATCAAGAGATTGGCATTAATTGGATTAGTTAACTAACTAGCTATGGCAGAGTATGGCAGATTAGGTAGGAACTCCACTCAGTCGAGGCCGATGCCATTTAACCTAAATGGCTAAACATTAAAGAGCAATTTAAATCTACGCCACCGATTAATTTGAAAATGGGTTTGTGGCATCTAATTGGTGCTCAAACTTGCATTAACTTGTAATAGGGCAACATAAAACTTTGTAAAATTTTGTATCGGTCTGTTCTGTGCTATCTGGTTAGATGGAGGCCACAGATGAATATTTTTACTACGTGAGCGATTAGAATCATTGTTATCACAGAACGATCAGATATTCAACAACAAACTTACAGGTTATGTCGGAACGGAAAACCAAATAATCTTTTTTATATAATCTTCTTATGTTTCAACAATAACTACTGATCCAATTGGTACTTCTGTGCTACCTGTATTTTATAGCCAATTAATTCGATATGTCCTAATATTTTAGTAACAGCTGTCTGATGGCTTAGGCCTAGTTATGTCTGATCTCATCGGCACCTCTGATAAATTTCGTAATATTTCTGTTAAAGAATATTTATGTTATTAATGTAAATTACTGAACCAATTACGCTATAAAAACCGCTTGAGAGTCTTCAGTAATAACGTACCCTCTTTAACCATTAATAGTATTATTTGGTAATATTTATAAGAAACAAAACAAACTGTTAGGTTAGGAGTGCTCAAAGTAAACCTGACACGAAAGAATTCCTTGTCGGGTAAATTGAAAAACCCGAATATTGAAAATTTTCATTATTGTAACATAGCCACCGGACCACATATTCAAATGATTAGGATTATGACCTATTCTTCCCGTCAGTGGTCTATCCACTTACCTCATAAAGGCTACCGCGGTTTCGAAACTATATAGTTTCATCTTCAGGCCGTTATACAAAATGTTAAATCTCTCTGTCGAGGTCGTCACAAAGTTAAACAAAACATTAAAACATACATCAGGCAGTCCGGAATGTAACGACGTACGAGTCGCGTGTGTAGCTTGGCCAAGCCAAATTTCATGGTGAATATTTTAAACGTGTAATTGCTCTTAGTGTTTGTGATGTATGTTTTAATGTTTTGTTTGACTTTGTGACGACCTCGACAAAGGGATTTAACATTTTGTATCACGGCCTGAAGATGGAACTATAGAGTGGATAGACCGTCAGTGGTCTATCCACTTACCTCATAAAGGCTACCGCGGTTTTGAAACTCTATAGTTCCATCTTCAGGCCGTTATACAAAATGTTAAATCGCTCTATCGAGGTCGTCACAAAGTCAAACAAAACATTAAAACATACATCAGGCAGTCCGGAATGTAACGACGTACGAGTTGCGTGTGTAGCTTGGCCAAGCCGAATTTCATGGTGAATATTTTAAACGTATAATTGTGCTCAGTGTTTGTGATGTATGTTTTAATGTTTTGTTTGACTTTGTGACGACCTCGACAGAGCGATTTAACATTTTGTATAACGGCCTGAAGATGAAACAGAGTTTCGAAACCGCGGTAGCCTTTATGAGGTGAGTTGATAGACCACTGACGGGAGAATAGTCATAATCCTAATCATTTGAAGGTTTTTGTTTAAAACTTTTTCCAAAGTAACATTGTCACGTTGGTATTGCAATATCTCACCGAAGCTCATTTCATGCAGAATTATTTATTCATCCTACAGTATCCGAATTTGTGTAGCAAAGCAAACTACACTACACTAGATCGCCTAACTTGCTGACATTAGAATCCAGATCGTTTGTTCAGTACTTTTTACAGTTCTGCAGTGAATTGTATTGTTTTGGGTTTGATTTTGTCAGTATTTTACCGGAAAAGTATAAATTTGAGAAACTTAGATCTGTAAGAATTTTAAAGATATAAATAGAGTGGAAATATTTCAGTAAATCTTCAGAATTTGTTGAAACAGGGTCAGAAGACATATTAGTAGAGACAGTGTGATATAATGGTTTAGTTTAATGTTGTTCAGATGTTCTTAATACTGTAAATTTATATTTAGCGTACTGTTACACTTAAAATTGTATATTTTAGGGTCTGAACTGAATGATATCTTGTGAGTACAAAAACTTTCGATTTAATTTCTCATTAGATATTTGTTGCCTGTACTACAAAAACCAATCTGCTGATAGTTTGCTTATATTACAGTATTATAGAAATTCCACCTATACTACTTAGTGCATTATAACTAATTAGTACATGCACTGTGTCAATCGATAGCTTACCCAAAATCTATAGTCTTTTTGACCCTTTCTTTTACTCTCACATTGCAAAAATGTGTTATTCTCTGTGCTTTTATCCATCTAGGGAGAAAAAGTTGTAACCTTTCGAATGTTTTGTCGACTGTCGTAGCCAAATTAATTTCTAAAATTCAAAATATGTTCAGTATTTCTAACTAGTGACTGTCCAATTTTACACCGACTTCATGACTCATTGCACTATAGTATTTTTTACCCATCTTTACTCACACATTGCGAAAATGAATTATTCTCTGTGATTTTATCCATCTAGGGAGAAAAAGTTGTAACCTTTCAAGTGTTTTGTCGACTGTCGCAGCCAAATTAATTTCTAAAATTCAAAATAAGTTCAGTATTTCTAACTAGTGACTGTCCAATTTTACACCGACTTCATGACACATTGCACTATAGTATTTTTGACCCATCTTTACTCACACATTGCGAAAATGAATTATTCTCTGTGATTTTATCCATCTAGGGAGAAAACGTGATAACCTTTCAAGTGTTTTGTCGACTGTCGCAGCCAAATTAATTTCTAAAATTCAAAATATGTTCAGTATTTCTAACTAGTGACTGTCCAATGTTACACCGACCTCACGACACATTGCACTATAGTATTTTTGACCCATTCATACTCACACATTGCGGAAATGAATTATTCTCTGTGTTTTTAGTGCCGAGTATTTGCATCGCAGACAAAACTGTAAGGGTCATTATTTCCGACACATCGTTCTGCTGGGCGCTACTCGTAGTTAGCGGCGGACAAAACGAACCACGCTACCAACCGTCGAATATTTTCAAACTGAAGACGCATTTTCACGGTTATCGGTGCGCCGATTTGTTAACTGTTATCCGAAAATATAAACAGTTACAAATGCTGGTACAACTGGCCCACCTCCACTGATGTGGGGAGTGTAGAGGCTGGTCGATATTTGTGGCTATGACGCTGGTCTCGTGCTTTGTTTGAACACAACAGCTGTGCAAAGTTCACGGTATTTGTTTGTACAAAGGATGGAAATGAACCGATTGTTCTAGGTATAGTATCATCATGGCCGTGAGCTCTGATTCGGGGCGGTGTTGAAATGACATATACAAGACAGAAAACTATGTGATAGGCTGACAAATTTGGTACATACTTTGGTTTGCGTTTGTAGGTCTGGTTAGCATAAATGGTTTATTGAGCGTCCAAAACAGTGTTGCATAGAGCGAATGTGGTCTGTGGTTATGGGTTAGGACAGATTTTTCCTTTTTTATTTGTTAACTTTTGTTGATAACTCATAGTGATAGCAGCTACGAAGAAGAAACACAATGAAATTATTTTATTAAAAACGGCTGTACAGATATTTCGATAAAATTAGCTAAACCGCAGGGGATGCAGACTAGCTGCACCTATTGAGAGGATTTAGACGTTCCTCGCGGTAAGTCTAACACACACATTTAGGGAGGCGATAATAGCCTCAATATGTTTTTCGCCTTAAAATAACAACAACAAAAATAATAAAATTAGCTAAAACAGCCAAAATATATGCAGCTGAAACATTATTTCTCACAACCCAGGGCCCACTTTGAAAGGCTGGAGATCAAAGAAAGAAAGATATTGCGAAAAACCTTAGACCCAAAATTCCGTAACAACCAATTACTCCACATCAGTAATGAAACTCTTTACCAAAAAACTGAAACACTATCAGACACAATAAGAAAAAGGAGAATTGATTCTTATGGGCACATCCTCCGAATGGACAAAAATAGACTAACCAAAAAAATATTTTACTACTTTCGCAGTAGAAGAGCCAAACCACTTTGGTTTAGAGAAACGGAGAAAGACAACAGAACTGCAGATCACTGACACTATGCTCATGGACAGCAGAGCCAAAACAATAACCAAGGACAAGAAACAACGGTTCCAAGGCAAAGTCAAATCCAAGCGAACGATCCAAATCTCTGACGAAGAAAGTGATCGTGCAAGATCACAACGAATGAAGCAATACTGGGCTACGAGGAAGGCACAGAAAATTAAAAAGTGATTAATTTAGTGAACCCCAACGTTGGGTGAAACAAATAAAGAAATAAGATTTGATTAAATCAGTCCGTTGGTTTAATTGCAAAATTGCGTGTACTTTTAATTTTGTATTCTCGAAAACCGCAGGACACATTGTGAGCTCATTTCACATTTGAAATTAAATTGCTCATTTCAATATAAAATTATGATAGAAATTAAATTTAAAAAAATGTTATTTCAAATTACAACGAAGGAAACACTTGTTATTTTCATTCTAATATATGTCTGCTGTTACGTTTGAAATCATTTACTTAATAATAATAAACATAACCTAACCGAGCCGCCTCAGTTAGGACCCCGAGGACCCGGGTTCGATTCTCGGCCAGGTCTTGGCATTTTCATACGCTATAAATCATCCCATCGTCTGCATTAGCCCAAGTGTGCACAATAGTGCAAGGCAAAGTCAAATCCAAGCGAACGATGCAAATCTCTGACGAAGAAAGAAAAGCAAGATCACAACGAATGAAGCAATACTGGGCTACGAGGAAGGCACAGAACATTAAAAAGTGATTGATTTAGTGTACCCCAAAGTTGGGTGAAACAAATAAAGAAGAAAATTAGCTAAATCGTTGAGCCGCCTAATGTGCCTACAATCTTTTGGTTCACTGTTGCACTAAGCATTTAATAACCGATAAAAATCAGTGAAATTGGCAATGAGTAGTTGCCTAGTTTTAATTGTATATATTTAATGTTTTTTAGTCGATAATTTTCTCGCCGGTTTTTTTATACTCGTCGGTTTCACTTAGGTACACAAGAACTTCGTTCAAAACTCAATGACCGCACGAAGCCAGAACAAATTAAGTCACCGTCCGTTCGGCATTTGGTTTCTGTTTGTTACGCAGATTTGGCCAAACGCATTGACAGATTGTTTTCAAATTTGGTACGAAGGTACCTTGTGTAATGCCCGAACGACTTATGTGCAAGACCTTTTCCCATTCACTTCCGTTTAAAAATGGTGGCCTCTGATTTACAATAACGAGTGTAAGCAGTTTTAGCTAAAACCCATTGATCGATATTTTTGATATTTGATACAAAGATACCTTCCTTAAAGCCTAAAATATGTCCTTTTATATTCTTCTTCTTTTTTGCTAGGATTATTGTCACTGTGTTCAGTATAATGATCTGCCTTCCCTAGCTTCGTTAATTCTACTTTCGTTGACGCGTTTCGGAGAACCTCCATCTTCAAACGCGTGTAACCTTTTGAAGATTACACGCGTAACCTTTTGAAGTATTTGGTATACAGTATGTCTATACTGGTCACCAATATTATGGCCCGTCCTATTTATAATTTTCTATCTCCACCTCGTACCCCTCCTCTATTTAACACGTGTACATTAAACCTGACGTGCTCGCTTTTGATTGGCTCTTCAAAATCACTTTGAAGATTTTAATGATTTTGAAGAGCCAGTCAGAAGCGAGCACGTCAGGTTTAATGTACTCGTGTTAAATAGAGGAGGGGTACGAGGTGGAGATAGAAAATTATAAATAGGACGGGCCATAATATTAGTGACCAGTATAGATACAGTTTTTGAAGATGGAGGTTCTCCGAAACGCGTCAACGAAAGTAGAATTGACGAAGCCACGGAAGGCAGATCATTATATTGAACATAGTAGGCCCAAAATATGTATGTATAAGATTTTCCCCATTTATTTCTGTTTCAAGATTGTGGCTTCTGTTTAACGATGAAGTGTGTACACAGTTTGGCCAAACGCATTGGCCGATTGTTTTGAAATTTGGTACGAAGTTATTATGTATAAAGCCCGAAAAATGTATGTGTCAGACTCCCATTCACTTCCGTTACAAGATGGCGGGCTCTGATTATTTTTTTTTGTGTTTAACGTCCGACTATTGTGCACACTTGGGCTAATGCAGACGATGGGATGATTTATAGCGTATGAAAATGCCAAGCCCTGGCCGGGAATCGAACCCGGGTCCTCGGGGTGAAAGCCCAGTATGCTATCAACGAGGCGGCGGGCTCTGATTCTTTTTTTTGTGTTTAACGTCCGACTATTGTGCACACTTGGGCTAATGCAGACGATGGGATGATTTATGGTGTATGAAAAAAGCCCTGACCGGGAATCGAACCCGGGTCCTCGGGGTGAAAGCCCAGTACGCTATCAACGAGGCGGCGGGCTCTGATTCGACGTTGAGAGTGTAGTTGCTGGTTATTTCCTGAACGACATAACATATCATAATTTTGACTGCTTGATGAAGAAAGCGTATGCAGTTTCCAATAAAATTGGTACAGTAAAAAAATTTTCGTAAAAAATACGGTTGCTTGTTAAATTGGGAAAAACTTTGAGCACCGTCGTGGAGCGTTCTGTATATTAATTAGGATTATACTGGGAGGTTTTCTGTTAAATTCGAATTATTCTGTACAATGTTAAGCGTTATTTTACACAATACGACTAAACAATTTTCTGTGCTGGTCGGAATAGTCTTGTATTGTTAGTTGCAAGCGTGATAATCAAGTAATGTTGGAGATTGTATTATCTACCCGTCAATAAACGAGATTAAATAAATGAGTTCACAATGAAATATACCAAGTGGACTTTTGTGGAAGTCACCATTGAGGCGAAAACGTTTGTGCGTTGTTCTTGCTCTATATTTTTTCCTGTAATGAGTCATGGATGTAATGAGCCACGTAGGCCTGTATCCAAAGGCAATACGAACGAGGTGGAAGGGTTATCAAGTCGTCTGTCTATTAGCCTTGTTTAAGTGTCAATTAAAATTTAGAGATAAAGTTCGTCAGTGCCTCGGCCAGCGGCTATCCGGAAGTGTTTTGTTGACATTTTGATGTTTATCTTCTTATTACTTTCTTTTTAAGCTGAAAACTACGATACTGTTATAGAAAAAGAATTTATTAATGTACGAGGTGTGTTCAGAAAGTAACGAGAATTTTTAATTTCGCGGTCTTGGAGAATCCGATTGTCAAACATTTTTTTTATTATGTTGGTATATATGCCCTTGAAGTATGATAAAATTTTCAGCTGTTTTCATTGTTGACTTTGTCTGCGACAGCTACTAAGGTTAGACGTGTTTTTATGAGCTCGGCGATTTTCGTTTGTTAAAAGAAATGGATCAAAGAATTTGTATCAAATTTTGCGTGAAAAATGGAATAAAATGTAACAAAGTGTGTGAAATGTTAACCTATGGTGAGTCTGCTATGAGTAAAGCAAGAGTTTACGAGTGGTATAAGCGTTTCCAAGAAGGCCGTGAAGACGTTGAAGATGACGAACGCCCTGGACGCCCCAGCGCATCAACAACCGATGAAAACGTGGAAAAAGTGAAAGAAATGGTTACGAACAATCGCCGAATCACAATTAAAGAGGTCGCTGATGATGTTGGCATATCGATTGGATCATGTTATGGCATTGTTTCCAGTGTTTTGTGTATGTATATGTTGCAGCAAAATTCGTTCCAAAATTGTTGAATTTTGAACAAAAACAGCGGCGAATAGAAGTTGCTCAGGAGTCACTAAATGAAGTCAACGACGATGCAGAATTACTGAAACGTGTTATAACAGGTGACGAAACATGGGTTTACGGATATGACGTCGAAACTAAGGCTCAATCATCCCAGTGGCGGCATTCTGGGTCGCCAAGACCGAAAAAGGCTCGACAAATGCGATCGAACGTGAAGGTTATGTTCACGGTGTTCTTCGATATTAATGGCATAGTGCATCATGAATTCCTGCCACCAGGTGAAACGGTCAATAAGGAGGACTGCCTACAAGTTCAACGCCGTTTGCGTGAAGCAATCCGAAAAAAAACGCCCGGATCTGAGGAAAAACAATTCGTGGCTTTGGTACCACGATAATGCGCCAGCTCACACTTCATTGCTTGTTCGTGAATTTTTTGCTAAAAACAGTACTGTAACGATGCCCCAGCCTCCATATTCGCCAGACATGGCTCCGTGTAACTTTTTCCTATTTCCAAAAATAAAGAAAACCTTAAAGGGCCGTCGTTTTACAGCCGTAGATGACATTAAAAGCGCATCGCTGAAAGAACTAAAGGCTATCTCAAAGATCGAGTTTGAGAAGTGTTTCGAGGATTGGAAGAAGCGCTGGCACAAATGCATAATCTTCAATGGGGACTATTTTGAAGGCGACAACATCAGTGTAGAAGAATAAATATATATGGTTCAACAAATTAAAATTCTCGTTACTTTCTGAACACCTTGTATTTCGTAAATTTATGTCTTAAAAAAACAGTTTTCAGTTGCTCAATTGTTGTTTCTTATCAAAAGATATACTTGGTGATTCAGAAAATATTTTATCTTCGTTAAGAAACTCTATTTCCAGCTGTTATCTTTTTTTTGCTTTCTTGTAATAAAACCAACACCTTTTGTCGCTATTAATATTTCAACATTTATTTTGAACTGTAAACGATACAAAATACAAGAAATAAATACACAGTTTGTACAATACTAAGTGAAATGCATAGTAATAATGAAATGTATCTCGTCACGTTTGTGTATAGAAATTACGGAAATAATATTAAAAAAAGTAACAATAGTGATTTAACTTTGTGATTATTATTAATATTATTTTAAATGTATTCAAATTAAAGTGTATTAATCAGTTAATTAGTAGACATCAAGTAAAGAACATTTCTTGCTAGGTAATGCGTCTGTACAGTGTTTAATATTTTCAAGTATGTTTAAAATGATTTTACTGTTGCATATATCTTCAACGTGCAAAAACGCGAGAACTTCTTAACAATCCGAATAACATTAAAGTAGGTCAGGCAATTATAAAGTTTATCACACTTTAATTAAAACGAAACTACTGTATGCTATAAAGTGGCCGGTAATGGCGGAAGGGAAGTGTCTGCAGCTTGGCTTTATAAGCAGCGGAAGTATTTTCTATCGAGAAATTGTTAAACGAGATATTTCCTTGCGGAAGGTCAAACAAAATATGCACATTAATTAAAATGGGCGCCACGGCATCCATACACCCGTCGAGGAATGTTATAATACGAACCTTTAATTAAAACCTCAGTTGACATGAAGGAGCTTAGCTTTGCGGCGAATCCCCTCCCCGCCCCGCGCGCATTTAAATGTTTTACTTTCTAAAATATACAAAAATACGTCCTGATTACCCGCTACTGTTACGTTTAGCGCGGTAAGCGCACAATTTCCGGTTTGTCCTGCTCCTTCCCGTGACAATCAATCAATTAAAACCTCAGTTGACATGAAGGAGCTTAGCTTTGCGGCGAATCCCCTCCCCGCCCCGCGCGCATTTAAATGTTTTACTTTCTAAAATATACAAAAATACGTCCTGTTTACCCGCTACTGTTACGTTTAGCGCGGTAACCGCACAATTTCCGGTTTGTCCTGCTCCTTCCCGTGACAATCAATCAATTAAAACCTCAGTTGACATGAAGGAGCTTAGCTTTGCGGCGAATCCCTCCCGCCCCGCGCGCATTTAAATGTTTTACTTTCTAAAATATACAAAAATACGTCCTGATTACCCGCTACTGTTACGTTTAGCGCGGTAACCGCACAATTTCCGGTTTGTCCTGCTCCTTCCCGTGACAATCAATCAATTAAAACCTCAGTTGACATGAAGGAGCTTAGCTTTGCGGCGAATCCCCTCCCCGCCCCGCGCGCATTTAAATGTTTTACTTTCTAAAATATACAAAAATACGTCCTGATTACCCGCTACTGTTACGTTTAGCGCGGTAACCGCACAATTTCCGGTTTGTCCTGCTCCTTCCCGTGACAATCAATCAATTAAAACCTCAGTTGACATGAAGGAGCTTAGCTTTGCGGCGAATCCCCTCCCCGCCCCGCGCGCATTTAAATGTTTTACTTTCTAAAATATACAAAAATACGTCCTGATTACCCGCTACTGTTACGTTTAGCGCGGTAACCGCACAATTTCCGGTTTGTCCTGCTCCTTCCTGCTCCTTCCTGCTCCTACCCGTGACAATCAATCAATTAAATCCTCAGTTGACATGAAGGAGCTTAGCTTTGCGGCGAATCCCCTCCCCGCCCCGCGCGCATTTAAATGTTTTACTTTCTAAAATATACAAAAATACGACCTGGTTACCCGCTACTGTTACGTTTAGCGCGGTAACCGCATAATTTCCGGTTTGTCCTGCTCCTTCCCGTGACAATCAATCAATTAAAACGCAATCGTCGATTTGTGCACCGCCGCTGTAATTGCCGTTGGGCTCCATTGTTTGAGGTTAAGACCGTTAAATTATGGAACGCAATTAACTACGGTCTAATCGGGGCGTTATTTTCATTTAATTTTTGAATTGAGTTTGCGTTCTTTACAACCGACTGTTCAGCGCATTCTGTTACACATTTTTGCACTTTTTGATTCGCCATTCTGTTACATGAACGCGATTTAATGACGCAAGCTCTGGTTGAACCCTTTAACAGTAATTTTTGTATAATTTGAAATATTAAAAAAAAATTATTCTTTATGAAACTTAATTTCTGTTTACATTGTTAACGTTCTCATAAACGGCATATAATCTAAAAGAATAATATCAGTTTAGGTTTACTTGGAAATATTTTCGTGCATAAACCTAGACTTACATGTATGTATATAGTTAAATGCGAAATTTTATTGTAAATCCTGCTATTTTGATGGCCATCGCAGTAAAACTCAGACTCGGAATGTTAAAATGATATCTTTTTAAGGGACCATAAAGATTTTATATGTAGTGTGTGTGTGTGTGTGTGTGTGTGTGTGTGTGTGTGTGTGTGTGTTGGCGTAAAATCAGATTTTCAGTAAAACTTAGATAACAATATATTGTATTGTAATTCGCATCCATCACGTCAGCGAGACAGCTGCGTGCCGCCATTATTTTGTATTTTACTGTGGCAGCCAGTGCCCTCTGCCCCATCTTTCCTGCAAGTTCTTACCTCACTTCACTGCAACACTTCTTAAGTCTTTCTCTTTTCCTTTTGCACTGCAGTTTCCTCCTTTTTAATGCACTGTTTTTCTGTGATAAATACCTAACCTGTTCATGTGCACCTGAGTCCACAGTGTCTTGCAATGAGACCCATTATTTTCCTGAGTTATGCTGTGCCTAAGATGTCTGCCGTCCCTCAAAGTTCTCCATAAGGAATCTTATCCAATATTCCTATGGGCGCTTGCTATGGGAATGCCCATGGAAGTTATCCCATCTTGCCTGTTGATGCTTATGCACACCACGTATTGATTGCAAAGCCGATGAACGATAAATAAATCTCTAAAGCCGTTTCGGATCCGATAAACTTAGATGTAGATTCCATCTCTCTCTCTTTCTTTTTCTCTCTCTCTCTCTCTCTCTCTCTCTCTCTCTCTCTGTATATATATATATATATATATATATATATATATATATATATAGAGAGAGAGAGAGAGAGAGAGAGAGAGAGAGAGAGAGAGAGAGACGCTAGCACTCCACACAAAAGCTACCATGGAGGATATTTTGAAGGAAGAACGCAAAATCTTGAGGAAGATCCTTGGCCTGAGATTAACAGAAGATGGATACAGGTTATACCACAGAGAGATTGCACTCCAGCAGACCACAGAAGAAGATATCTATGGACACATGGTAGACTCCCAACAACGAGACTTGCCAACAGAATCCTTAAGTATATACAAGGTGTCAAATCAACAACGTCGTGGATCGCACAAGTCCAGAATAGACCTACATGACGCAGAAATAGACTCAACAGATGTTGAAGACAGGAACACATACAGCAGAAAGATACTCGGTTGGAAGATCTCAGAGAATGAAATCCCAAAGAGAACAAGGGTAAAATGGACGGAGGAGCGGAAGAGGATCCATGGGGACAGGATGAGGGAGGTGTGGAGGATTAGAAGGAACAAGACATGAGTCAGAGTGCTTTGCGTGATCCAACAGGGTCTATACGCAAATAATAATAATAATAATAATATATATATATATAATATATATATATATATATATATATATATATATATATATATATATATATATATATATATATATATATATAAAACAGTCTAACATCGTGTATTTTTTGTTTCAGAATCACGGAAGAACTTAAGATTTACTCTGATTTTGGATCTGATACTTCACTAGCCGCTACTCTGAGGTAAAAACAATTTATACCTGTGTTAATCGTTGTAAATTTTCAAAGATTAAATCACATTAATTAAAATTTCATTAACAGAAGCGGAAACATTCAATTTGCATTACTTTGCATTGATTAAATAAAAATGTTTTCCGGAAAATGTTTTATCTCTAAACAGATTATGCAACCTGTGTAACGTATTCCTAATAGAAAGCGGAAAGGTTAAATGTTTTAGTAAAATTAGCTTTAATGTGCTTTCACGGTATGATGCGCTTCTATCACGAGAGGTTTGCAAATACTGTAATATGGTTGGTGAATTTAAAGCTTAAGTAATCGTGGCAAACAGATTTATCCGTGATGTGATGGCATCGAGTTTGGAATAACATTACGTAAATGTTTTAACATTCAAATAGCATGAAGTAAATATTTTCAAAAAAAAAAACGTTTTTTTACAATAATAATATGAAAATGTAGCCAACACTGATCGCTGTAAAATTCATGTTTTGTCACTGTAGGTTTTTGTAAAAATTGAATTTCACCATCAAAGTGAACCGAAATGGATGAGAAATTTCAAACGATAGTGCTAAAACACAATATAGGTCGTACATTTTATGACCCCGTGTTTGGTCCATGAATGGTCATGATGGACCGCTATAATCATTAAAAAAAAATTAATAAAAATGTAGGTAATTTAAACTTTTTTAAATTTTATTGTCGATATATATTTTTAAATTTATTTAAATCCAGTTTATTGTCGTTAACTGGTTATTATAGGCCTAACAAAAGTACAAATAATATAAATATTAACAGGTTGAAAATATACCATATTAAAAAAAACGTAACAAATAATAGTCTATTGATGTAGTAAATAATTTTAAGAGGAAATACGGAACAAACTAAATAGCTGACATAAGTAAAATATTACTTGAGAGGTGTGATGAATCCGCATATCTCTAGGAGTAGTCTAAACATGTCCAACGGTTTTTTGTAATTATGTCCCCCCCCCCAGTTCCACCTTCAGGAATTCCCGTCAACGTTTAAAGGAAGGAATATTTCAGACGCGAGGCAGTAAAAACATTCCATTTGTAAGAGCCTTATTATGTTTTTCCGGAGTTGGAGTTTCTGTTTAAATGAAAACTTGCTCTGCAGAATTATAAAGGCGGGTTGAGCTGGGAGGAAAATATTCAGTATGATCACACAACGTACGTGCACGTAGAACGTTAGGGCATTTTGTTCATTCGTTAAAAACTTTATTGAAAAAATGGTACAGTTTAATAATAGTTTAGTATTGTTTTGTTAAATATTTCCTTAAATATCTTTTAAAATTAATGTGATTATTTAATAAACCAACAATATATAAGAAATGAAGCTCTCTATAAGAAAATTGAAAAACTGTCAGATACTATGAGAAAAAGGAGAATAAATTTTTACGGCCATCTTCTTAGAATGAACTCCAATAGATTGACGAAACAGGTGTTTGATTTTTTCCATAATCGTAAAACAAAACCGAACTGGTTTAAAGAAATTGAAAAAGACCTAATAGAATTAAAAATTACAGAAAATTCACTGCTTGACCAAACTGCTAAGATAAGTACCAAGGACGAAAGAATAAGATTCCAAGATAAAACCAAAATAAGACCTAAACCTGTCATTTCGGAAGATGAGAGGAAAAGAAGATCGGAAAGAATGAAGAGCTACTGGGAACAAAGAAAAGTACAGCGCGCAAGAAATGATTGATTCAGCGTACCCCAAAGAGGGTGAAACGAAAAGAAGAAAACCAACAAGCTTAAATGTTAAAACATTGTTTTATTTCCTAATTGAAGGAACATATTTTTTAATACTCTTTTAGAAATAATGAAATGTTATTATTTGACATGAAAAGTGTTATTTTTAAGTCTTAAAATATTATTGTTTTGTCACGTAAACGGATTTAATCGAGCAACACGTAGGGGGCCTAACAATAACCCGTAATGAACCCAAAATCTATTAAGGAAAAAACCCCACACGTGTGCAGTCTAGAGTTCAACTAGGTTAGCGCACACATACTTTTAAAAAAATGTTTAAGAAAATAAAACTACTTATTTTTGCGTTATTATAAGAGGACTGTCGTTAACTTATATATTTGTAGTGTTTTACAACACAACAAAATATCGATTGGGAAAATATCGATTTTGGTACTTTTTGTGCATATCGGTTTTCAGGTCTCTTGAGTGCAAAAAGTAGTTTCTACTTGAATTTCTGTCAGCCTTTTGACTTTTTTTCGCTAAAACTTGTAAGAATAGTTTGCCCACATCTCGACCTTCTTAAAAAAATCGTTATAATTAACAAAAATGTGTTTTTTTTAATATCGATTTTACCGAAATTTGCACAATTGTAACGCTTTAATCTCGCCCCTTTCTAAATTCGTTTGGAACTCATTAAGAAAAACAGAAAAATCAGGCTAGCTTTTAAAAACTGGTTTACAAATTTGTCGTTTTCCGAGCCGAATCTATTTAACTGAATGTGAGAACTTTGTGTAACGTTTTGCGAGCCGAATCTATTTAACTGAATGTGAGAACTTCGTGTAACGTTTTGCGAGCCGAATCTATTTAACTGAATGTGAGAACTTCGTGTAACGTTTTGCGAGCCGAATCTATTTAACTGAATGTTTCGTGTAACTTGTGTAACGTGTAACGTTTTTAACGAGCCGAATCTATTTAACTGAATGTGAGAACTTTGTGTAACGTTTTGCGAGCCGAATCTATTTAACTGAATGTGAGAACTTCGTGTAACGTGAATGAATCTATTTAACTGAATGTGAGAACTTTGTGTAACGTTTTGAGCCGAATCTATTTAACTGAATGTGAGAACTTCGTGTAACGTTTTGCGAGCCGAATCTATTTAACTGAATGTGAGAACTTCGTGTAACGTTTTGCAGCCGAATCTATTTAACTGAATGTAGAACTTCGTGTAACGTTTTCCGAGCCGAATCTATTTAACTGAATGTGAGAACTTCGTGTAACGTTTTATGAGCCGAATCTATTTAACTGAATGTGAGAACTTCGTGTAACGTTTTGCGAGCCGAATCTCTATTTAACTGAATGAATCTTTTGTAACGTTTTGCGAGCCGAATCTATTTAACTGAATGTGAGAACTTCGTGTAACGTTTTGCGAGCCGAATCTATTTAACTGAATGTGAGAACTTCGTGTAACGTTTTGCGAGCCGAATCTATTTAACTGAATGTGAGAACTTCGTGTAACGTTTTGCGAGCCGAATCTATTTAACTGAATGTGAGAACTTTGTGTAACGTTTTGCGAGCCGAATCTATTTAACTGAATGTGAAACTTCGTGTAACGTGTTTTTGAGAACTTTTAACTGTGTGTGACGTTTTGCGAGAGCCGAATCTATTTAACTGAATGTGAGAACTTCGTGTAACGTTTTGCGAGCCGAATCTATTTAACTGAATGTGAGAACTTCGTGTAACGTTTTGCGAGCCGAATCTATTTAACTGAATGAACTGAGAACTTTTGCGAGTAACGTGAATGTGCGAGCCCGAATCTATTTAACTGAATGTGAGAACTTTTGAGTGTAACGTTTTCGAGCCGAATCTATTTAACTGAATGTGAGAACTTCGTGTAACGTTTTGCGAGCCGAATCTATTTAACTGAATGTGAGAACTTCGTGTAACGTTTTGCGAGCCGAATCTATTTAACTGAATGTGTAACGTTTTGCGAGCCGAACTTCGTGTAACGTTTTGCGAGCCGAATCTATTTAACTGAATGTGAGAACTTTGTGTAACGTTTTCCGAGCCGAATCTATTTAACTGAATGTGAGAACTTCGTGTAACGTTTTCCGAGCCGAATCTATTTAACTGAATGTGAGAACTTTGTGTAACGTTTTGCGAGCCGAATCTATTTAACTGAATGTGAGAACTTCGTGTAACGTTTTGCGAGCCGAATCTATTTAACTGAATGTGAGAACTTTGTGTAACGTTTTGCGAGCCGAATCTATTTAACTGAATGTGAGAACTTCGTGTAACGTTTTGCGAGCCGAATCTATTTAACTGAATGTGAGAACTTCGTGTAACGTTTTGCGAGCCGAATCTATTTAACTGAATGTGAGAACTTCGTGTAACGTTTTGCGAGCCGAATCTATTTAACTGAATGTGAGAACTTTGTGTAACGTTTTGCGAGCCGAATCTATTTAACTGAATGTGAGAACTTCGTGTAACGTTTTCCGAGCCAATCTTTTAACTGATGTGAGAACTCAGAACTATAAATGTTAGAACTTCATGTAACCAAACAGCTTAACTGAATGAAAGAACTTTTGGATATAACGACAAAGCCGAATCTATTTAACTGAATGTGAGAACTTCACTCAAATTTTTTACACTAGTGGCAATTTAACTGATATAAACCCTGTGTATAATGTTTTGCGAGCCGAATCTATTTAAAAAAATATAAAAGAGCTGTTATTAAAAATACTGATATTGTATTTAGCTGAATGAGACTTCTTCAACGTTTTATGAGTTACACCATTTAACTGAATGTAGTTTTCGAGCCGATTTAACTGAATGTGATTCGAGTTTTGCCGAGCCGAACCTATTTAACTGAATGTGAGCTTCAACCATAACGTTGTTGCTACAATCTATTTAACAAAAACTCCTCAAAATACTGAATCTATTCAAATTTAATCTATAAATTTTGCGAGCCGAATCTATTTAACTGAATGTGAGAAATTGGGCGTAAAAGGTTCGAGCCGAATGAATTTAACTGAATGTGAGACTCCGTGTAACGTTTTCAGCGTCTATTTAACTGAATGTGAGAACTTCGTGTAACGTTTTGCGAGCCGAATCTATTTAACTGAATGTGAGAACTTTGTGTAACGTTTTGCGAGCCGAATCTATTTAACTGAATGTGAGAACTTTGTGTAACGTTTTGCGAGCCGAATCTATTTAACTGAATGTGAGAACTTCGTGTAACGTTTTCCGAGCCGAATCTATTTAACTGAATGTGAGAACTTCGTGTAACGTTTTCCGAGCCGAATCTATTTAACAGAATGTGAGAACTTTGTGTAACGTTTTGCGAGCCGAATCTATTTAACTGAATGTGAGAACTTTGTGTAACGTTTTGCGAGCCGAATCTATTTAACTGAATGTGAGAACTTCGTGTAACGTTTTGCGAGCCGAATCTATTTAACTGAATGTGAGAACTTTGTGTAACGTTTTGCGAAATTTAATTTATTTTATTTAATTCATATATGAACATTAAATTTTGCAGCCTGTTCCACCCACATTACCGCCGGATCAGCTGCACTAAATATAGGCTTATTGACGTGTTCCGGCGAAGTTGAAAGATGCGGAAAAGTAATAAGGAACAAAGTTGAAGAATATTTGCTAAAAAAAACCAACACCGCCATGTTTGGGCGTGAGAAGTAAGTGATGCAGGTTATGAGCATTTAAAAGCCGCCAGTTCCAAAAAGTTTTCGAGGACTTTTTATAGTAAATTTATCCTTCGTTATTTTCTTTCGTAAAAATTTAACGTTTTCTTTCATTTTGAGCACCGTTCAGAATCCAGTATTTGCATGTTTTTACATTATTATTTCTATAGCACAAGTTTATTTTCTCGCTGTACAAATTAGGCTGTATAGAATCGTGAAAATAAATCATTTTTATTACTCAAAGTCTTTTAATCATAATTAACCCAGTTTACTTTCAGTTGGATGAATTGTGCACTGCCCGAGTTGTAGAAACAAACGAATATAAAAATTTCAATGAAATTTAACCCGCGGGGAGGTGCAGACTAGCTGCACTTATTGAGAGGATTTAGACGTCCCTCGCGGTACCCGAGTCTAACACACACTTACACTTATAACACTACACTTTTAGAGGCGATAGTAGCCTCAATGAGCCGCCTCGGTGGCCTAGTTGATATCGTGCTGGGCTTTCACCCCGAGGACCAGGGTTCGATTCCCGGCCAGGGCTTGGCATTTTCATACGCTATAAATCATCCCATCGTCTGCATTAGCCCAAATGTGCACAATAGTCGGACGTTAAAAAACAACTAATGTCGGCCGGTTAATAACTACAACCCCGAGGACCCGGGTTCGATTCCCGGTGAGGGCTTGGCATTTTCATACGCTATAAATCATCCTCGGCATTAGCCCAAATGTGCACAATAGTCGGAGTTAAAAACAACTAATGTATTACGTACTAGGCTTTCACCCGTACTAGGACCCGAGGACCCGGGTTCGATTCCCGGCCAGGGTTTGGCATTTTCATACGCTATAAATCATCCCATCGTCTGCATTAGCCCGAGCGTGCATAATAGTCGGACGTTAAATACACAAAAAAAGTAGCCCCAATATGCTTTTCGCCTTAAAAAAATTTATGAAATTTAGCATGTATTTGTAGTCTGCCGTATCTCGCTAGTATTTTTTCATGAAACAAATGGTTTCCAAGCGTTTTTTAACCAAAAACATTTCAAAAAATTAACATAAATAAGATTTATTCAATTTTTTTTTTAAATCTGACTATTGTGCACACTTGGGCTAATGCAGACGATGGGATGATTTATAGCTTTAGAAAATGCCAAGCCCTGACCGGGAATCGAACCCGGGTCCTCCGGATGAAAGCCTAGTACGCTATCAACTAGGCCACCGAGGCGGTTAGATTTTTTTCAAAATCTGTTATTATATTGGAGTCACCGATAATCAAATTTTGCTTTATTATTTATCCAAACAAAATCAGTTTTGATTTTTGCAGTTACTGACCACCGTCGCAGATTTCGTTTTTCGATTTTTACACTTTTGAATCGAAAGTATCTTTATTTTTAAATAGGCTACACTGATTTTAATAATGAATTTTTTTATTTTTTTTTTTTTTGTGTTTAACGTCCGACTTTTGTGCACACTTGGGCTAATGCAGACGATGGGATGATTTATAGCGTATGAAAATGCCAAACCCTGGCCGGGAATCGAACCCGTCTCCTCGGGGTGAAAGCCCAGTACGCTATCAAATAGGCCACCGAGGCGGCTCTACCCACGTTTAATAATAATACTTTAATAATTCATTAAAATAAGTTCAACCTTGTTTCCGGATATTGATTGATTCGACTACAACAGATTGATGGATAGATAAAAATTAAAATGATTAGGCTATTTGAATACTTCTATTTTGGAATAATATTTTATTATTACAGTTTAATAGCAGACAATATTATTACAGTAAACATGTTTGAACGCCAGTTACTGTAAGTTTTAATGAAAACATTAGTTAAGCCAGTAGAGTGGAGTGTAGTGTATTGATTTCTTTGCCGACAGCTGTGTGCCTTATCTCGGTGACATGGGCTTATCTCTCGCCCGACTCAGCCGCGCCGCAGCGTACAAAGGCAATATTCATAACGTTGTTCAATTGCCGGGTACTACAATGCACTACGATCCCCTCTTCCCTCCGTCCTTGCTTGGCTGTACAGCAGAAGTATTACTGTATTACAGTTAGGTTTGCAGGTCCTGTGACATTTATACGACCCTGACTCCTTACAAACAATATCGCCTTCATTGGTTCCCACCATATTAAGCCGTAACAGCAAATTTCGTAACAGAATGTCTCCAGTAACACTTCCTGTGACATTTATACGGCCCTGACTCCTTTATCAAACAGCAATTTCGTAACAGAATTGCGTTCATTGGTTCATTGGTTCCACCATATTTCGTAACAGCCGTAACAGCAAATTTCGTAACAGAATGTCTCCAGTAACACTTTTGAGTACCGCAGTAGTTAAAACTTCATATGTGATCAGTGATATATAAATACGACAATTAACCCGACAGCTGTCATTGTTCGTGTTCCTATTTCCGATGATATTTTAAATCAAAAACTATAATTCAAATTACAACGCTGATTATTATAATGAAAACAGGTTTTTCACAAAAGCTATGAATTATTAAGGATTTTAAATGACTGCCTTTTGAAAACAGATCAAGCTCTTGCAGTACCTAAGATGGCGTTACGTTATGTTTGTATAAACGTAGTTCATAAAGAATTTCTTGTATCACATAGGCCTATTCATATTAAAATGAGGTAATAGCATTATAATAAACTGTAGCGTACTTATAGGCTATTATAAACTTTTGTTGAATATGCGTTAACAGTTGATTGTTTGTAAGACGCTAACAAGAAAATCGGTGGACAAGCTTTTAATTTAAATTTCTTAGAGTAAAACGTATATATTTTTTTTAATTTTGACAAATATCCTTTTATTTTGGCCCTAAGTAGCTATTAATAACTGAATAAAATATTAATTTTGTTAAATTATGACAGTCTATTAATTAGTCGATTTTGAATGTAACAGTGTATTATGGTCTCTTTTTCGATATGGGTAAAATAAATATTTTGCTGTTTTTATTTATAAACTGAACCAACATTACCAGCACAGCGTTGCTCGTGAAATTCATCGTGAATTGATGTAATTTTCGGCTAAATAATTATTTTTATTTAAATCTAATCGGAAATTTTAAAATGCGGTTTCGAGTCCAACCTTCTTTTGTCCACCTAAGTTATAAATTTCAGCTGTGTGCTATAGATGTGGCTGTACATCGCACATTAATTCAGAAACACAAGCGCGCGCGCACGTACACACACACACACACACACACACACACACACACACACACACACACACACGTACACACACTCGCGCGCTCGCACACGTACACACACACACACACACGTACACACACACGCGCGCACACACACACACACACACACACACACACACATACACACACGTACGCGCGCGCACGCACGCACGCACACACACACACACGTACGCGCGCGCACACACACACACACACACACGCGCGCGTACACAACCAAAAACACACGCGCTCACGTACACACACACGCGCGCACACACACACACACGTACTCGCGCACACACACGCGCGCACACACACACACACACACACACACACACACACACACACACACACACACACACACACACACACACACACACACACACACACACACACACACACACACACACACACACACACACACACACACACACACACACACACACACACACACACACACACACACACACACACACACACACACACACACACACACACACACACACACACACACACACACACACACACACACACACACACACACACACACACACACACACACACACACACACACACACACACACATACGTGCGCGCACACACACACACACACACACACACACACACACACACACACACACACACACACACACACACACACACACACACACACACACACACACACACACACACACACACACACACACACACACACACACACACACACACACACACACACACACACACACACGTACACGCACACACGTACACACACACACACACACACACACACACACACACACACACACACACACTTGCTTTTATTAAATATACGAGTAGTTTAGAATTCGCGAAAAGGCTATAAAACCGTACAAAAATTGTTATTTTCCCACAAAGGCGGCCGGAGCAAGAATACGTTTTTAGTATATTTACGCGATGCTTGCGGTTTCACTAACAAATGACGGCCGAACAGAACAATACCGACCAGTTTGGAGAACATGCTTCATTTAATACTGTTTTGAATGCATTAACGTTTAAGTAACTGTCATTAATAATGTTTGTGACACTGACATGTAGGCCTATGCGGATACATCTATCAGAATTTGATTTCTTCCGTTCATCACAATATATAGGCTACTTCGTATACCAGTAACAATGGGGAGGGTTAGATCTGAGGTACATCAAAAATTGAAATTATTTCTACTTTTTTGTATCGATGAGCTAGAAGATAAGTCTTACCAGTAATATCGTTAATATTTTAATTACTTTGTAATCAAATTTATTATTTTATTTAATAAGTATTTTCAATATCTATGCTAATGTGTACGTTTGCATAATAAATCACAGTTTTTAATTTACTCTTTGTTCGGAGACCTTTATCGTACGCAGTACGAGTGCTCGGGAAAAACGAGTAACGGGACGACCTTTCGCCGCCCAGCGTGTATAGCTAATTAGTGCAAACAAAGCACGGCAAGACCTTTCACTAAGCACACAGTACAGCTGACAGCGTCTTCTGCTCGAGTAAATTTTGTGTTCTCTCAAAGTACATTTATTTTTAATATACCGTATTGTTTAAATAAAGCTATAATAATTACTGTAATTAGTACAATAAAAAAAGCAATATGGCAAGTTTAGAAATTAAACTTTTACATTTTTTATCTTCTTTAAAAGAAACAAAATAATTCTTGCGCATATTGGCAAGTCACAAAAAACAAATACTTATTTGTATAGCCTACATTTGAAACACAATTTTAATTATTTTTTATTTATTTATTTATTGTACAGCTACAACTAAGAATAAATTTAACTAGCAATATTCATTGAAATACGAGGTGCGTTCAGAAAGTTACGAGAATTTTAATTTTTTGAACAAATTATTTATTTATTCTTCCACATTGATGTTGTCGCCTTCAAAATAGTCCCCATTGGAGATTATGCACTTGTTCCAGCGCTTCTTCCAATCCTCGAAACACTTCTCAAACTCGATCTCTGAGATAGTTCTTTCAGCGATGCGCTTTTAATGTCATCTACGGCTGTAAAACGACGGCCCTTTAAGGTTCTCTTTATTTTTGGAAATAGGAAAAAGTTACACGGAGCCATGTCTGCGAATATGGAGGCTGGAGCATCGTTAAAGTACTGTTTTTGGCAAAAAATTCACGAAAAAACAATGAAGTGTGTGTGATCTGGTGCATTATCGTGGTGCAAAAGCCAAGAATTGTTTTTCTACAGATCCGGGCGTTTTTTTCGGATTGCTTCACGCAAACGGCGTTCAACTTGTAGGTAGTACGCCTTATTGACCGTTTCACCTGGTGGCTGGAATTCATGATGCACTATGCCATTAATATCGAAGAACACAGTGAGCATAACCTTCACGTTCAACCGCACTTGTCGAGCCTTTTTCGGTCTTGGCGAGCCAGAATGCCTCCACTGGGATGATTGAGCCTTAGTTTCGACGTCATATCCGTAAATCCATGTTTAATCACCTGTTATAATACGTTTCAATAATTCTGCATCGTCGTTGACTTCATTTAGGGACTCCTGAGCAACTTCCATTCGCCGTTGGTTTTGTTAAAAATTCAACAATTTTGGAATGAATTTTGCTGCCACGCGTTTCATACACAAAACATTGGAAACAATGTCATGACATAATTCAATCGATATGCCAACATCATCAGCGATCTCTCTAACTGTGATTCGGCGATTATAACCATTTCTTTAACTTTTTCCACGTTTTCATCGGTTGTTGATGTGCTGGGGCGTCCAGGGCGTTCGTCATCTTCAAAGTCTTCACGGCCTTCTTGGAAACGCTTATACCACTCGTAAACTCTTGCTTTACTCATATCAGGCTCACCATAGGCCTTTGTTAAAATTTCACACACTTTGTTACACTTTATTCCATTTTTTTACGAAAAGTTTGTTACAAATTCTTTGATCCATTTCTTTTAACAAACGAAAATCGCCGAGCTCATAAAAACACGTCTAACCTTAGTTGATGTCACAGACAAAGTCAACAATGAGAACAACTGAAAGTTGTATCATACCTCAAGGGCATGTATACTAACATAATAAAAAAAAATAATTGATAATCGGACTCTCCAAACCAGCGAAATGTAAAATGTTCTCGAAATGTTCTCGTTACTTTCTGAACACACCTCGTACAATAACTTTAAGAAAGAAATTATTCCACTAAATAACTTTATCTCTGTAATAAGTCCATCGGCTTCTTTCTAGTCTCCTCATAATGTCTCTGCTATTGAGGTTCAGCATCTCTTTGTAGACATGGTTTAGAAGTCTCTTCTTGTGCCTAGCTGCAGTAAACCTTATCACTTCTTCAACAGTTTCTATTTGAAGATCTCTATGAATATTTTCGTTCTTGATATACCACGGTGCACCAATAGCTGTCCGCAATAATTTGTTCTGGAACGTTTGCATAATTTTAATGTTGGACACTTTGGTTCAGCTCCATAACTGCAACCGTACGTCCGCACGGGTCTTAGCACTTGTTTATACAAGAGCAGTTTATTGTAAGTGCCTAATTCTGATCTTCTACCGAGAAGCCAGAATATTTTTCTATACCTAATATTATTTTTTTAAAATTATTATTATTATTATTATTAAATTAATTCGAGAAGCAAAGTGAAAGCTTAGTTGATATTATATAAAGTACAGTTATTTAACGCAACGAAGGAGTTGGCGGAAAATGTCATTGAGGTTTGGGTTTTCAAAACATAATTTTTCGCGTTCCTTGATTCTTTGTCCTTTGATTTTATTTCATTATTTAGCCATGCATATAAATATGCACATTGCTACTTTAGTAATCAATAACATTTAAATTATTTTTAAAGACTTTCCATTAAGAAATATTTTTAACAAAAGTCCTCTCTGATTTTCTTTTATTATGTAGAACAGAATGTGAAAATCATTGTCAATCTTCAGTGGAGCAGAAAATTGCCGTCGTTTAAGTAAAGTACAAGTCTTTTTTGCCCATACTTTATGCTAGTTTAACGAAGACGAAGGATTTGTTTAAACGGAAATGACAAAGCATACGGCAGTAATACAGTTTCGAACCTACGACCTTGAGAAAAACAAGTTTAAAGACTCTAAAGACTTACAAATGGCTACCTTAGTACTCTTATGTTAATACAGATGCAGAACTCCTTGGCTAATCTCTGCTTGTTTTTTTAAAGTACTTATTTATATATTATTTAAATGTAATAATTAGTAATAATAATATTAGTAATAATATATTAGTAAATAATAATTAGTAATAAATGTAGTATATTATATCAGAAAAATCGATAAAAAGTCGATCTTGAGTTTTTGGTGAATTGTTTATTTTTAGGCTGTTTGTACCCCTCCCCCCCATAAAGTGGTTTTATTTGGTTGTTTGTCCGTCTGTATGTCTGCACATCATTAAAGGCTAAAATAATCGATCGATTTCAGCGAAACGTGGCGTGTAAAATTTGTATGCTCTCTTATCTCGCTGGCAATCTTCATTTTTTACAAACTTACTTCTTTTTAGCCTATTTTTATTGAATAATTCTTAATCCATGGTTAATGTTTTTGATTCTAAAATATAGTCTATAAGCTCTATGTATGGGTCATGTATAGCTAAAAAAATTAGATTCAGTATCTTCATAATATTGAAGATTTATCTGGAAGAATCAAAAACTAATAAGATATTGGTTGCGTCTCAAGTTATCTTCATTGTCATCATAACTTTCCAAACGAAAATATCTTAATCTTCCATGGTCAAAAAACAAGTAATTAAAAGATGTCTACATAATCTCCAACACAGTTCCAGGCGAAAATGGTAAAAAAAATAGAGATAGGCGTAAATTAGAATCGCATACTTTTTAAAACTACATCCATTCCAATTGCTTTCTTTCCTCCGTAACTGTTGACCGGTGTAGGTTATCTGAAGTGAACTATATTGTAGTCCGAATCCAGAAAGGATGTCCTTAGAGTCAAGCAGCGTACTTCCGCTGTGTCTATGTAACAATGCACATTCTTCAATGATGATTGGTTCGGTTCAGTTGTTGAAACCCCTTTTTTATTCTGCTCTCATACAGAAAAGGTCATCCTGTCCTTTATATTTTGAGCTTTTTAGTGGCTTTCAACTCGTCGAAAAGTGTATAGTGCACAATGGTGTACACAGTAATCATATTGTAATCTTTTTCAATCAAGTACAGATTGTTTTGGTGTATGATATTTTATCAAATCAATTGGAATACTTCAAGTCATTTGGAATGTTTACGTTCTTTCTAATTACATCCTAAAGTAATACGAAAAAACTTAATGTTTGTTTCGAATATTTTATTATCCTCTGTCAACCTTTATTTTGTAACATTAAAGTACAGTACTTACAGAAAAAAAATCATCATATTATTTTTACAGCTGCTTTTTCCTTAAAGTATCGGCGTTTAATTGACTTTTTCTATAACTCTTATTAAATAAACATAAATGTATGACAATATCTTTCTGTTTGTTCTGACTAACATTCAGTTTAACCCTCAATCCGTAGCTTTGTAACGCAATTGGGTTTCTTAAAATTTAGTGATTAGGATTATGAACTATTCTTCCCGTCGCATCCATATAACTACTTTTATGACACAAATGAGATTTACAAGAGCAAAAAATCAGACTCCCACAACATCCTCAATGAAAACGTTAATTTAAATCAATTTTAATATATGACATGGCTCTAAGGATAAGTGATTTAAGTAAGTAACAAAAACCAACGGACCAACTGTATTTTTTCGTAATTATTACAGTTACAGTTAAAATTGCGATGTCGTGGAGCGATGGCAAGGAAATTAATTAAAAATTACGTGGTATATTTTTACGTAAACTGGTACCGCGGTATAATTAATGCTGCAACTGTAAACAAGAAAGCGCTCAAGTAAACAAAGATCACATCCCTGTATGCTTACACGAAAACGCCTGTTATTAAAGTGTATAGATTTAATGTATCGGCATTTAACCGACAAAGGAACCAATATATGAGGGAACAGGAAGCTTGCGGGGAAACCACACGTGTAATGTGATACCGTCAAAAGGCAGATGTTGGGGGGGAGTGACCTTTTGATAACCACCCTCCGCGACCTGTCTAATTACACTCGAAACCCCCCATTTTCCCCGATCCATTGTCTACAAGATATTTAGTTATAGTTTCATTGTTATAAATTGATTAAACGTGTAGGTGTATCGCTGTAACAATTAGTTAAATTGTAGGCTGAACTGTTACAGCGCGGGCGTTGTGCTGGACTACATAGTAGGATAAAACTACATAGTAGGATAAAACTACATAGTAGGATAAAACTACATAGGATAAAACTACATAGTAGGATAAAACTACATAGTAGGATAAAACTACATAGTAGGATAAAACTACATAGTAGGATAAAATTATATAGTAGGATAAAACTACATAGTAGGATAAAACTACATAGTAGGATAAAACTACGTAGTAGGATAAAACTACATAGTAGGATAAAACTACGTAGTAGGATAAAACTACATAGTAGGATAAAACTACATAGTAGGATAAAACTACATAGTAGGATAAAACTACATAGTAGGATATAACTACATAGTAGGATAAAACTACATAGTAGGATAAAACTACATAGTAGGATAAAACTACATAGTAGGATAAAACTATATAGTAGGATAAAACTACATAGTAGGATATAACTACATAGTAGGATAAAACTACATAGTAGGATAAAACTACATAGTAGGATAAAACTACATAGTAGGATAAAACTACATAGTAGGATAAAACTACATAGTAGGATAAAACTACATAGTAGGATAAAACTACATAGTAGGATAAAACTACATAGTAGGATAAAACTACATAGTAGGATAAAACTACATAGTAGGATAAAACTATATAGTAGGATAAAACTACATAGTAGGATAAAACTATGTAGTAGGATAAAACTACATAGTAGGATAAAACTACATAGTAGGATATTTTTAATTTATAAAAATTACTAACAATATTCATGAACATTTATGTTTATTGTAGTTTAATGTATTTACTAATTCATTGCCAGTTAGACTAATGTTATAAAGTTCACAATAGTACCCGGATTCGAACCCAAATGAGTTAAGAACTCCAATTCATATTTACAATTTTTAAAATATTGTTAGTGTATTATTACTTTTTGCCGCCTCGGTGGCCTAGTTGATAGCGTACTAGGCTTTCACCCGAGGACTCGGGTTCGATTCCCGGCCAGGGCTTGGCATTTTCATACGCTATAAATTATCCCATCGTCTGCATTAGCCCAAGTGTGCACAATAGTCGGACGTTAAAAAAATTATTACTTTTATCCAATTAGTGACACTAAAAATAATGAAAACATAAGGTTAAATATTGGATTAAGTGCATTAAATCTTCTTAATATATAAAAGAAGAAGTCCTGACTGACTGACTGATTCATAATCAACGCAGAGCCAAAACTATTTAAGCTAGCGACTTGAAATTTTCAGGGTACATTTATGTTACCATATAGGCGTGCACTAAAAAAGGATTTTGCAAAAATTTGATTTTAACGCAAACTACTTATCCAGTCCAAATTTAATCAACGTACAGCCAATACTATTGCATGCAGTCCGGAATGTAACGACGTACGAGTCGCGTGTGTAGCTTGGCCAAGCCGAATTTCATGGTGAATATTTTAAATGTGTAATTGTGCTTAGTGTTTATGTTGTATGATTTAATGTTTTGTTTTGACTTTATGACGACCTCGTCAGAGGGATTTAACATTTTGTATGGCCTGAAGATGAAACTGTAGAGTTTCGAAACCGCGGTAGCCTTTATGAGGTGAGTTGATAGACCACTGACGAGAAGAATAGGTCATTATCCTAATCAATTCTATTATAGTTAGAGATTTGAAATTTTCAGGGTACATTCTTACAACAATGTCGAGATGCACTAAGAAAGGATTTTGCAAAAATTTGGTTTTAATGCCATTATTAAACTACTTACCCAGTCCAATTTTAGTAATTAACGTACAGCCTATACTACTATAGCTAGAGATTTGACATTTTCATGGTACCTTCTTACAACAATGTCGAGATACACTAAGGCAGGATTTTGCAAACGTTTGATTTTAACGCCATTAAATTAATTACCCAGTCCAAATTTAATAATCAACGTATAACCGAGACTATAATAGCTAAAAATTTGAAATTTTCAGGGTTACCACTACATGTAGGGGTGCACTGAAAAACGATTTTTCTAGTAATTTTTACTTTTAATTTTTAATAAATAAAACTTAAAAATGAATATATGTCAATGTTAATAATTTGTGTTTATAATTTCTAAATATTCCGTTTGGGGGGGTGATGGAAACACAAAACTTCAGATCGCTAAAACAAAATGGTGGAAAAAACTACAAAATAATTTGGTTAGGGTATTTGCTGATCTCTTCGATTGTACTTTATGTTTCTTATCTGTATTAAATTTTGTAAAGTTGGGTCGACTGGAAATAGTAAATTTTAAATTTTTAGTAGAAAAGTGTAATTAAAACATTTTTTTTTGTGTTTAACGCCCGACTATTGTGCACACTTGGGCTAATGCAGACGAAATTAAAACAAAAATGGCTGCCTTTATAGTATGATTTATTTTTTAGCGTTTTGTTGAATGTTATATAACTAAACTGTAATGTATTACTTACCTAGCCGCCTCGGTGGCCTAGTGGATAGCGTACTAGGCTTTCACTCTGAGGACCCGGGTTCGATTCCGTAGGTGCATTTTCATACGCTATAAATCATCCCATCGTCTGCATTAGCCCATGTGTGCACAATACAAACACGGGGTTTCAGTTTGACAAATTCTATTTCACAAGTCTTGTCGTAAGGTATTACGCAGTGTCTCACAAAACATGTTTGTCGAGCTTTATGTTATTTGTTCGGCTGCTAAACAGAAAACATGGCTTTCGTTAATAGAAATTAACTGCAACGTTGAAGACACTAAGCAGTGAATAATGCTTTGACCGCCGGCTGCCGACTTGCCATGTCACGTCCACTCAAAATTTGACTGGCGAGACAGTTCCTGGCGGCCGAGCATCTATTGTCGTGCGCCACTTCATTAAATATGAAATAATCTCAACAAAAATATCCTTAAATTAACCTTTTATAATATATAATACTTAGAAGTTTTTCTAATACTTAGAAGTTTTTCTGCCGCCTCGATGGTCTAGTGGATAGCGTACTAGGCTTTCACCCCGAGGACCCGGGTTCGATTCCCGGCGAGGGCTTGGCATTTTCATACGCTATACATCATCCCATCGTCTGCATTAGCCCAAGTGTGCACAATAGTCGGACGTTAAACACAAAAAAAAAAAAAAATAGAAGTTTTTCTCAAACTAAACTAAGAAAACGTTTTAAAAATTACAAATTTTATTTTAATAAATTCCAGAGCGTAAAAATTGTTTTATAATAGTGTGTCGGAATAATTAAAACGCAAAATAAATATTAAAAAACGAAAATTTAAAGTCTGCCATTTACTGAAAGAAGTTTTGGAAGTGTGAATCTGTTTTGGGTAAAATCGAACTCGTCGAGGTCTACTGACTTAATAAATTCTAGTTGTGTTTTTTATAATTTTTTGCCAATCTTAAAAAATATGTTATTTTGCCAAAAACATTCAACTAAAACTATTAGTTTATCAAATACATTTCAAAAAGAAATACACACACACACACACACACACACACACACACACACACACACACACACACACACACACACACACGCACGCACACACACACACACACACACACACACACACACACACACACACACACACACACACACACACACACACACACACACACACACACACACACACACACACACACACAGACGACACACAGACACAGACACACACACACACACACACACACGCACGCACGCACACACACACACACACACACAAGACACACACACACACACACACACACACACACACACACACACACACACACACACACACACACACACACACACTCACACACACACACACACACACACACACACACACACACACACTCACACACACACACACACACACACACACACACACACACACACACACACACACACACACACACACACACACACACACACACACACACACACACACACACACACACACACACACACACACACACACACACACACACAAAGACCGGGTGCATGCTAGAAGTCTTCAACACCCATTCTCTGTGGCCTCAAATTAAAACTAATATTTGGATGTCTAAAAAATAGTCCAGAAGATGGGAGAAACAGCAATAAAGAAAATGGTAAAATATTTCAAAATTTCTTAAAGGCAGTGCATACATACAGCATTATAAAAGTTAATACAGTTTTTATTGTTTATTTTTCCTATTTTATTCTTATCAATATTGATTTTAATTGTATTTAATACTTCAATTCGCCAACTGTAATTAGGAAATAAACCCTTTAAAGAGGATTGCCGGCTGAAGATTTAGTTAAATTAATTAAGTCTTGCATTGATTGCTATAGTAAGCTTCTTAGCGGCAACTCGTAGCCTCGCTCCGTACAGTGCAGTAGGCCTACCTGGTCTGTCTGTTGGTGGCTGAGCTATTTCTGGTCTTCCGCTCTCACAGTCTCTGTGCCAATCCTATTTACAAATAATTCCACATACAGTAGGACTATTCAGTTTCAAACCGTAGCTGGACCAAGAATTGCCGAAAAGGTAATACAGTTACAATTTATAAGATCTGTGCAAATTTGTATATTTTTAGTACTATGATTTATTTATAAAGGTTTTCATTACTCTGTGCAATTAATGAATATGTTTTCGAGGTAATTAATTGTGGCGTTTCTGAATTAATTGTATATTTGTTGTTACAATTTCATTTTAGGATATATTTTGTGAATTCTCTTTTTCACTTTGTGTACATATTTTTCATAAGCGAAGACATATTACGCGAGGCATCAATAAAAAGGCGTAAAGACTATACAACAAACTTGTTTTACTTAGTGATTTTACGTTCCAGTAATTATTGATGTTTACAAAACTTTGTAGTATTAAAATTTAGATCTTCTTTGGCATTATATTTTACAGAATCTTTATTATATATATAACCCCGCAGGAGGGTGCAGACTAGCTGCACCTATTGAGAGGATTTAGACGTCTCTCGCGGCACCCGAGTCTAACACACACTTACACTTACAAAACTACACTTTAGTGGTGGGGCAGAAAACACCAAACTGTTAAAAAAAACTGCTTTTCTATAAACGACAAACAAACGCTTTTTTAAACGGAAACAAGCAGTTTGATTTGGACTGGTTTGTTAAACAAGGAACGGACTGTTCTATTCGAACGTTGCCGCAAGCGCTAAAACTGTTTTCCTGCTAACTGCTTTTCTTCAACCTGCTTTTATGCTTTTTCCCTTTATTACAAAGTTGCTTGTTGCTTGTAGTGAAGTAAGAACTGTTTGGTCAATGTCAACGTTTATCTCTATTTTGTTGCGAGTTGTAGTAACAACCTCTCACATTTTGTAGATACAGAGCCTAATTTTATTTAAACGTATTTTTTATATTTATTATCAATCATCAATATTTTTAATCAACTAAAAATATTCTAAATCGTTTGCATTTTGGTAAATATGCAAAGTACTATTTAATTTTTAAGTAAAAAAAAAGAATGCTTCTATTACAAATTCATTGCATTTTGTAAATATAAAATGGCTTACATAATTATTACGTTTTGATAATGTAATTTAATTATTACTGCACTTGTAAGGATTATTTTTATCCTTTCTAAATGCTTTATACCCAAAAACAATTTAAGGACATGGTGGCAGTGGGAATGAAAAAGTAGTCTTAGAAAACTGAACATATGTGCTTTATGTTTTAGCTGCTAATACAACTTTGAGTTTCAGTTTTCTAAACCTGTTTTTTCAAACTGTTTTAAAAAGCAGCTTTTTTTCCTCAACAAACAGTTTGTTGACGTTTTGTAAAAATAGCAGAAACGCCCACCTCTACTACACTTACGACTTTAACACTTTACACTCACACTTACATTTAGGAAGGCGATAATAGCTTCAATGTGCTTTTCGCTTTAAAATAACACACACACACACACACACACACACACACACACACACACACACACACACACACACACACACACACACACACACACACACACACACACACACACACACACACACACACACACACACACACACACAGACACACACACACACAGACACACACACACACACACACACACACACACACACACACACACACACACACAGACACACACACACACACACACACACACACACACACAGACACACAGACACACACACACACACACACACACACACAGACACACACACACACACAGACACACACACACACACACACACACACACAGACACACAGACAGACACACACACACACACAGACACACAGACACACACAGACACACACACACACACACACACACACACACACACACACACACACACACACACACACACACACACACACACACACACACACACACACACACACACACACACACACACACACACACACACACAGACACACACACACACACACAGACACAGACACACACACACACACACACACACACACACACACACACACACACACACACACACACACACACACACACACACACACACACACACACACAGACACACACAGACACACAGACACACACACACACACAGACACACACACACACAGACACACAGACACAGCACACACACACACACACACACACACACACACACACACACACACACACACACACACACACACACACACACACACACACACACACACACACACACACAGACGACACACAGACACACACACACACACACACACACACACACACACACAGACACACACACACACACACACACACACACACACACACACACACACACACACACACACACACACACACACACACACACACACACACACACACACACACACACACACACACACACACACACACACACACACACACACACACACACACACACAAAGACCGGGTGCATGCTAGAAGTCTTCAACACCCATTCTCTCTGTGGCCTCAAATTAAAACTAATATTCGTAATAAAAATGTGTCGGTTTTCAATACGGTTCCAGTCAAAATATACTTTGTCAAAAGTTAATTAATTTTTAAATGTACATTTAGATGCTAGGATCGCGTTAAAAGCAAAGAGAACATTGATTACATTTTTAGTGTTCAAACTGCGCATGCGTCAGAAAGACAACAGGCAAACGGCGCGATTGCATCAACAAGTTTTGTTAGTAAAAGTATTCCGAAACTCGTCAGTTTGAAATTAGGAAAGGAAGATGTGTAAACACAACAAAATCGCAACATTCCTAGCAGAAAATATATAAATAAATACTCGCTGCATACAGCTAAACTTGCTGGCGTCCGGTCAGACTGTATCTACACACTGTTTTTATATGAGCATTAAAGTATAAACTTATTTTAACATTAATTGTCAATAGTTAACGGTAATATTGCCTGAAACAATGCCCGTACTGTTATACGAGCATTGTTTTGCGTTGGCGTATTGCCTTTCAAAAACAAAAATTTTAAGACAGCTCGATACTGTCTTAAATTTTTTGTTTTTATTTTGTCCATTTTCATAAAAATACTCACATCAACTCATTCAAACGACTGTTACATAACAAATGCGCGTCCAAAATGGCTGAAACTTTGGTGAGTAACTGTCAACAGATGAACAACGAAATTCGAGTGCTGCTACTTTCATGTTGAGGTCGGAATCTTATCAGACCACCCTCGTATTGTATTAGTAATGTATAAGGTAATTTAATATTATTAAAAATAAGCACTACTAACATTTTCAACTTAATTGGGGTATATTTATTCATTAGGCCATTATAAATACCAAAATGTGGGTATCTTCAGTTGAGTTTTATACAGAACTTGTTGATGTTTTGATGAAGTGTTGGGCAATAAAAGACTGAAGTCCAACCATTTAATACTTTAAATGAAATTAGCAGTAATATTTACCATTAAGTAAAAATAATAACTTTTTCGATATTTATGGTTTTTTAAAATTTTTGCACTGCTATTGTCTTTAGATACTTTTTGTGTCCCCGCAGGCGGGGTGCAGACTAGCTGCACTTATTGAGAGGATGTGAACGTCCCTCGCGATATCTGAGTCTAACACACACTTACATTTAGGAGATATTAGCCTCAATGTGCTTTTCGCCTTAAAATAAAAAAGATAGATACTTTTGAAAGTTTTTTTACAAAAATAAATTAGAATGTTAATAAAAAACATTGAAAAACATTTTTAGTGGTTTTTACATATTCTGACATTTTGTAAATGGGTTATTTACATTTTATAAAAGAGTATTTGGTAAAAATTTGTAGCAGTAGTTAGTAGGCTATTTGTGTTTAAAAAAATCAAATGTCTTAACCTTAACAAAAATTTCTCGTTGTTTTTTTTTTTTTTTGAAAAAAATTATGTATTGGAAGAGAGTTTTCGCATGTAATATATGTAACAAGTAAACAAAATAAGACAACGAAAAGGACAAGAAGTTAACCTAGTATTTGTTAGGCACTATTTTATTGTTATTATTATTTAATTTACTCTTTAAAGTGTATTTTAAGAACCACTGAGCTCTGAAAATAATGTCCACTTTGTCTACTCTAAACACTAGTCCATCACTTTTGTAGATTTGTCTAAGTTTTTATCTCGACAAATGCTCATTTTTTCATTTTTTTCAAGCAGATTTCCCTGACTTTTTCAAGTTATTTTATTCCATTCTTTGAACACCACTTCTGTTTCTTTGAATTTCCTATTTTTACCAGACTCACAGCAACCCAGAAAAAAATGAGTTCAAACAGATTTCACACCGTTTAACTTAACACCAATTCGTGATTTTCTTAAGTTCAAAAATACCCTGCTATCTACGAACTTTGGGTATTTACCCCGAATATTTTCCCTGAATTCCATTTTTTTTTCTAACGTCCGACTATTGTGCACACTTGGACTAATGCAGACGATGGGATGATTTATAGCGTATGAAAATGCCAAGCCCTGGCCGGGAATCGAACCCGGGTCCTCGGGGTGAAAGCCCAGCCCGCTATCAACTAGGCCACCGAGACGGCTCCCCTGAATTCCAATAAGATCGTGAATAACAGAAACAAGAAAAATAATAGGATGCTTAAACGGCGTATTATGGAGTAAGAATATAACAAGATCACAAAACTCAATATATATAATGCGATTATTAAGACTTTTTTAATATACGGAGCTGAGACGTGGAGAATTAAAGACAAAACCAAGAAAAGGATAGAGGCTGTAGAAATGGATGCGTTGATATCGAGAGTCCAAAGAATAAGAAATAAGGTAATTCGTCAACAGATGAGAATAGAGGACACGATTATAAAGGATATCTAGAGGATTTAGTTAATTTGGTACGGTCATGTCCAACGGATGAGCCAAGCGCGACTGCCGAAACGAGCAATGGACAAAAGGGCAAGAGGAAGACCAAGAAAGAGCTGGATGGAAGGAATCCGTAAAGCTATGAGTGATCGAAATTTACAAATCGGACAATGGGAAGATCGGAAAGAGTGGAATCGGACAACGTATCTGCATGAAATACCCGGGTATTTCACGTCACTACGAGTGGGACAGATGTTTACGAGTGCGTGTGAGGAACGGGCGGCGGAAACACAAAGCAAATAAAGGTGAAAGGAAAAGCGCAATGTTTGCGAATTATACTTTCTGAATGCGCGGACATAAACGTGAAATTATTCAACTGACTTTTGTTACGCGGTACGTTGTACTGAATTTATTAAACGATAAATCACTCCAAGCCAAATTACACTGACGATAAATTGCCGGCAAAGAATCTTGTGCTCCCTTCATGTATAATTCGTTTAAGGCATTATCCAAAGGCTAAACCAATACATTGGCCTTCTTCGACTTGTCCTACTAAAATCTATTTAAATTGCTAATAAATTCTAGCGTTATTTGTTTCTGATAAATTTTATTTGTGTTTCTTTTATGTTTTTGTAAATTCTTCAATACGCTGTAAGCTGTAGGTAATACAACTGTGCTATATTTTTGTGTATACAAACCAAACAGATAAACCGGTTTTGCTCTAATTTGGTTCGCGAATATATTTGGTTTCAGTTTTTAAAACGTTGTAGGCTTCGTACGAGGGTGGTTCAAATATAAACCGGAATTTTGCTATAAAAAATGTATTATTAAGTTACAGAGCTGATATTTTTACAGTTTTTCTAGATAGTCTCCGTCACACTCTACACACTTTTGCCACCTCTCCGGAAGCTTTCGGATGCCTTTTTCGTAAAAATCTCTCGGCTTGTCACGTAACCATTCGCGCACGAAGGATTCTACCTCCGCATTGCTTTCGAATCGCAGTCCGCCAAGTGCCTCTTTCAGTGGACCAAATAAATAGTAGTCGCATGGCGACAAATCGGGACTATAAGGAGGGTGTTCCAGTGTTTCCCAACCCAATTTGTTCAATGTTTCCATCGTAAGCCGCTTTCTGCTCAAAATTCAGAAGTCTTGGCACCCATTGGCTGAAATTTTGCGGTAACCGAGCCGTTCATGAATTATTTGCTCAATACTACCTACGCTGATGCCCAATTTTTCAGCCATATCGCGTACAGTACAGCCAAAATGAGTTTTTCTACAGCGCTGACGTTCTCATCGGTAACACTTGTTTTGGGGCGCCGCGCATATGGCAAGTTTGCCACCACTTCTCGGCCTTTTCGGAAAGCGGAACACCATTCATACACTAGAGTCTTGGAGAGGCACTCATCCCCGAACTGCTCGAGTAATTTTCGATAAATTTCCGCGGATTTTACATTATCTGTGACCAAAAAACGAATAACGATGCGTTGCGCAACAGACACTGGTACATCCTTCTCGCTCATGGCTATAACTACACTAACAAGCGAGGTTACGCGCTCCCGGCTGTTCTCTACGCTTCGTAACAGACCAGTCTAACATCCAGTGCAGCCACTTTTACGACACTAAATTTTTCGCACGTTTATTCAGAAATTCCGGTTTATATTTGAACCACCCTCGTAGATACTATAAGCTACATTTTAACAAACTTTTCTATATCTACCAACTTTAAGCTTAGTGAATATATTCTTCGACTGATCCTCCCGTCACAGCTGATAATAAATTTCGTTGAAAACAAATTCTGAAAGATTGTAGATTATAAAAACTATTTTTTAAATTTTATTATTTTCTCTGAATTCAAATTCCACGTCGTGTTGATAACGTGTTTCACATTTAATACATTTTCGTTAATTTATTTACGAACTGTTTACAATAGAAGTTACAATAATCCTTGTTTCACCGGGGAAACTCAGGACCAGATGTAAGCAACGTTGAATCCCGACTTACAGCTGTTGGATTAAAATAACTTCGTAACAGACGAGACGTCTTGCGCTAAATTACACCCTCGTATCAAATATGAAACTTTCGCTCAATACTAATGTAAAACGGAAATGTTATTTTGCTTCTGTAGTTTTAAATTTAGTTCTTGGTTTCCACAGAAAACTCTCAATACAGAATTTTGAAATGTTCTTCATGTTTCTAGAATGTGAAAAACTAATATTCACACGCAGCTGTCTTGCTGACGTGATGTAAACGAATTTTATAACGTCAACAAGACAGCAGCGTGCCGTGATTATTATTTTTCTTTATTTGAATCAATGACTGTACGGGAGGTGTGTTCAGAAAGTAACGAGAATTTTTAAATTTCGCTGGCTTGGAGAGTCCGATTGACAAACATTTTTTTTATTATGTTGGTATACATGCCCTTGAAGTATGATAAAACTTTCAGCTGTTTTCGTTGTTCACTTTGTCTGTGACAGCCACTAAGGTTAGACGTGTTTTTATGAGCTCGGCGATTTTCGTTTGTTAAAAAAAATGGATCAAAGAATTTGTATCAAAGTTTGCGTGAAAAATGGAATAAAGTGTAACAAAGTGTGTGAAATGTTAACAAAGAACTATGGTGAGTCTGATATGAGTAAAGCAAGAGGTTAGGAGTAGTATAAGCGTTTCCAAGAAGGCCGTGAAGATATTGAAGATGACGAACGCCCTGGACGCCCCAGCACATCAACAACCGATGAAAACGTGGAAAAAGTGAAAGAAATGGTTATGAACAATCGCCGAATCACAATTTGAGAGGTCGCTGATGATGTTGGCATATCGATTGGATCATGTCATGACATCGTTTCCAATGTTTTGTGTATGAAACGCGTGGCAGCAAAATTCGTTCCAAAATTGTTGAATTTTGAACAAAACCAACGGCTAATGGAAGTTGCTCAGGAGTCACTAAATGAAGTCAACGACGATGCAAAATTACTGAAACGTATTATAACAGGTGACGAAACATGGGTTTACGGTTATGACGTCGAAACTAAGGCTCAATCATCCCAGTGGAGGCATTCTGGCTCGCCAAGACCGAAAAAGGCTCGACAAGTGCGGTCGAACGTAAAGGTTATGCTCACTGTGTTCTTCGATATTAATGGCATAGTGCATCATGAATTCCTGCCACCAGGTGAAACGGTCAATAAGGAGTACTACCTACAAGTTCAACGCCGTTTGCGTGAAGCAATCCGAAAAACGCCCGGATCTGTGGAAAAACAATTCATGGCTTTTGCACCACGATAATGCACCAGATCACACTTCATTGTTTGTTCGTGAATTTTTGACCAAAAACAGTACTGTAACGATGCCCCAGCCTCCATATTCGCCAGACATGGCTCCGTGTGACTTTTTCCTATTTCCAAAAATAAAGAGAACCTTAAAGGGCCGTCGTTTTACAGCCGTAGATGACATTAAAAGCGCATCGCTGAAAGAACTAAAGGCTATCTCAAAGATCGAGTTTGAGAAGTGTTTCGAGGATTGGAGGAAGTGCTGGAACAAGTGCATAATCTCCAATGGGGAATATTTTGAAGGCGATAACATCAATGTAGAAGAATAAATAAATATTTTGTTCAAAAAATTAAAATTCTCGTTACTTTCTGAACACATCTCGTATGTTTTTTATTTTTATCCGTTGTGTATAAATAGTTAATATATATGTATTGACTGAAAATATTTTACATTTATTTTGAATATTATTGTTATTGTATTTTTGTTTATTAAATGACATTTTTAATTTTACATTGTTTATGCCTAGTCTTATACACCTTTTGTTAACATTACATGGTTAGGCATTAATCCTGTGAAAGTCGGGAACTGAGGCTGTCGTCATAATTTGCCTTTCACAGTCGAGAGCCGTCCTCGCATAAATTGAGCTTACTATAAACATTAAGGCATAAGTGGTTTGTTATTGTTACAGCACACCTATAAATCCCAAGACTATAAACAACTTGGGTACCCAATAAACAGTCCTTAGTCTGCTTACAATGGGCATTTGTTTAATAATTATTCTTTACTTACTTAAGTGTACAATTGAGAAAACGTAATTACATTAAACGTTTCATATTTATTGAATATGCAAATGTCAATAGTTCTTTTAAAAGGGTAACTGATTAAAACTAAGCATTCGCCTTCAAACATTTGTTTGCTAAACTGATTTTTGCCTGTCCAGAAACAAGTGAGCGATTTTTGTATTCAAATTAATATTACGTTGGCCTTGAAATTTGAAATTTGAGTGGGGTTTACTTAAATACATGTTGAAGTAAAAATAAGAAAAGGATTTATGAATAAATTTTACTGAATATACTCCTTTAATTTTTGTAATTTACAAAAAACCTAATTATATTTATAAAATAGTATCTTTGCTTAATCCCCTCAGGGGGTGCAGACTAGCTGCACCTATTGAGAGGATTTAGACATCCCTCGCGGCACCCGAGTCTAACACACTTACACTTACAACACTACACTTACGACTTTAACACTTTACTCTCACGCTTACATTTAGGAAGGCGATAATAGCCTCAATGTGCTTTTCGCCTTAAAATAACAAAAACAAAATCTTCGCTTAATTTCTTCTTTACTTAATTTAAGTTTTTAAAGTTTTACATAAAATAACCAAAAACACATACACATACACATACTTATCCTTGCAGTAAATCCTTATAAAATCTTAATCAGTTATTAGATGTTGATGTTCGAGAAAGGTAAACTTTGTATTCTCTGTTCTCAATCCAATATTATTATTTATTTATTTTTTTTTTTTTTGTTTAACGTCCGACTATTGTGCACACTTGGGCTAATGCATACGATGGGATGATTTATAGCGTATGAAAAGGCAGAGCCCTCACCGGGAATCGAACCCGGGTCCTCGGGGTGAAAGCCTAGTACGCTATCAACTAGGCCACCGAGACAAATCCAATATTATGTGTGGTATTAGAAATTGTTTCTTAAAATGGCTGAAAATCTTTTCTCCGTTCTCCTACTTTAGGAGTTCAAAATGTCTTAGCAAGTACAACTGCAAGAATTTCCATATGTATTTACCCAGTACTTAAAGTGCCTTGAGTTTTGCCCGCCTGTTCGATTACCATCTATCTAGTGCCATCTAATACTTGAGAAAATCAAGCGTATGATTTTAAACGCCTCATAATTAATACGTGTAATACAATAAATTTGCAAAATAATTAAATTTTTTGCTCTCAATTTCTGGATTTTTTTACTCATCAAAAACAAATTTGGATTCCAAAAATATTGATGTTCTGGCAAATTGAAATACCAGTTTACAAGTTTAAGTTTCTACTACGTGTTTGACTGTTCTAAAGCCATAACTCGACTGATGGGTCAGATACATTGTGTAAAGTAAACTATTAAACATAAAATAGTCTTAAGATATCCGCTTCAAATCAGAGTAACTACCTTCATACATGATTCGAAAGTGCCTTCCTGAAATATAGGACTTCAGCAATTGATTATGTTGTTTTGGCAAGTACCTATGGGATAAAAAGTCAACAACTAGTTGGATTCAAGTGGTAAGGAAAGATTTAGAAAGAAATAATATAAAAGAAGAAGAAACGCTGAACAGAGATTTTTAGAAAGAGGTATTGAGTATGGAGGGATTCCAAGGAAGATTGCAGAAAAAAACCTGGTGCGAAGTGGTCCGAAGACAGAAAGAAGCTGCATAGTGAAAGGATGAGGGAATATTGGAGGGAACGGAAGAGAAAACAGCTAAGTGTGAAGAATTGAAATTGTCACGTGGTCCCTAGCAGGCCTCATCGAAAGAAGAAGAAAATAATAGCCTAAATCTTCTCAAAGATATATTTAGCTGAAGTTGCGTTAATAACTGCTTAAAATTATTTCGTTCTAGAGGACACAGGAGCGTGTCCTCGTGTATCGTGTAACGTGACCGTGTGTCGTCGTGTAGACACAGGAGCGAGTGTCCTTAAGTCTCCTTGTTATTTGTCAAAGATCGTTTTAACCCAGATAACTAAGTAATATAAGTCTTAACGCGATCTTAATAGCATTATTTATTTAAAATTCCTGAACTCCATCTTGTCTTAATTCGGGATTCCTTCTAATCGGTGACGAAGAAGAGTTTTCCAGCTTCAGCAAACATGCCGATTGACTGTTTGACCGTTACACCTTATTTGTGCAGCATCCAAAATAGATTGTCCTCAGAGAATGGTATTCGACATCTGTTTTGAATTTTGTTACTTTTTTTCGAAAGTATAGAAGCCCGTTATGAAGGAGCTTCATTGTTTAAAAGCTAGATCATGTAATTAATAATTTGTGAATGTAATTAAAAGGTTGTGAGGTTTTTTAAAAGTAAAGACAATAAAGTAGTTTAATTTTTAAAAAAATAAAATTGCATTCGAACCGAAATCACACCGTGGTAACGTTTTGGTGAACCATTGTTTACTGTATCAAGCGAAACTTATAACGCTAGGTGCTCCAGAGTTCATGGCATTAACACGGTAATCATGTCGGCAACAGTCCTGCCCCACCCACGCACGCACACAAGCAAGTACTGCTAATTTTGCTTGTAATTACTGACTAAACTGATAAGAGCTTGTGCACCCAATTAATATAATGGAGTAGTAATTCCATTAGACATTTGGGCGTGGTCCATAAAGGTCCGGTGTCACTAAATACCACTAGGCTTGCCTTTAATATTTTTTTGTATACCTGTTGGATAATATATGGCACTAAAAAAAAATGTATTCCAATAACATAATTGAATATCATGGTTGCGCTGACTGATGTATGTTAAACTAGACCAGTATTACCATAAGGATTCATAAAGTATTATATTAAACGCTTATTTAAACTATAAATATTATTGGAATCGAATAACTACCATTTTGCATACTTACTTCATTTCTATGTTTATTGATTTCGAAACTACGTGTAAGAACGTTTAGGCCTGTAAGCAACTTTTGTTATGTAACAAACACATTTACCAACCCTGATTTACTTACTCTCTCCCAACTTTAACAAAATCGTCAAAATCCTTAAAGAATTATTTTTTTTATTGTTTATGTACAAGCATCTAATTGAAAGAAATATTTAATTACTTTTATTGTTTATAAAGGAAACTAATTCAAAAACGTTTTGCCTTACAAATGCATTTTTAAATATTTATTGTAATCACAAATATTGTTTTTTTTCTTACATTAAGAAGAAGATCTGTAACATTAGACGATACATTATACAGTATTTGTGTTGTAAAGTCCTTAGTCCTTTATTATCCCAGTATCGAGTTCTAATTCCAACTCGAAACTTTGAACGTTGGTGAATTTAATCAGGTAAGGGCTGCAGTAAGGCTCCTATCCTTCTGTAAGTAGAAGAAAGTGATTATTTTAGGGTATTTAAATTAATACTATTGCCACAGGACCATTAGATGTTTTTAAATTATGAAACAGATATTGGTCCTTTTAAAATAAAGAAAGAATCTGACTTGCCGATGTCCTGCTCTAGAAGGTGTAGGCTTATTCACGTCCTGTAGTTCCTCAGGTCCGGGGGTTCTTTTCCATTTCTTCAAGTACCCTGTTTGTGATGCGAGACTTAAGCTTGAAGTGGAAGTGGCGGGAGTGGCGCCAAACAACAGACCCTTCAAGGTCCACTGCACTCCACAAGACCCTGTCCTCGCCCTCCAAGTAGCCTACGGTCTTAAGGTTTTGTTTTTCCTCTCAGTGATGAGTCACCCAACCAGGTTGCTAATAATGAATCGTGTTTTATTATTTTTTTATTGTGCTGCTCAAGTACTTCAACATAATGGAACATTTTAATATTAGAAAAAAATTAAATTTAGTTTCTATTTCACGAACGGTTGTTAGGTGATACACATTGTTAGATCGCGGATTGAAATAATTTATGATTATAAATACAAAATAAAAAAAACATGGTTGCAAAAACAGATTTTGTGATATTTTTTAAGTGCATTTTGGTTTTACCTTAACAAACACATTTTCTCCGCATTTCTATTTCTCATAATAATGTTACATTTTAGACTTTATAACCACTAGGCACTAGGTTACTTCCCTAAAGTTATATATATATATATATATATATATATATATATATATATATATATATATATATATATATAAGGCGAGGAGCACATTGAGGCTATTATCACCTTCCCTTCCTAAATGTAAGTGTGAGTGTAAAGTGTTAAAGTCATAATAAGTGTATTGTATTATAATTTTGTTGTGAAACCGAAATAATGGGTACCGTAAATAAATTTAATTTTTTAAAAATAATTTGCCTTTTTTAAACGAGATCGCCGAAATTTAAGTTCTAGCTGTAAAGTTATTAAAGTTATGAACTGCAAAAGATGAATTTACGATATAAGCTCTGCCACAATCGAGTAAAATTTTTACTTAAAAACAACACAAATACATTCGTAATAGTTCTGTTTTTTTTTTTTTTTTATTACAGTTGAAACTGAACTTAGTCCATCTATCAATATATCTATGAAATGAAAGCATTAGTTGGATGCACATCCTATGGCGCACTCCAAAATCCAAAAATCACTTGATCTTGTGACAGTTGTATCAATCTTGTCTTAGTACAAATCAAACGGTTTTATCCTGTCCAACCGCCGAACTTGAACCGAATTGCCGAGAACTTGTAGCATCTCGATGTTATGGTGCTTATGCAGTCTTTCTTCATGCTTCCTAGCAAATCGCCGAACCTCTTCATCAACTGTAGCAATGTGTAAATCCGTATGAAGGTCATCATTTTGTATGTACCATGGTGCACTAACAATGCCTTTCAGTACTTTATTTTGAAACGTTTGAATAATTTTAATATTGCTTCTTTTCGTGCAGCCCCAAAGCTGCACATCATATGTCCAGATGGGTTTTAGGACTTATTTATAAAGTAATAGTTTATTGTGCACTGACAACTCAGAATGTCGTCCAAGAAACCAATGTATTTTCCTTAGTTTCATATTCAGTTCATTACGTTTCTTTTTGACATGTACCTTCCAGCGCAGTCTTGCGTCCAGTGTCATGCCCAAGTATTTTGCATTATCTTGTGGGATCACTTGCTGATTGATAACCACGGGAAGATAATTGAATTTTCTGTTAGTAAAAGTAACATGAACAGATTTGTCTCATTCAGCTTTATTCGCTTTTTTTAGTCCAGTCACAAATTCCATTGACAGCTATCTCCAGCCTTCGAGTAGACTCCTCAATGCTATTTCTTTCTGAAATAACAGCAGTATCATCCGCGAATGTAGCAACGATGGAATATCAACGATGGAATGTATCATCACAGACTGGAATATCACTGTATAATGCAAGTATAAGAAGGACCCCAACACACTTAGTTGTGGAACTCCGGCAGATATCCACTTCAAATCAGAGTAACTATCTTCATACTTGATTCGAAAGTGCCTTCCTGAAATATAGGACTTCAACAATTGATTATGTTGTTTTGGCAAGTATTTTTCAATTTTGTATTCCAATCCTCGATGGGATTGGAACCTTATCGAAAGCTTGGGAAACATCCAAAAACACAGCTGAACAGATTCGTTTTTCTTCAAGTGCATTTTCAAAAACGCTGGCAATTCTATGAACCTGGTCAATCGTTGAAAATCGTTCTGTAAGGAGACAAATAGGTATGAAGGCGAAGGAAGGAGATCTAACGGACAGGAAAGCATAAGAAATAATGCGGAAATCCGCCGTGTCCTTCACGGACTTGTGCCCAGTAAGAAGGGAAACGGTTAGTCAGTTAGACGGAATACTGTACCGTGAAGAAACGGAGGTCGGAGCTAGCAGCTTGACATTTTTTCCTTTACAACACACCAACATATCGTCTCTTTTCCCTTTCCTTTCTCACTATGTTCTGATCATATTTTACTTTGTCGTTTTACCAACACATTCCAATACTGATTATTGAAATACATTTTTAATAAGTGAATGTATTGTTTAAACGGATTTATTAAAAAACAAACAAATGCAGACCGGTGTTCTCCTTGAATTAAAATTAATTTTATCTAATACTAATTGGTTTTTTACTGCCATACTTTAAGTAAATTTAAATAATTTAAGAGCAAACTCCATTACAGCTGATTGAATAAAATGTGTTTAGTGTGTTTACAAATGTACTCCGTAACGTTTTAGATTCATGTTGAGTTGCTCACCTATTTTTGTTTTTACTTCGTATCAAAAAGACTTTTCTATAAAAAAGTTTCCTAAATGTATTACAGTGCAATATATTAAAAATGTGTAGCTGTAGGTCAAACCTAGCCTTATGCACAGTAATATGTGTTTCTATACCAGATAGATTTAAACCGGCAGAAATGAGCAGAAAGGCGACAAAGAATGTAAAGCTACTCGTTTCACTTAGATTTCCTACAGTGCGAATATTTGTCCAGACTTTCTGATATATTTCTTTTTTATATATATTTTAAGGAGAAACACAAAATATATCCAATTACCTATTTTTAGTTTATAAATTGAACAGCTGTCTCAATTTATCTTCATTTCAAATTTGATTATTACAGGTTTTAATTTTGTATACCATATTATCAGTTATCATTTGTCAACTTCTTTAAAATTAAGAATATATCGTTTAGTCTGATTCTGTTAGAATGTTAGTCTTCTTACAAATCAGCAAATGAGAGGGCTAACAAATCAGCAGCGTTCATCTAATATTCAGCTCCAGATCTGGTTTGTGGGAAATGGACAATTTTGAAACGTAATATATACTATAGAAAGTTGCAGTGTTGAAATACTTGTTTCATACTGTAGGTTTCTCTCTTTATTTGTTTCACCCAACTTTGGGGTACACTAAATCAATCACTTTTTAATGTTCTGTGCCTTCCTCGTAGCCCAGTATTGCTTCATTCGTTGTGATCTTGCTTTTCTTTCTTCGTCAGAGATTTGGATCGTTCGCTTGGATTTGACTTTGCCTTGGAACCGTTGCTTCTTGTCCTTGGGTATTGTTTTGGCTGTTCTGTCCATGAGCATAGTGTCAGTGATCTACAGTTCTGTTATGTCTTTCTCTGTTTCTCTAAACCAAAGTGGTTTGGCTCTTCTACTGTGAAAGTAGTCAAATATTTTTTTGGTTAGTCTATTTTTGTCCATTCGGAGGATGTGCCCATAAAAATCAATTCTCCTTTTTCTTATTGTGTCTGATAGTGTTTCAGTTTTTTATAGGATACTGTAGGTTTATATAGGAGAAATTTTGTTGTTGTCATTTTAAGGCGAAAAGCACATTGAGGCTATTATCGCCTCCCTAAATGTAAGTGTAAAGTGTTAAAGTCGTAAGCGTAATGTAAGTGTAAGTGTGTGTTAGACTCGGGTACCGTGAGGGACGTCTAAATCCTCTCAATAGGTGCAGCTAGTCTTCACCCCCTGCGGACATATAGGAGAAACAAATACTAAATTTGAGGTTAGCTATTCATGAAATACAATTAATAAAATGTATATTAAAAAAAAAAAACATTTCACGGTAATTTTAGTTTTTAACAAATGTTTGTCGTTTTTTGTAGGCTGAACGCAGTATTTTAAAACAAATTAAAGATTTTTTGTAGCATCAATAAACAAACTGTATGAGTTCTTACCTTAAAATATTGAAAATAACCCACGTGCCTCTCTTATTTAATTTACAAAAGTCTTGCCCCGCTCTTGTGTAATTCCCAAAGTGATAATGCGATGTGTTGTTTAAAGGTTGGTCCCAGAAGGACGGATGGTTTGTCTTATAAACACATAATTTTGTTTCCTCCGGCACACAAACGTTTGAAGTGGAAGCAAACAATATTCTCAACCGCTTTGAAGCTCCAGACTAAATATCCTCAATGCAGACAGATTCCGTCCAATTGTTTTCTCACCGACGCGGATTTTCTGGAAAAAAATAAAAGTGGTGGGATTCTAGCAGACGCGCATTCAAATTTTGTGTGTTATAATGAAAAACGAAAACATTCCTTTCGTTGTTTTCGTATTGAAATGTAAAAACAATTTTAATCAAACCGAAAGTGGAACAGCATATGTGTTTGTCTAATGTTATTAATATGTAAATTTTACCGTGAACAAGCCAAAGCGGACACCGCTCGTACATTTAAAAATATGTATTTTTTTCAGAAAATTATTTTGTATTGTTAAAAAAATACATTGTTATAAATACAATCAAGCGTTATTTATGTAGAAATCCATTGTTATTTTATGACGTGTTATTATGTTTATTTAGGATATTACTTTACCCTTCTCCAGCAACAGAAGCTAATGCAATGTACGTCTAATCATTTCCAAACGTTAAACAAATTTGAATTTACAATTATTTATTTCTGATGGAAAATATTTTTTATCTGTTAGTCTGCCTGCCTTTCAACACCATTTTTAATTATGCAATTACTAATTATGCCATTAGTATAAACGTATCAAAAAGTAAAGGTACGGTGAAAAAATTAAAAAATGTTTTTTTAAATACTTTTTTGTATTTTAATTTCCTATGATAGTTTTACGTGGCCTGTTTGAAACTGCATGAGCTGAAATGCAAAACGTTTTTACGCTACTGAACCAAACCAAACAGCTGAATGAATTGTTCGTAGGGACTATCGAGTACCGCACCACTAATGCTATTTACAATTGTTTTCGTGTTTGTTTATTTTCGAAATTCGATTAGTGAACGCACGTACGTCCCGCACGTAGACAAAGCTCTAATGGAGTAAAAATTTTAAAACATTCACCGGCGTTGACCGATCCGTAATTTAGAGCCTATTCGATTGCATCCCCCCACGTACTTCCTGTAAATAGGATTAATGAGACAACACAGTGCGCCATTGTTGTTCAGATTTGCTACAAAACACCGAAACAATAGCGCCGTTATTAGCAGCTATACATGCTTCGCCCAACTCTCCCGACTAGAGGAACTATGTATGCAACAATTGGCTACCTACCCTAGTAACGTTTGATTCCTTTCACACAATAGCGCTGTGTTTAGTATATATTAATTAGTAATAACAAACTGTCATTGTCGAAAGGTACAATTCAATTCAAACTGTTATATCTTTAAATAACTCTATTGTTAAGTAACAGAATGCGTTTTCCTTCTTGAAATGGTACACATTTTAAATTTAGCACTTGCTTTTATCATACAATTTGAGTAAAATACTAGTGTCATTAACGCAAGCATGATACACATTAACGCAAGCATGATACACATTAACGCAAGCATAATACACATTAACGCAAGCATGATGCACATTAACGCAAGCATGATACACATTAACGCAAGCATGATACACATTAACGCAAGCATGATACACATTAACGCAAGCATGATACACATTAACGCAAGCATATGCACATTAACGCAAGCATGATACACATTAACGCAAGCATGATACATTAACGCAAGCATGATACACATTAACGCAAGCAAGCATGATACACATTAACGCAAGCATATGCACATTAACACAAGCATGATACACATTAACGCAAGCATATGAACATTAACGCAAGCATGATACACATTAACGCAAGCATGATACACATTAACGCAAGTATGATACACATTAACGCAAGCATGATACACATTAACGCAAGCATGATGCACATTAACGCAAGCATGATACACATTAACGCAAGCATGATACACATTAACGCAAGCATGATACACATTAACGCAAGCATGATACACATTAACGCAAGCATGATACACATTAACGCAAGCATGATACACATTAACGCAAGCATGATACACATTAACGCAAGCATGATACACATTAACGCAAGCATGATACATTAACGCAAGCATGATACACATTAACGCAAGCATGATACACATTAACGCAAGCATGATACACATTAACGCAAGCATGATACACATTAACGCAAGCATGATACACATTAACGCAAGCATGATACACATTAACGCAAGCATGATACACATTAACGCAAGCATGATACACATTAACGCAAGCATGATACACATTAACGCAAGCATGATAAACATTAACGCAAGCATGATACACATTAACGCAAGCATATGCACATTAACACAAGCATGATACACATTAACGCAAGCATATGCACATTAACGCAAGCATGATACACATTAACGCAAGCATGATACACATTAACGCAAGTATGATACACATTAACGCAAGCATGATACACATTAACGCAAGCATATGCACATTAACGCAAGCATGATACACATTAACGCAAGCATGATACACATTAACGCAAGCATGATACACATTAACGCAAGCATGATACACATTAACGCAAGCATGATACACATTAACGCAAGCATGATACACATTAACGCAAGCATGATACACATTAACGCAAGCATGATACACATTAACGCAAGCATGATAAACATTAACGCAAGCATGATACACATTAACGCAAGCATGATACACATTAACGCAAGCATGATACACATTAACGCAAGCATAATACACATTAACGCAAGCATGATGCACATTAACGCAAGCATGATACACATTAACGCAAGCATGATACACATTAACGCAAGCATGATACACATTAACGCAAGCATATGCACATTAACGCAAGCATGATACACATTAACGCAAGCATATGCACATTAACGCAAGCATGATACACATTAACGCAAGCATGATACACATTAACGCAAGTATGATACACATTAACGCAAGCATGATACACATTAACGCAAGCATATGCACATTAACACAAGCATGATACACATTAACGCAAGCATGATGCACATTAACGCAAGCATGATACACATTAACGCAAGCATGATACACATTAACGCAAGCATGATACACATTAACGCAAGCATGATACACATTAACGCAAGCATGATACACATTAACGCAAGCATGATACACATTAACGCAAGCATGATACACATTAACGCAAGCATGATACACATTAACGCAAGCATGATACACATTAACGCAAGCATGATACACCGCTGTCGGTAAATTGCATGCATTTCCCCTCCTTTTGATTAAATATTTAAAATTAATTTAACAAAGTTATAAATAACACAGCGAACGAAATACAACCATTATTATTTAATAAGCCGTCTCGGTGGCCTAGTGGATAGCGTACTAGGCTTTCACCCCGAGGACCCAGGTTCGATTCCCGGCGAGGGCTTGACATTTTCATACGCTATAAATCATCCCACCGTCTGCATTAGCCCAAGTGTGCACAATAGTCGGATGTTAAAAAAAAAAAAATAATATTATATATATATATATATATATATATTATTTAATAATGCAATAAATTAATAATAAACAGTGTTATAATGTAACCAATGCAGATATATAGGCTAATAAAGAAACGAAGGGAATTATGCAATTTACTACTTGTTAATTCATCAAGTGATTGATAAAATTATAACGCCAATTAGTTGACTAAATACCAATATTATTTCTTCGTTTTTCAATAATATTTTTACGACAAAATTATAAATAAACTGAACTGGTAAAGTTAATAGCTCGACGCTCTCAGGAGACGACAGAAGGGTTATTTCCTAACTCCCTCTTCCCCCTTCCTCCCTGGAGAATGACTTTTGTTGATTGACTTTGTTTGTTGTTATGGTTTCGGCTCCTGAGTCCTAGATGGAAAGTTATAACTTATCTTGGACATTGTGTAAGTATAGGGCTTCAGCTTACTCGGTTCCTTGTAGCAACGGTTTTATTATAACACATTTTCTGTATTAACAGTTCTTAACCGTTCACTGTTATAATCGCAACTGTTATTGTTTTATGGCAAACTATTGAAACAATAAAAAATAAGGCTGTAACTTCTATAAAATATTTTAAAAGTTTCGCAAACGATAAAAATGGCTAAAATTTTTCAGTGTATCTGAGACGTTATGTGTGACTATATTGTGTTTAGCGATTTTTTTTCGAAATTAAAATTTTATTATTCTGGTTATTGTGATAAAACAGGTCGTTTAGTAGTAATAGGTGTTGAAGGACTGTTATGGGTCTTTGATTTTTTTTTAACGTCCGACTATTGTGCACACTTGGGCTAATGCAGACGATGGGATGATTTATAGCGTATGAAAATGCCAAACCCTGGCCGGGAATTGAACCCGGATCCTCGGGGTGAAAGCTATCAACACATTGAGGCGGCCAACATATGGGTCTTTGAGTGCAAGTTATATGAAATATTAATACGTAAAACAATAGGAGCTGTTTCTGCAACTGCTCCGACAATTGCAATAACAATAAAACTTGTTTGTTTTTTATTGTGTTGTACATCTCTAGAACTTTTAGAAAAATGTAATTTTTTTGCTAATTATCTTTATACTATATAGAACATTGCTTTTAAAAATCAGTGCTTTCAGCTATATAGCGTCCTCTTTATTGTTTTCTTTGTATAAACGTTTTCATTCTGGATTGATTTTTCTACGAACTACAAGTTTTGCATTAGACCCTACTCTTCGAGATAATTCTACATTGTTCTTTCCCAAGTAATGTGCATTTGTTTTTATCGTAAGTAAACAAACCCGAATGCTTGCACTTAATTTTAATGTTTTGTGGCCTAAATATTTTCTTTACTAAAATCTTACAACTTAATGTTGTGCTTCTTTCCATGACCCGCATAAATGTTAGGCTCTTACATGTACGTCACCCTTACAAAATAGTTTTATTTTTTCTGTTCTCCAAGGTGTTACAAATGATCTAAAAGTAGGAACGTTACATGGCTTGGAACTGGAGCCACGAAGTGTAAATACTATACAAAATCAAAAACGGTTTCTACAATTAACGGTTTGTTTTGAAACGTTTTTTCAACTGAAAAATGAAATAAAACATTGATCCTTTTATTCTGGCCAAATCTGTGAATGTAGTTTTACTTATTTTATTCCCAATCATTGAATCATTGAAAAAATGTAAAACGGTTTTTTAAAGGATTTTTTGTGGGAAATAGTGATTATTTTCGAATAATGGAGAAATCAGTGTCGGCTTCATTGTGAACGTTTACTAAATATGATGGACATTTTGAGGACAAATAAATATTTTTAAATGTAAAATCCCACTGACTGACATCTAATGTCAAATAGTTTGACACGCTGAGAAGATAAAAACATATAAATACAAATCAAAAAATATCATTTGTTAGCTGTCGTCTTTGTTTAAGAGAATTTAAAGCAATTCGGGCGTTTTTTTCGGATTGCTTCACGCAAACGGCGTTCAACTTGTAGGTAGTACTCCTTATTGACCGTTTCACCTGGTGGCAGGAATTCATGATGCACTATGCCATTAATATCGAAGAACACAGTGAGCATAACCATCACGTTCGACCGCACTTGTCGAGCCTTTTTCGGTCTTGGCGAGCCAGAATGCCTCCACTGGGATTATTGAGCCTTAGTTTCGACGTCATATCCGTAAACCCATGTTTCGTCACTTGTTATAATACGTTTCAGTAATTCTGCATCGTCGTTGACTTCATTTAGTGACTCCTGAGTAACTTCCATTCGCCGCTGTTTTTGTTCAAAATTCAACAATTTTGGAACAAATTTTGCTGCCACGCATTTCATACACAAAACACTGGAAACAGTGTCATGACATGATCCAATCTTTATGCCAACATCATCAGCGACCTCTCTAATTGTGATTCGGCGATTGTTCGTAACCATTTATTTCACTTTTTCTATGTTTTCATCGGTTGTTGATGTGCTGGGACGTCCAGGGCGTTCGTCATCTTCAACGTCTTCACGGCCTTCTTGGAAACGCTTATTCCACTCGTACACTCTTGATTTACTCAGCACTCACCATAGGCCTTTGGTAACATTTCATACACTCTGTTACACTTTATTCCATTTTTACGCAAAATTTGATACAAATTCTTTGATCCATTTCTTTTAAAAAACGAAAATCGCCGAGCTCATAAAAACACTAACCTTAGTGGCTGTCACAGACAAAGTCAACAGTGAAAACAGCCGAAAGTTTTATCATACCTCAAGGGCATGAATACCAACATAATAAAAAAAATGTTTGACAATCGGACTCTCCAAGCCCGCGTAATTTAAAAATTCTCGTTACTTTCTGAACACACCTCGATTGACTTATTTTGATAATTTTTGGTATTTTGTTCGCAAGTAAGAGTAATGGTTTTGTACTCTGTTGAAATAACTTATAAAATATAAACGAAAATTTGCCATGTTTTTGTTGTTGCTACGTAAGAAAATGTTGAGCTGTTTCAAAATGGCCACCATATTCATTAAATACAAAATACTACCAAAATCTATTTTTCTGCTCAAAATGTTCATTTATGTGATGTTCTTCAATATTTCTAGTTTTTGGAATATCATTTCCACTGCTTCAGCGAAACGCTCTTCATAAGTGCAATTCACTTAAAGTTCTGTATTTTTGTTTATTGTTTCCTGATAACTCAAGTGCAATAGAGCAGCCACTTGTCATTTTAAAATGAAGGGATTTGCTTTAAGTGCTTCCCTAACTTTATGGTGATTAACTGTCACTGTAGTGTCGGCAGAACTGAAGACCTTCGAATACATATGCAACGGTTACACTTAATTAGGCACCAAAATCGAGATGGGAGGAGCAACGAAATGCTAATTTATGCAGAGTGGTCTACGGTCCGACTTCAACACGACAAACTTGTCACTAAAACAATATTTCTGAGAGAAAAGTTGTGTTATACATTTTCAGGTGTTTAAAAAAACTGTATAATCAGGTTTTCTTTAGATAATGTTATAATTTAGTTATTATTTTTGTTGTACCATTTAATTATTTTTCTTGCAACTTTCATTCAAGTTGTTTATTCTTGCTAATTTAGCATATTTATCAGTTAGAAGTGATCAAAATGTAGTAAGTGCATGGAAAGCATACAATGCTTCAGCAATGACATTCGGAACAGTCATTATTGCTGTCCAGTAAGGTGAGCGTTTCTGCTATTTTTACAAAACGTCAACAGACTGTTTTTTGCGGAAAAAAGCTGCTTTTTAAAACAGTTGAAAAAAACAGGTTTAGAAAACTGAAACTCAAAGTTGTATTAGAAGCTAAAACATAAAGCAAATACGTTCAGTTTTCTAAGACTACTTTTTCATTCCCATTACCACCATGTTCCTAAATTATTTTTGGGTATAAAGCATTTAGATAGGAAAAAAATAATCCTTACAAGTGTAGTAATAATTAAATTACATTCTCAAAACGTAATAATTATGTAAGCCATTTTATGTACAAAATGCGATGAATTTCTAATAGAAGCATTCTTTTTTTTACTTAAAAATTAAATAGTCCTTTGCATATTTACCAAAATGCAAACGATTTAGAATATTTTTAGTTGATTAAAAAATATTGATGATTGATAATAAATATAAAAAATATGTTTAAATAAAATTATGCTCTGTATCTACAAAATGTGAGAGGTTGTTACTACAACTCGCAACAAAATAGAGATAAACGTTGACATTGACCAAACAGTTCTTCACTGCAAGCAATAAGCAACAAGCAACTTTGGAATAAAGGAAAAAGCATAAAAGCAGGTTGAAGAATAGCAGTTAGCAGGAAAGCAGTTAGAAAGCAAACAGCAGGAAAACAGTTTTAGCGGTTGCGGCAACGTTCGAATAGAACAGTCCGTTCCTTGTTTAACAAGTCATAAACCAGTCCAAATCAAACTGCTTGTTTCCGTTTGAAAAGCAGTTTGTTTGTCGTTTATAGAAAAGCAGTTTTTTTTAACAGTTTGGTGTTTTCTGCCCCACCACTACTGTCCAGACAGTGCACGATTACACTGTTCAATGTTGTTGTCAGTTGATGTTTGACAAAGAATACAGATTAGAACAGCCAGATCTGATGAAAAACGCTTTCATAGTTGTTGGGGGAAATTGGCTACTTGAGATTCTGTGGCTGGGTTTTCGTTGGAGATTTGGTGAACGCTCCTTTTGACGAGAGATGTATTTACTTGATTTAAGTCCTATATTTCATTCAGTATGCAATATAAGGCCTTAACTAAATTCTTCCGTTTTATGCTGTGTACCTGCTTTTTTGTGTGTTTAACGTCCGACTATTGTGCACACTTGGGCTAATGCAGACGATGGTATGATTTATAGCGTATGAAAATGCCAAGCCCTGGTCGGGAATCGAACCCGGGTCCTCGGGGTGAAAGCCCAGTACGCTATCAACTAGGCCACGGAGGCGGCTGCATGTACCTGCTTGTCTTCAGTTATATTGGCAGTTGAATGTAGTCACAGATATTTTGCTTTAGTGATTGGTGACTGTAGCGAGAATTTTCAGGGTCTCCACTACCTCCAACTCCAAAATAAATATTATAAATACTGGCTATCCAACAGCACCACCATTAAAGCACTTCGCTACTCTAGAAGCAATTGTGCTGATATTTTATTTTTTATGTCACGCCTCCAGTTGCATATTGGAATCTTATCCAATGTAGTCCAGTCTAAAAAACAAAAAATCGTTTCTCGGTGTTCACAAATGTGCTGCAGGCTACCCAAGTAAATGTAGTCTAAAACACAACAGCATCGTTGTGAAATATTACTTAACTATACACAGCCCTGTTACTTTCACAATTATCAAAAAGGTTTTCAATTTAAAAGTGAGGTTATGATTCCTTCTGTAATATTATTTTCTACCCCCTTTCAATCTGTTTAGGGGATGTGTTTTGGGAAATGGTGAAAAATATATTTCATTACTTATATTTAAGGGTGACTATGTTACGTTTTAAGAAGGTCAGACGAAAAACATATTTTTCCAATAAAAATTGTTGTACCTTATTTTTACCTCTTTAGGGGTTGAATACTGGAAAATCGATTTTCAGTACATTCCTACATGTAGTAGTAACCCTGAAAATTTCAAATCTTTAGCTATTATAGTCTCGGATATATGTTGATTATTAAATTTGAACTGGGTAAGTAGTTTAATGGCGTTAAAATCAAATTTTTGCAAAATACTTTCTTAGTGCACCTTGACATTGTTGTAAGAAGGTACAGCCGCTTCGGTGGCCTAGTTGATAGCGTACTGGGCTTTCACCCCGAGGACCCGGGTTCGATTTCCGGCCAGGGCTTGGCATTTTCATACGCTATAAATCATCCTATCGTCTGCATTAGCCCAAGTGTGCACAATAGTTGGACGTTAAACAAAAAAATGTAAGAAGGTACTCTAAAAATTTCAAGTCTCTAGCTATAATACACTTGGCTGTACGTTGATTATTAAATTTGGACTGGGTAAGTAATTTAATGGCGTTAAAATCAAATGTTTACAAAATCGTTTCTTAATGAACCTTGCCATTGTTGTAAGAAAGAACCCTGAAAATTTCAAGTCTCTAGCTATAAGTATTGGCTGAACGTTGATCATTAAATTTTGTTTGGATAAGTAGTTTAATGGCGTTAAAATTAAATTTTTGCCAAATCCTTTCATAGTGCACGCCTATATAGTAACACAAATGTACCCTGAAAATTTCAAGTCGCTAGCTAAAATACGAGTTAGTTTTGGCTCTGCGTTGATTATGAATCAGTCAGTCAGTCAGTCAGGACTTCTTCTTTTATATATTAAGTATACTATTACGAATTCATAACATTTGACGATTATGATTTTTTAAAAATATTTTCTGCAATTTATTCTATATTTTACACAAATATTCTAAATAAAAAAACTATGTTATTGCAAACATGAAAATATTACTGTTTCCTATCACGTAGCTCCTTCTAATGCTTTACTTAATTTAAAACGAATAAAACATTTTAAACGGCTCTATTTACATCATGGTTGGTTCATAGAAAGAAAATAACGTTTATCTACTGTTTCCCCATACATTTCAGTGGACGTTGATACTGTTTTCCGTTACTCGAATTACATTTTCTTCAGCGATACGGTGTTTTTACTAAAAGAATGAACATTTTCTCGTCATTAAACTTGTTCTTTAGCGCACTTTTAAATTAACCGATGAATAATAAATTCGCCACCAGACTGTACAAAGTATGGACTATTATGTTTCAGTATGAATAAAAGAGTGTTTCATTTAAAACATAGTTGTTGACTTTGTGACCGCTATGCAAGCTTTGTAGTCGTAGGTAATTTAAAGTTATTTAAACTACATTACAAACTGTGATTCCCGTTAACGTAGCAGTACAAAGTATTATTGCAAACAGTTTAAAACGTAGTGTATTTTATTTTACATGCTTCAACGTTAGTTAAGTTTTATCTGAAAAAATATCAGACGTTTGCGTCATCTTAAATGAAATAGTTTGCTTCTCTTATGTTTTATTTCAAATTAATAAAACTTGAACAATGTGTTCTTTCATTGCAATACAGTATTTTAATGTTTACTATCATCAGACTTCCTATAGGCTATTATCTATCCAAAGTTGTACGTATGATTCAAAGCAGATTCAAAGTATGCTTTGTTGTTTTATCTCTCAAGTATACATGTGTTTTTATACGCGAGCCTTTATTGTTGTTTTTTTTACTTCTTGCTGTACCTTAATCCAATATACTATTTTGACTTGACCGTTTAGTGGAGACTATAATAAAGTGACATCGCAAAACCAATTTTGATTTTAACAATATCCAAACCGGATTTTTGGCGAATTATTGGATGCGAAGGAGTTTATGTGATGTTTGTTCACCGTTTATGGACCGAGTGAGGTCTCTTGTTTCAACTCGACCTAACAGCTTTTTGCTTGTGTGTTTGTTGAAACTCGGTACTTTGTGTAAAGCCCGAACGACGTACGTGAAGATTTTCTCCATTCATTTCAGTTTCAAGATGGATGCCTCTGATTCACAATAACGAGTGTAGGGCCTATACAATTTTAGTCAAACTCATTGACCGATTCTTTTGAAATTTCATACGTAGGTACCTTGTATACAGCCTAAATGACTTTTGTAAGATTTTCTCCTATTTACTTCTGCTTCAAGATGGCGGTAATTTAACGATGGCGAATGTACGCAGTTTTGGCCAAACGTATTGACCGATTCTTTTGAAATTTCATACGTAGGTACCTTGTATACAGCCTAAATGACTTTTGTAAGATTTTCTCCTATTTACTTCTGCTTCAAGATGGCGGTAATTTAACAATGGCGAATGTACGCAGTTTTGGCCAAACGTATTGACCGATTCTTTTGAAATTTCATACGTAGGTACCTTGTATACAGCCTAAATGACTTTTGTAAGATTTTCTCCTATTTAATTCTGCTTCAAGATGGCGGTAATTTAACAATGGCGAATGTACGCAGTTTTGGCCAAACGTATTGACCGATTCTTTTGAAATTTCATAAATTTAACAATGGCGAATGTACGCAGTTTTGGTCAAACGTGTTGACCGATTCTTTTGAAATTTCATACGTAGGTACCTTGTATACAGCCTAAATGACTTTTGTAAGATTTTCTCCTATTTACTTCTGCTTCAAGATGGCGGTAATTTAACGATGGCGAATGTACGCAGTTTTGGTCAAACGTATTGACCGATTCTTTTGAAATTTCATACGTAGGTACCTTGTATACAGCCTAAATGACTTTTGTAAGATTTTCTCCTATTTACTTCTGCTTCAAGATGGCGGTAATTTAACAATGGCGAATGTACGCAGTTTTGGTCAAACGTATTGACCGATTCTTTTGAAATTTCATACGTAGGTACCTTGTATACAGCCTAAATGACTTTTGTAAGATTTTCTCCTATTTACTTCTGCTTCAAGATGGCGGTAATTTAACAATGGCGAATGTACGCAGTTTTGGCCAAACGTATTGACCGATTCTTTTGAAATTTCATACGTAGGTACCTTGTATACAGCCTAAATGACTTTTGTAAGATTTTCTCCTATTTACTTCAGCTTCAAGATGGCGGTAATTTAACAATGGCGAATGTACGCAGTTTTGGCCAAACGTATTGACCGATTCTTTTGAAATTTCATACGTAGGTACCTTGTATACAGCCTAAATGACTTTTGTAAGATTTTCTCCTATTTACTTCTGCTTCAAGATGGCGGTAATTTAACAATGGCGAATGTACGCAGTTTTGGCCAAACGTATTGACCGATTCTTTTGAAATTTCATACGTAGGTACCTTGTATACAGCCTAAATGACTTTTGTAAGATTTTCTCCTATTTACTTCAGCTTCAAGATGGCGGTAATTTAACAATGGCGAATGTACGCAGTTTTGGCCAAACGTATTGACCGATTCTTTTGAAATTTCATACGTAGGTACCTTGTATACAGCCTAAATGACTTTTGTAAGATTTTCTCCTATTTACTTCTGCTTCAAGATGGCGGTAATTTAACAATGGCGAATGTACGCAGTTTTGGTCAAACGTATTGACCGATTCTTTTGAAATTTCATACGTAGGTACCTTGTATACAGCCTAAATGACTTTTGTAAGATTTTCTCCTATTTACTTCTGCTTCAAGATGGCGGTAATTTAACGATGACGAATATACGCAGTTTTGGCCAAACGTATTGACCTATTGCTTTGAAATTTGGTAGCATATCTTTGTATAAAGGCCAAATAACGTATGTACACATTTTTCCTATTTACTTTCGCTTCAAGATGGCGGCCTTTGATTTAACGATGACGAGTGAACGCAATTTTAAGAAAACGTATTAGCCGATTGTTTTAAAATTTGGTAAAAAATTTCCCCCTCATTTATTTCCGTTTCAAAATGGCGAGCTATGATTGACGATTGAAAGTGTAGTTGCTGAATATTTACTGTATTACTGGCTGAACGGCAAAACAAATTTTTGTGCTTCATGGACAACGAGTATGAAATTTTCCATGGTCTAGTAACATTTTCCGTAAATATTAGTTACCGATTAAATTGGCGGTAAAAATTACGAGTTTTGGAAAATGACGGAAAAAACGTGGAGCGTTTTGTGTATTAATTAAAATATGCTAAACTGCAAGGTCCGCTGTCCTTTGAACTACTGGTTTCAAAACAAATGAAATTTGTCTCGCTGTATTTAAATGCATCACAATTTAAATTTTTGTGATCAGGTGTGCTTATTTCAAAAGTTGAAGTGAACCAAACAGCTGTAGTTTAGCCGTGGTTTTATCATCATAAAACCTTAACGTAATATAAATTATCACGCACGGGTTTGTTAAATACAATGGGTTGTGTGTACTGTATGTAGTTGTTTGTAGTGCAGACAAACTGGTCTGTACTACACACAGGCAAGTTGCGCTTGTGTGCTGCAACCCGCACCACTCAGGTGAGGTCACGTTTAATGATGTCACTCTCGCCTTGCATGCATTATTGCTTGCTTCGCTCCTCTCGCCCACGTCTTACTTCGACCTTCTAGTCCACAATGAAGACCACGTGTTCGTAGTCACAGATCAGGTTAAACGCAGATTTATCTTAACAATCTGTTACAACGAAAACATAATTAATTAAAAATGTAATTGTGTCGGCCTAATTTTTGTTTCAAATTGCTGTCACTTTTCATGTTCTGCCGTTCCTATTTCGGCGTGTGTTTTGTCCACACTAAGTGCACTGCATCCACGTTGAGGCGCCGGCGCCAAGAGGAAACATTTAAATAATTCCGTTCGCGTTTTGATTCCATTAATTATTTTAAAACACAGATCAGGTCTCTATTCTGACATGATAGCCTCAGACAGGTTTTTTTGGATCCGTTTTTTTTTTTTATGCACACTTGGGTTAATGCAGACGATGGGATGATTTATAGCGTATGAAAATGCCAAGCCCTGACCGGGAATCGAACCCGGGTCCTCAGCCGTCAGTACTGTTTTGGTTTCTATAACTTTTTTCAGTTAGTATGTTTATATATACTTTTACGAATTGTTATTAAATTTTATTCATTATTTATTGTTATTTAGTTCTTAAGTGTAATATAGTCATACCTGTTATTTAAATTTTTAATTTATTTTTACTGTTATGGTTTGTTGTTGTTGTTTTCTTCTTACTTAAGTAAAATTTTGTATAAATTTTTTTTATATTTTCATTTTGCGTGACGGCGATGATAACCTGAACGGTTTTTCGCCGCAAAAAAAAATTCAGTTAGTGAGTGATAAGGCTTAATTATATCTTTATTACTGAAAATATTTCAATGAATAAGATTTAGACATTTATTATTTACTTTTTTTTCAATTAGGCACCTTGTTACGTTTTTGAGTATTTAATTTTTATAAAAAAACCTGTTAGAAATCGGATTTATTTCAATCGGTTTTAACGACCCTGAAAACATTTTGATAAAATTCAATGCGCAAGTACCGAAAGAAAACTTAGGAGACCATCCAGTATCCACGAATCTGTGTACCGAAAGAAAACTTAGGAGACCATCCAGTATCCACGAATCTGTGTACCGAAAGAAAACTTAGGAGACCATCCAGTATCCACGAATCTGTGTACCGAAAGAAAACTTAGGAGACCATCCAGTATCCACGAGACTTAGGAGACATCCAGTATCCACGAATCTGTGTACACGAGACCATCTATTCACGAATTGTACCGAACCATCCAGTAACGAATCTGTTTACCGAAGACCATCCAGTATCCATCTGTGTACACTTAGAGACCATCTGTTGTGTTTAGGTATCCACGGATCTGTTGGTTACGGAACTGTAGCAGATTTTGTTAACATTTTGGTCATACACAACTGTAGTCAGTGTAGCAAATTTTGAAATTAAGAAAATGTAGTAAATCGAAAAAAGTAAACATTGACCGCCGTCAGGTTTGTTCGGTTTTTCGAACCGTTCTCTTTTTTTAGAAAATAAGCATTTGCAAATGATCTCTCGAGGCAACCATCTTGGTTAGACACAGAGTAGTGACCTTGAAATGGGCGCTGATCTTTACTTGTAAATTACGTTTTGATGAGTCATTAGTATTATATATAACGACGTGTATGTGTGTGAGTGCGACCGTAATACAAGAGTTTAGAATGCAAATGTATATTGCAGATTTTAATATGAGGGCGAAATTTCAATTTCAAAAAAAGGGTTAGGTAAAAAATACACTACTTTTGGGAATTCGCCTCCATCACGGCAGCGTGACAGCTGAGTGCAGCAATTGTTTAACACTGAATTGCGTTGTGAATCTTCATTTATGTCCGATATCTGTGATTTTAAAAAAATTGGCTAATTTCCCGGATTGTTTGATTGAAATTATAGAACGTGGGAAATTTGTCAAATATTTTTACCGTTTTTTTTTTTTGTGTGTGTTTAACGTCCGACTATTGTGCACACTTGGGCTAATGCAGACGATGGGGATGATTTATAGCGTATGAAAAGAGTTTCAAGCCCTGATGTGGAATCGAACCCGGTTGTTCGGGGTGAAAGCCTTAAGATTTATCCACTAGGCCACCGAGGCGGATTTTTACCGTATTTTAGTTCATATAAGCTGTAATTTTATTTTGGTTCTTATCAATTGAATATTTCTTTTATTATTACAGTTACCTTTTTGGTATTTGTTTTTAGTACAGTGAGCATATTTTTGTATAGGTCAAATGCAATTCGCGGAACGGAATATAGTTTTTTTCATTTTAAAAAGTCTACACCTGGTTAAAAGACTAAAGTTACAAAACGTTTTACTAGCATTTTTTTCTTCTTCTCTTTATTTGTTTCACCCAACTCCCAACATGGGGTACACCAAATCAATCACTTTTTAATGTTCTTTGCCTTCCTCGTAGCCCGGTATTGCTTCATTCGTTGTGATCTTGTTTTTCTTTCTTCGTCAGAGATTTGGATCGTTCGCTTGGATTTGACTTTGCCTTGGAACCGTTGCTTCTTGTCCTTGGTTATTGTTTTGGCTGTTCTGTCCATGAGCATAGTGTCAGTGATCTGCAGTTCTGTTATGTCTTTCTCCGTTTCTCTAAACCAAAGTGGTTTGGCTCTTTTATTGCAAAAGTAGTCAAATATTTTTTTGGTTAGTCTATTTTTGTCCATTCGGAGGATGTGCCCATAAAAATCAATTCTCCTTTTCCTTATTGTGTCTGATAGTGTTTCAGTTTTTTTTAAAGAGTTTCATTCCTGATGTGGAGTAATTGGTTGTTACGTAATTTGAGGCCTAAGATTTTCCGTAATATCTTTCTTGTATCACACATTTTTGTTTCATTTAACCTAAAACATAGGATTTGAAAAAGCGTGATACATTTTCAATACAAATAATTATGTGCCTATTTCACTGTTCAAACTTGATTAAATCTACCGTTACGTTTTTCATATTTATTATAATTATAAGAGATGTTTATAATATCAAATGCGGTGTAATAGGCCTAAATCTGTGTGATAGCTTTTGTACTGAATCAGTTTTTATAACGTTGTTCTGAGATTTCACACATAGAATTACTACATAATTATTGTAACTCAATAGTAGTGAGACCAGGATTAAAGTAATACTACATAAATGTACGAAATTACGTAGGCCTATTGTTGTTAAAGGACAATTTTCAGAAGAAGTTAACTTTCATTAAATAGTTAATGAGGATGGTTTATTCGGTGAATTAGGTTAAATTTGCAAGGTAGAATGAAATTAAAAATTAAGATTTCAATTTTAGGACATATATTGGTAAAAACTATGCCGCCTCGGTGGCCTAGTTCAGGGGTCTCCAAACTACGGCCCGAGGGCCACAGATTTTGTCCGGCCCGCGGAGAGCTAGCATACTTGAAAACTCCTTTTAGAGAACATATTTTTTATAGCAAATTAAATTTAGTTTACTGAAGTATTCTAATTTTATGCTGAATAATTATTAATATGACATCTACATTGATATGGTCATGGGCTAACTACTCATAACATTGTTGTAGGCTTATTGTTATTGTTTTTGTGATAAGTTGGATAAAGAAACACAGAAAAGTAATGAGTAAAGACATGTATAATATGCAGAAAATTTAACTTCAGTATATAATAACTAACAAATTATTGAAATGAATCCAACTAACATTTTATACATTTTAAATAAAAACATAACTTATAACAAGCATAATGACATATGAAATACTAATGAGATTATGATAATATGGTTTTGGCCCTCGGAACTTACTGGAGTAATCAGTATGGCCCTAAGGCTGGAAAGTTTGGAGACCCCTGGCTAGTTGATAGCGTACTAGGCTTTCACCCCGAGGACCAGGGTTCGATTCCCGGCCAGGGCTTGGTATTTTCATACGCTATAAATCATCCCCATCGTCTGCATTAGCCCAAGTGTGCACAATAGTCGGACGTTAAAAAAAAAAAAAAATGGTAAAAACTAAACTTTACTTTTATAACAATGTAACCCACAATGGATGTTACTTGCCAAGTACTGTAAGCTTGAAACGCCAGTAGGCCTAAATATAAGTTCATTATCAGCTGCTATTGATTTCCCCCCAATCGTGATGAAACATCGCTAATTCTATTAGAAGGTTAGATGTCTTCCTCCAACATACGAGGTAACAAGAAACACATTTTAAAAATATCAGATTTCAAATCGATATAAGGAAAAGTTGATTGTTGTCTCTTTTCTACCATCCAGTACTAAGCATAAAGTATAAAGTGTTTATATGAAGTTAGACAGTCGCAAAGGTAAAAATGTTAAATTAAATCTTGTAGACTTGATTCCAATAAAGGGTGCCAAAATATTACACAAACTCTGTTGCATTCAATTATATAAAAAAAAAAAAAACGTCAGCTAAGAAGTTTTCTGAATTTGGTCGAATACAGTGACTCACAGCTAATCTAAGCGCACGAAATTTGAAACGAAAAAAATGTTTAGCTTGAGAGTAAATCTTCAGGTTATTTTTGTTTTATTTTTTCGAATTTAATCACGAACGGAATATATTTAAATATTTGATAGCCTACACCGACTCGATATGATTAATTCGTGTGTGACTGAAATTTGATTAAAATTTGATTAACCGATTTTGAGAATTTCAGAGAGGGTTCTTTTCGATAGCTTTCGGATCGGTTGGTTTTGAAAATAAAGTGACAATGCATTTTTTTGGGACGCTTATAACATTTACTCACATTCGTTACTATGAAGATTCGGTTTTTAACAATTCTGTGACCAAAATTGTTTTTGAAAAACTTTCGTTTTTAAGCTAAAAGACAGTAAAAAACATAGGCAAACCAGACCTACAGACAAAACTATCAAATTCGATCAGTTAGTCTTACCTCCAGCAATGCACACATAAAATTCATACAAACGGTTTGTTAAAATAATCTAAAATTTTAAAATCTAATTTTTGATCATGATTGCAATATTTTCTTTACGCTTGGTTTAGTGTGAACTTAAAAATTCTTCTGGAACGCTGTATTATGTTCATGTACAATCGATACTTTTAAGAGCGGCGGAGGCAGCTGACGTGAGCAGCTGATGGGCTTAGCGACCCCACCATACCTCTAGCTCATTTTACTCTCACTCATTTACTCAACATACACACAACACCCAACAACCACAGACACTCTCTCACACAAACTCTTAACACCCGCAGGGGGTTGCAGACTAGCTGTATCTAGTGAGAGGACCTAGACGAACCTCGCGGCACCCGAGTCTAACACACACTTACACTTACAGCACTACACTTGCGATTTAAACACTTTACACACACACACGTACATTTAGGGATTTGCTGTACTTGTTCCGTTATGTCTGGGAGTGGTCTAGTGGATAGCGTACTAGGCTTTCACCCCGAGGATCCGGGTTCGATTCCCGGCGACGGCTTGGCATTTTCATACGCTATAAATCATCCCACCGTCTGCATTAGCCCAAGTGTGCACAATAGTCGGACGTTAAACACCAAAAAAAAAAAAAAAAAAAAAAAAAAAAAAAAAAAAAAAATCGATACTTTTAAAAGAAAAGTTCAGCACTACATATCTGAAACTAAACAGAGAATTTATCAGTCTGAAAAAAGATATAATTTATAAGTAATGTGAAATTTTATTATAAATATTTAATATTTTTATTGTTCACGACTAAATGCAACAGGAGAGGCGATCTAGTTGGTAGTGATGGCGTGCCGTGGGAAATGGAAACCACTCCTCTTGGAATCGTGAACATGAAACGTGCAATTCGATTTGAACTTGCTCGGGTTGTGCCTGTTGTATCTGATCATAGAAGCAGAGTTACTAAACTCGCTCTCGCCTGGCAATACTTGTACTTCTAAAATTAGAAATGAAAACATCAAAGCAAACATTTATAACTCAAACTGCTAAAATGTAATTATTTATTTATAGGTACAGACAGGCTTGCAGAAAGTAGAGGAAAACATAATCACAAAAACAACAGAAATCTAGTAAGTGTAGGGGACGGAATGGTTATACCGCTCGCATAAGGAAATACGAGTAATAAATTTAAGTACAATAATATATTTCAAAAATCAAACTTTATTTGTGTAATGAAAACTTCAAAATGTACTTAACAAAATATGTGGTAAAGAAATAGTAAAACGTAAAAATATTATGAAAAATGTAGTTTAAAAAAAATGTTCATGACATGGTAGGGTATTACCGCTCGCTGAGTTGGGTAATGGCGCTCCAATAATAATGTAGCTACTAGCCTACTACTAGCTAATACGCTTTTTTTACTAATACTAATATTTGCTACATCTAATGACAATTTTTTACCACAAAATAATAACTGCTATTTTAGAACACAATAATTACACTTGTAGTTGACTGCACTATCCACACCAACTCGCACGCGACACAGCGAAAACATCTAGATTTGATGGCGTTGAAATAAGGTTTAGGTCTACAGTGTTATTGCTCGGTACAGTTATTAGAATTCATCAACTGATCTGTACTTCCGGTTCGTGTTTCTTTCTGTTCTACAATTGTTGGGAGGTCTCCTTCAGCATCTTGTATGTTAACTTCAGCAGATCTACACAAGTTATCTGCAGCAATAAAGTCATCGTGCGTATGCATTAGGATTAAAACGGCCAAATGTCACTCCTTTCGAATCCTTCAGTTGCCTTTTCCAAAGAAGACGCTCTACTATAGGTGTCTTCATTGAAAACATCTGCCATATTATAAGGAGTTATTTTCTGAGATCCACAAGTTTTCATAAAAATATCACATTCCTTATTAAGAGCTGTTTTAAAGACCCGTAAGGTCGAGAGGTTGCAGTCAATGTGAATTATGAGGTGGAATAGAAACAACGTGGATTCCTTTTTCTCGGCAAAAACAATGCCACTCAGAAAGCGGGCATTGGCTCTCACTTGAGCGTGATTACCCGACGTTACCATCTTGAATTTATTAGGTTATGGTTTCTTTAGAACTTTGTTAAAATAACAAATAAAATCATGAATTCAAGGCTAAAAACATGTTACTTATGATTGCATTAACAATTATATTTGTAATAAGTTATATTCCTACTTACCTTGATTTTAGATGTTGAAGATTTTATAAGAAACGAACACTAAACTGAATACATTCACAAATACCAAACACTATCTCTGGCAACATTCACTCGACTGGTATATATTTACCACTGTGTCCATTAGGTAGCAACACTATTCAAACGACTCTTAACAAATATCGGTTTGGAATTATTTAGGTGAGCGGCATTACCCTCTGAGCGGCATTACCCTCTGAGCGGCATTACCCTCTGAGCGGCATTACCCTCTGAGCGGTATTACCCTCTGAGCGGTATTACCCTCTGAGCGGTATTACCCTCTGAGCGGCATTACCCTCTGAGCGGTATTACCCTCTGAGCGGCATTACCCTCTGAGCGGCATTACCCTCTGAGCGGCATTACCCTCTGAGCGGCATTACCCTCTGAGCGGCATTACCCTCTGAGCGGCATTACCCTCTGAGCGGCATTACCCTCTGAGCGGCATTACCCTCTGAGCGGCATTACCCTCTGAGCGGCATTACCCTCTGAGCGGCATCACCCTCTGAGCCGCATTACCCTTCTGTCCCCTAATTTGTTCGCGTTGGTTATTAAAAATGTGGCATTACCCTCTGAGCGGCATTACCCTCTGAGCGGCATTACCCTCTGAGCGGTATTACCCTCTGAGCGGCATCACCCTCTGAGCCGCATTACCCTTCTGTCCCCTAATTTGTTCGCGTTGGGTTATTAAAAATGTTGGATTGTAGATACGTGATTCATCAGCTGTTAGTATTAGGGTTATTAAAAGTGTTGGATTGTAGATACATGATTCATCAGCTGTTAGTATTAGTATTAAAAATGTTGGATACATACGTGATTCATCAGCTGTTAGTATTAGGGTTATTAAAAAGTGTTGGATTGTAGATACATGATTCATCAGCTGTTAGTATTAGGGTTATTAAAAGTGTTGGATTGTAGATACATGATTCATCAGCTGTTAGTATTAGGGTTATTAAAAGTGTTGGATTGTAGATACATGATTCATCAACTGTTAGTATTATTGATACACCAGAGTTTTGCAACAAACCAGTTCGTTTTTGTTTGAATCATATTTGAAGTAAAGTCACCAAAGTTGGTTGTTAAAAAAAATCAGTTGTGAAATGACCCTGTTGGAACGGACATCTATGGAAGACACATTCATGGAAACCTTGCAATGAAAGCCAATAAATGTATAAAATATGTAAACATACATAGGTTATGTATATTTTTAGAAAAATCAAAAAGTGATGTAAAGGTCAGGATCGGTGCTCATTTAATGAACTGGGTTCAACCACGATAGTCAGTTCAAGGGGTTTTTTCAGGTTGTAAAAAAATCAGTCTTAAGATTTATTCGTTTTCAGGTTAGCCGATGAATTTAAGTACTTTACTTGTACTTTGGATCTTTGGTTGGGCCGCGTGTCGTTGCGAAGTGCTGGAAATCGAACTAATTTTCAACATTAGCGGTAACGATTTTTATGAAATTTTGTTGAAATTTCACCATAACGTGTACGAAGAATTACTTTTTGTTTTGTAGTGTCTTAATTGCAACACCGTTTCTGAATGATTTACCTGAAGTATTCTTCTAAATACATTTGTTGTTGGGAAAGAAAGGCAACCCTAATTTTTGAGGAAATGTATTTGGTTACAGTATTTGTAAATGTGGTTTTTTTGCCGGCGGAAAACCGATGTGGTTATCATCGCCGATACTCGAAATAAAATTATAAAGCAACGAATAAAATAAACAAAAATTTAACTTTAATAAGAAAACAAACAACAAACTATAGTAACAAAAACAAATAAATAAAACAAAACAGCAGTTATAAATGTATGACTAAAACTAGTTAACAATAATATATCTAAAAACAACAACAAACACAAATTATTGTAGGGCTGTAAATTGGCCCTACAACAATAACAAGAAAAATTAAATAAATATAAACATACCTAAAACTAAATAACAAAATAAAACAAATATAAACAAATAACAAAACAAAACAGCAGTTATAAATGTATGACTAAAACTAGTTAACAATAATATATCTAAAAACAACAACAAACACAAATTATTGTAGGGCTGTAAATTGGCCCTACAACAATAACAAGAAAAGTAAAATAAATTTAAACATACCTAAAACTAAATAACAAAATAAAACAAATAATTTAAACATACCTAAAACTAAATAACAAAATAAAACAAATATAAACAAATAACAAAACAAAACAGCAATAAATGTATGACTAAAACTAGTTAACAATAAATATCTAAAAACAACAACAAACACACAAAATTATTGTAAAACAGCAATACCTAAAACTAAATAACAAAATAAAACAAATATAAACAAATAACAAAACAAAAAACATAAATGTATGACTAAAACTTTAACAATAATAGGGCTAAAAAACAACAAACACAAATTATTGTAGGGCTGTAAATTGGCCCTACAACAATAACAAGAAAAGTAAAATAAATTTAAACATACCTAAAACTAAATAACAAAATAAAACAAATATAAACAAATAACAAAACAAAACAGCAGTTATAAATGTATGACTAAAACTAGTTAACAATAATATATCTAAAAACAACAACAAACACACAAATTATTGTAGGGCTGTAAATTGGCCCTACAACAATAACAAGAAAAGTAAAATAAATTTAAACATACCTAAAACTAAATAACAAAATAAAACAAATATAAACAAATATAAAACAAAACAGCAATATTTTCAGGGCTGTAAAGGGGTCCTACTACAAACAATAACAAAATTATAAATTAAATTTTATTTACAAAATTCAGACGATGAAGGAAATCTAGAACCCGGTCAACGGCCGAGGCACTATCTCCCAACATCGTCTGCAAATTACTCAGTCCACACATAACACGCAAATTTTGGAAACCAACACAATAGAGCAATATATGTTTTATTGTGATGGTATAAGATTTAGAGTTGAAATTTTAGCAGAAGCAGAAACATTATATTTTGAAAGTGAGTGTACAAGGTCCTTGCGAACAAGTCACGACCAGGCCAATGACGTGCATTTACCATTTGTCACAATTAATTGTTTTCTTTCCCCCTTCCCCCGTCCTTTGGCTTTCTTCATTGCTCTGTATTAAACTTTTTAAATAAATCTTATTCTTTGCGACAAGGAAATGAAAAGGATCGGAAATAGCTTCTTGAACGTTACAATATATTCTCGTTGATTTGCAAAGAACTGCACGTTTTGTTTGTAACACAGAATTTTAAATTAGTAAATCTTTCAAAACACTTTGTAGATTACTCGTTTAACGTTTGAACAACCTTAGGGTCAAGTGTTTCTTTTCTACGTTTTCTACATTTCTTCTTATTTCTCTTCCGTACCAATTTCAATCAATCATTTAATTAAGAAAGCCAGTGTATACTTAACTTTGACAATTTTAATTCACGAACCTTCACCTTCGATCCGCCATGTTCGAATCAACATAGTTTTTCTTTGATTTACGCGGAACACAGTGCCAAAAATTGATTGCAGGAGTGTTCTTTCGAAAATTAACGTCTAACATTAAAGTACTCATATTTCGAGAAGGAATATATTTTTATTTAGTCGCGGCGTTTTACTGAAAGCAATTTAAATTGACGCAAATTTTTATTTTGGAAAATATAATAATTATAATACCAACAATTGAATCTAACATGGCGGCCGAAAATATTAATTTAATAAAATTAGTTCTTAAATATTCAACAAGTGGTTGGGTAACGGAATCTGAAGGAAGTATTGGAGGCTTTCTTCAACTCACTGAATTTGATTGAAATAGTATTACTGAGAGAATCTCAACATTAAATCCATTTATTTCCGCGTCATACATTTTTTTTTGTGTTTAACGTCCGACTATTGTGCACACTTGGGCTAATGCAGACGTTGAGATGATTTATAGCGTATGAAATTGACAAGCCCTGGCCTGGAATCGAACCCGGGTCCTCGGGGTGAAAACCTAGTACGCTATCAACTAGGCCACCGAGGCGGCTACCCGCGTCATAAAACTTATTCTGTTGCATGTTTGGTGATATATTTTTATGTTTATAGAGTAGACGTGATTAGCCGACAACATTTTAATAATAACTGATACAAATCGAATATGTTTTTTCATCTGTAAAACATGATTAAGTTAGAGTATTTTTAATAAAATGAAACGACTACTGTGGAATTCATGTAAAACTGAAGGTGTAATAAAGACAATAGGCAGCAGTTGTTATGAAAACAACATGCTGTAATAAGAGACAGCAATTCCCAAGCATTTTTCCCGCGCAATAAATCACTAGTACTTTGTTCTTTACAAAAATATCTGGATACAGTACCCACCAAGGCAAGGATAAACGAGTTTCTGTATCGTATCAAACATTTCCTCTTCTAGTACTTTGTTCTTTACAAAAATATCTGGATACAGTACCCACCAAGGCAAGGATAAACGAGTTTCTGTATCGTATCAAACATTTCCTCTTCTAGTACTTTGTTCTTTATAAAAATATCTGGATACAGTACCCACCAAGGCAAGGATAAACGAGTTTTTGTATCGTATCAAACATTTCCTCTTCTATTACTTTGTTCTTTACAAAAATATCTAGATATAGTACCCACCAAGGCAAGAATAAACGAGTTTCTGTATCGTATCAAACATTTCCTCTTCTAGTACTTTGTTCTTTACAAAAATATCTGGATACAGTACCCACCAAGGCAAGGATAAACGAGTTTCTGTATCGTATCAAACATGCCCTCTTCTAGTACTTTGTTCTTTATAAAAATATCTGAATACAGTACCCACCAAGGCAAGGATAAACGAGTTTCTGTATCGTATGAAATATTTCCTCTTCTAGTACTTTGTTCTTTACAAAAATATCTTAATACAGTACCCACCAAGGCAAGGATAAACGAGTTTCTGTATCGTATCAAAAATTTCCTCTTCTAGTACTTTGTTCTTTAATAAAAATATCTGGATACAGTACCCACTAAGGCAAGGATAAACGAGTTTCTGTATCGTATCAAACATTTCCTCTTCTATTACTTTGTTCTTTACAAATATATCTGGATACAGTACCCACTAAGGCAAGGATAAACGAGTTTTTGTATCGTATCAAACATTTCCTCTTCTATTACTTTGTTCTTTACAAATATATCTGGATACAGTACCCACTAAGGCAAGGATAAACGAGTTTCTGTATCGTATCAAACATTTCCTCTTCTATTACTTTGTTCTTTACAAATATATCTGGATACAGTACCCACCAAGGCAAGGATAAACGAGTTTCTGTATCGTATCAAACATTTCTCTTCTATTACTTTGTTCTTTACAAATATATCTAAGGATAGTTTTTGTATCAGTACCCACAAATATAAGTACCCACTAAGGCAAGGATAAACGAGTTTCTGTATCGTATCAAACATTTCTCTTCTATTACTTTGTTCTTTACAAAAATATCTGGATACAGTACCCACTAAGGCAAGGATAAACGAGTTTCTGTATCGTATCAAACATTTCCTCTTCTATTACTTTGTTCTTTACAAATATATCTGGATACAGTACCCACCAAGGCAAGGATAAACGAGTTTCTGTATCGTATCAAACATTTCCTCTTCTATTACTTTGTTCTTTACAAAAATATCTGGATACAGTACCCAGCAAAGGCAAGGATAAACGAGTTTCTGTATCTTATCAAACATTTCCTCTTCTAGTTTCTTTACAAAAATATCTGGATACAGTACCCACCAAGGCAAGGATAAACGAGTTTCTGTATCGTATCAAATATTTCCTCTTCTAGTACTTTGTTCTTTACAAAAATATCTTGATACAGTACCCAGCAAAGCAAGGATAAACGAGTTTCTGTATCGTATCAAACATTTCCTCTTCTAGTACTTTGTTCTTTACAAAAATATCTGGATACAGTACCCACCAAGGCAAGGATAAACGAGTTTCTGTATCGTATCAAACATTTCCTCTTCTAGTACTTTGTTCTTTACAAAAATATCTGGATACAGTACCCACCAAGGCAAGGATAAACGAGTTTCTGTATCGTATCAAACATTTCCTCTTCTAGTACTTTGTTCTTTACAAAAATATCTGGATACAGTACCCACCAAGGCAAGGATAAACGAGTTTCTGTATCAGTATCAAGGCAAATATTTCTCTTCTACTCTTCTAGTACTTTGTTCTTTACAAAAATATGTGGATACAGTACCCACCAAGGCAAGGATAAACGAGTTTCTGTATCGTATCAAACATTTCCTCTTCTAGTACTTTGTTCTTTACAAAAATATCTTGATATAGTACCCACCAAGGCAAGGATAAACGAGTTTCTGTATCGTATCAAACATTTCCTCTTCTAGAACTTTGTTCTTTACAAAAATATCTGGATACAGTACCCACCAAGGCAAGGATAAACGAGTTTCTGTATCGTATCAAACATTTCCTCTTCTAGAACTTTGTTCTTTACAAAAATATCTGGATACAGTACCCACCAAGGCAAGGATAAACGAGTTTCTGTATCGTATCAAACATTTCCTCTTCTAGAACTTTGTTCTTTATAAAAATATCTGGATACAGTACCCACCAAGGCAAGGATAAACGAGTTTCTGTATCGTATCTTTCCTCTTCTAGTACTTTGTTCTTTACAAAAATATCTTGATACAGTACCAAATATTTCCTCTTCTAGTACTTTGTTCTTTACAAAAATATCTTGATACAAAGCAAGGATAAACGAGTTTCTGTATCGTATCAAATATTTCCTCTTCTAGTACTTTGTTCTTTACAAAAATATCTGGATACAGTACCCACCAAGGCAAGGATAAACGAGTTTTTACACTGTATCGAGTTTCTGTCGTATCAAACATTTCCTCTTCTAGAACTTTGTTCTTTATAAAAATATCTGGATACAGTACCCACCAAGGCAAGGATAAACGAGTTTCTGTATCGTATGAAATATTTCCTCTTCTAGTACTTTGTTCTTTACAAAAATATTTGGATACAGTACCCATCAAGGCAACGATAAACGAGTTTCTGTATCGTATCAAATATTTCCTCTTCTAGTACTTTGTTCTTTACAAAAATATCTTGATACAGTACCCAGCAAAGCAAGGATAAACGAGTTTCTGTATCGTATCAAACATTTCCTCTTCTAGTACTTTGTTCTTTACAAAAATATCTGGATACAGTACCCACCAAGGCAAGGATAAACGAGTTTCTGTATCGTATGAAATATTTCCTCTTCTAGTACTTTGTTCTTTACAAAAATATCTTGATACAGTACCCATCAAGGCAACGATAAACGACTTTCTGTATCGTATCAAATATTTCCTCTTCTAGAACTTTGTTCTTTCGTATATAGCCTAATGTAGGATACTTGGTTATTTTTACATAATTGTACTAAAGTAGTCTACAATTAAAACTAACGTTACTTAAATAACCTTTTCCGATCTATATTTTAATTAAAACGTTACACCGTACAAAGGTATGTAATTTAAAACAACGTAAGTCGAGGGATTTGTGTATTTTGTACAGTTGTATCCGGTTTAATCACAAATCTGAATTGTTTTTTTTTTTAACGGAAGCTTCCCATTTTGCTAAATCATATATAAATCGTATCTTGTACTGTACAGTAAGTAGGTCGTTCTATGTTGCTACACTACACGTAATGCAAAATTAATATAAAGTTACCACGATCGGTTAAAATAATTATTGTTTTTTTACATTAAAAGCAAGGTATAAAAATAATAACGTTATGATTATAAGTAAACTTTAAAATTGAACACAATATTTTTATTAAGTAGTGTTTTTAATTATAATAAAGTGACTTATTATAATTGTCCATATTTATGTCCAAATTTCGACATTATAATTCCGTTGTTAAACCTGAGGCAACTTGTGCTAGTGAAACACTCTTCAAGTTGAAGATTAAATCAACAACTGATAAACTGCAGAAAGCAGAAAGAAGGATCATCAGAACAATCATTAACAAGAAACACCAAGTGAATGGCCAATGGAGATTACTACCGAATGAAGTGGTATATCGAGAAAGTGAGTCAATAATAGACACGATGCGGAAAAGGAGAATTGCTTTTTTCGGCCATACAGCACGCCTTCCAGACACTCGACTGGTGAAACAGCTATTTAGCTATTTCTGGAAGATTAGTACGCAGAATAATTGGTTCAAAGTGATCCAGAGTGATTTAGAAGAGTTAAATTTGACGGTGCCTCAAATTGAAGGTAGAGCTGAGAAGAGGATTCTAAGGAATAAATATCTGCGATTTAAGCTAACATTTGAAGAAAGACCTATACCATAACTGAAGAACAAAGGGCAGCCAGGTCGGACAGGATGAAGAAATTTTGGGAACGGAAGAAGAGGCTGAAACGCTAGTCTCTCAATAGCGATGTTGGACTTGAAAGTGTATGGACTGATTGAAGATCTCCAATGAGGGCGTAAACGAAGAGAAAAAATGACTTATTATAGAATAAATAATCAGTTATTTATTATATAATTTGTAATTTCACGAAGTAGCATTTAGACAAAATACTTCTCACGATTTAGAAAGAATTGCACCTATTGAGAGGATTTATACATCCCTCGCGGTACCCGAGTTTTAACACTTACACTTACAACACTACCCTTACGACTTTAACACTTTACACTCACACTTACATTTAGGGAGTGATAATAGCCTCAATGTGCTTTTCTCCTTAAAATAACAAAAAAAGGTTTTAGATTGTTTTCAAATGTTACTCTGGAGACCATGAATAAATTTTGTGCATTGCTATTTCAGAAAATTGCTGTTTAGAAGAAATTTGCACTTCGAAAAAACCTGCACTTTTGCTTAAATAAGATCATTTTATTTAAAACTGTAAATAACAACCTATAAATTAAAAATGTAAACTGAAAACCTTTTTTGAAATACTTCAAAAAGTGTTGAAACTTAGAAAGTATCTGCTACGGTTTTACGTCATTTATTTATTTACCTTGTTTCAAGACAGAAAGAAAACGCAAAGAAATGTGTTTGTTTGTACAGCGCCAATACCTGAAGAAGTAGGTTTTTAATTTCCGTGAAAGTGTTTCCTTCCCAGAAGGTTGAGGTTGTCTGAAAGTAAATTTTTCTAGAGACAGGGGTCTTATGTTGAGCCATTAAGTAAACAAACATTTTTAAAATATAAAGTTAAATCGATAGGTTCTGTGCGGGCAAATATTTAAACTTTTTATAAATAATAATATTCGTTTTAAAAGCTAAAGTTGCTATTTAATAATAGGCTATTTGATAGTTGTGTAACATAATTGGTGTTTATAATCACGTTTTTATTTTCTAGGTTATGAGAACAAATGAGGAATGTCTCTTTAAAACAACAATGAATTACGCATATTGGTAAGTGTTTTTGAGTTATTTAACAATATAATACACAAACAAAACACTTACACTTCTTTCACTTTTCATTTAATTTCTGAACAATTTAAGTGGCACTGAAAAATTTCATCTCGTACTCTTTGGTTTTGTTAAGTAGATAACTTCCAAAACGTGTCCCAAGTATTTTTTATTGAAAAAAATAGATAGACGGAAATAATACGGAAATAATAATACGGAAGTTATTTGTTGAAAATAATACGGAAGTTTTACTAACACGGTATTGACTATATCATTTATTTTATATTAATTAGGCCTATATATATATATAAAAGTAGTTTATGTCGCATTTGGGCTGTATTACAATTGTTCGTATAAGGAAAGTATGATAAAAAACACCAGCACATAAATGAAGGCCTACATTACTGCTCATTAGAGGTGGACGTTTCTGCTATTTTTACAAAACGTCAACAAACTGTTGGTTGAGAAAAAAGCTGCTTTTTAAAACAGTTGGAAAAAAACAGGTTTAGAAAACTGAAACTCAAAGTTGTATTAGCAGCTAAAACATAAAGCACATAAGTTCAGTTTTCTAAGACTACTTTTTCATTCCCATTACCACCATGTCCTTAACTGTTTTTGGGTGTAAAGTATTTAGAAAGGATAAAATAATCCTTATAAGTGTAGCAATAATTAAATTACATTATCAAAACGTATTAATTATGTAAGCCATTTTATGTACAAAATGCGATGAATTTCTAATAGAAGCATTCTTTTTTTTACTTAAAAATTAAATAGTCCTTTCCATATTTACCAAAATGCAAACGATTTAGAATATTTTTAGTTGATTTAAAATTTTGATGATTGACAATAAATATAAAAAATAGGTTTAAATAAAATAAGGCTCTGTATCTAGAAAAAGTCGCCTCGGTGGCCTAGTTGATAGCGTACTGGGCTTTCACCCCGAGGACCAGGGTTCGATTTCCGGCCAGGGCTTGGCATTTTCATACGCTATAAATCATCCCATCGTCTGCATTAGCCCAAGTATGCACAGTAGTCGGACGTTAAAAAAAAAAAAAAAAATATCTACAAAATGTGAGGTTGTTACTACAACTCGCAACAAAATAGAGATAAACGTTGACATTGACCAAACAGATCTTACTGCACTACAAGCAACAAGCAACTTTGTAATAAAGGGAAAAAGCATAAAAGCAGGTAGAAGAAAGGCAGTTAGCAGGCAAACAGCAGGAAAACAGTTTTAGCGCTTGCTGCAACGTGGATGTGGTAGTGCTGAAAGCCGTTCCTTGTTTAAGAAATCATAAACCAGTCCAAATCCAACTGCTTGTATCCGTTTGAAAAAGCAGTTTGTTTGTCGTTTATAGAAAAGCAGTTTTTTTTAACAGTTTGGTGTTTTCTGCCCCACCACTACTGCACATAGGGAGACAGTGTTAGCGGTACATGCTTCAGGCCACTACCCCACATCTTGGAAAGGAGCCAAAGTCATAACCATTCTTAAACCACGGAAATCGGCTCTCTTTCCTCAAAGCTTCCGACCAATCTCGCTGCTTCCTGGTCTCTCGAAAGTGTTCGAAAGACTGGTGAACAAGCAACTCACTGAACACCTCGCAGACACGGTTAGGCACGAACAGTTTGGCTTCCGCCGAGAGCACTCAACCACCCACCAACTAGTCCGAGTTATCAACAGCTTATCAGATGGCTTCAACAAACGCCTCCACACAATATCTGTATTCCTGGATATCAGCAAAGCTTTTGACAGGGTTTGGCACGAAGGCCTCCTGTACAAACTAGCTCACAGCCCTATCCTCCTAGCTATGTCCATTTAATTCGATCGTACCTCGACAACAGATGGTTCCAGGTGTCCGTCGATGGTACACTCTCTACGCCCAGACCTATTACGGCTGGCGTGCCACAAGGATCAGTCCTAGGTCCGTTGTTGTACAATCTGTACACCAACGATATGCCTGTCCAAGAACCTGTGTCACTGCGGCTCTTCGCCGACGACTCCATGTTCTATTATTCTTCAGCAAACCTCGAGTTTGGGGCCAAAAACGTTCAACGTCAGTTGGACCTATTGGAGCCATGGTTTCGTAGGTGGAGAATTGCAGTGAATGCAGATAAAACAGAAGCCATCGCCTTCACGAACAAACTACATCCTCCCAAAACTGTACTTCAAATCAATGATACTCCCATAGCATGGAAACCCAAAGTCAGATACTTAGGTGTCACGCTTGACAAACGACTGACTTTTGCCCCACATGTCAAGCAAACTATAGGCAAAGCTTCTGCGGCTCGCAGCAGAATAAAGCCCAATACCACTAAGAATCAGGCTGACTATGTATAAAATGTACATCAGACCCATTCTTACTTATGCAGCTCCGTCTTGGTACTCCCTCATCGAAGGAAACGGCTGGAATCCTTCCAAAACCGCTCCTACGTTTACTGACTGAATCTCCGTGGTTCGTCAGAAACGAGATCATACGCCACGGCCTTAAAGTCCTCACACTCGAGGAATATACCCTCACACTTACACAAAATCTAGCTTCGCGAGCAGAAAGCTCCACGCACGCGCATCTGTCCGCCATTGTGACAGATTCCGCTCCCCCACTACGATACAGAAAAAGGCCTCTGTATCTAGTCTACGAACCTCCATGAAGCGACTCATGTGATAATCACATAGTCACTTTTCTTCAAAACATACATTCTCAATAAAATCCAAGCCCAACCCACATCTTCATTTCTCACCTAGACAAGACGCAATAAAGCCACTTGCATAACATCCATTGTAAATGTTTTTCGACAGAAACAATATCGCTATAAGGGGAGAATTATAACTCCTGCCACTGACCAAGGCACATGCTAGAAACAGAACAGTATTTATTATTGATATAAAGAGGCAGCCTTGTTCAAACCTAGCCCGCTGTTCACAACACAAAAACACTGCTTGATAAGTAGGCCTACGTCATAGTGCTTAAATTTAGTGTCAGCAGTTATTGATCAGAACAGAGCAAGGCAGAACAGTTGAAGGGAGTTGAGAGGTCATCGACACTGAATGGAAGCACTGAACAGAGAACTCTGATAATTCGTCTTAATTTACCGCGAACCTACCGCCCACACGCGCACCGCGTGCTAACAGGTGGCATCTCGTTTCCGACTCGTTTTCGTTCTCACAAAACTTTTGTCTTTGTCTTCGACGAACAAAACTTTTAGTTCCAGAATAATTGGACTAATTCACTGTCAACTTTAATGCTAAATTGAATAAATTACCATATATCTTACTTAATTTCAGAACGTAGTAATTATGAATTTAAATTTAACTCTTTTTGAAATTCTCTAAAGACAAATAAATAACTGGCTGTGTTTACATAAACACTGCCGCCTCGGTGGCCTAGTTGATAGCGTACTTTTCACCCAGAGGACCCGGGTTCGATTCCCGCCAGGGCTTTGCATTTTCATACGCTATAAATCATCCCATCGTCTGCATTAGCCCAAGTGTGCACAATAGTCGGACGTTAAAAAAATACATAAACACTGCCGCCTCGGTGGCCTAGTTGATAGCGTACTGGGCTTTCACCCAGAGGACCCGGGTTCGATTCCCGGCCAGGGCTTTGCATTTTCATACGCTATAAATCATCCCATCGTCTGCATTAGCCCAAGTGTGCACAATAGTCGGACGTTAAAAAAAATACATGAACACTGCCGCCTCGGTGGCCTAGTTGATAGTGTACTGGGCTTTCACCCCGAGGACCCGGGTTCGATTCCCGGCCAGGGCTTTGCATTTTCATACGCTATAAATCATCCCATCGTCTGCATTAGCCCAAGTGTGCACAATAGTCGGACGTTAAAAAAAAAAAAACATTGTTAACAGGTGAAATTATTTTAAATTAAATCGTGCTTTTATTGTCTGCTATAGTTGGAAATCAACAAACTGTCTTTTATTAGTAAATAATAAGACGTGGAAACAGCTGGACGGGATATTTGTAAAAAAATGTAATATAAACAGCTGACTGTTTAAATGCTTTATTCCATGCAAGGGGAGTGGTCGATGTGGTTAAGGCACCGGTCAGTCTACTGCGTCATTGAAATGCGCACCTCATGATTCTTACTTCTATCAGCAGTTACTGCCGCTTATTATCATCAACACTCAGTCTAACTGGATTTTTTATATATTTAGCGTCTGACTATTGTGCACACTTGGGCTAATGCAGACAATGGGATGATGTATAGCGTATGAAAATGCCAAGCCCTCGCCGGGAATCGAACCCGGGTCCTCGGGGTGAAAGCCTAGTACGCTATCCATTAGACCACCGAGGCGGCTCAGTCTAACTGGAATAAAATATTCCAACAAGCTTGTGTTTCTTATCACTAAATAAGTTATTTTTTAAATTAAAATTTTTTTCCAAACCAACTTTGTAAATTTACATATTGAATTCTTTATACTAACAATAAGGTCCTACTGTATTTTGGTAAAGAAAACTAAGTTTTTATTTGCTATATATATCTTTCAGAAATGCCTCAAAATAATTTTCGATACAATAAAGCAAACAACTATCTTTACAGTCGTATTGCTCCAACAATTTTATTCAATCATTTCAACTTTCATTCAGAAATATAAGACGAAACTGCTTCCCGTGTAGGCCTATGTGTTAAACCTGTTTATTCGCACAATACCATGTATCTCGGATACAGACTTCCGGTATGTTTTATGTATTCGGTGTACTTTCCACTCTGTATATTTGAATGTCGAGTTTACTTGTGGTTCGATCCTCGTCAATTCGTTTGTGGTTTTCATTATCTATTCATGTATTCCTGACGTGGTGTGTGCGAACACTCCAGCTCTGGCTCGCTATTAACACTTCAAATGTTTTCAGTTCTTTAAAAAAAATATCTTTCTAGTCCGCTGCAATGGAAGAGTAATGGTCCCTCCCTCCCCCCTTCCCTTCCATTCCACCTACGCTTATGAATACTCGTGATTCATTTCCACGGCTTAATACTGGATGGATGAAAGCCCCTCTCCTTTATGAACCTCCATATTCATCCGCAGTCGTTTTTACAATTCCGCCGAAACTCGCAATACTGCACGGCTCTCATTCCGCCTCTCGAATAAAATCATTTATCACCGCGTATTGAATTTTTGTATTTAAAATCCGACTACGTTTTAATTAAAATGCCCTACTGTTTAATGTTATTTTCGAATTACTGCAGTTTCAGATACAAAGTTCAGTTATACGAGGGTTGATCAAATATAAACGAGACTGATTTTTTAAAAAAATTATTGCTTACTTACAAATTATTCTTGATACAACTTATTTTTCTACATAGTCTCCCGCACGAGTAACACATTTTTCCCACCGGATTGGAAATTTTTTAATTCCATCTTCGTAAAAAGTTCTCGGGCGTTCATTGAGCCATTGGAGCACGAAGGTCTCCACCGCAGAATCGTCTTCGAAACGCTGGCCTCCAAGCGCCTCTTTGAGTGGCCCAAACAGGTGATAGTCGCAGGGTGATAAGTCTGGACTGTATGGGGGATGTTCCATTGGTTCCCAGCCAATTTGATCGAGTTTAAGCCTCGTAGCGTTCGCCGAATGTGGTCGGGCATTATCGTGAAGAAGAATGACGTTTCTCGCCGGTTTAGATTTCCTTTTCCTACGAAAAGACTGTTTTGCGGCCTCTAAAACATCGCAATAATATTGTGCATTTATTGTGCGTCGTTGATGAAGGAAATCGACGTGAAAGGCGCCTTGATTGTCGAAAAATACAGTGGCCATTACCTTCCCGGCCGACGATCGTGATTTGGCCTGAGGTTTTCTACTGCTTCCCGTCCTTCGGCGAATTCCTTGTGCCAAGCAAAAACGCGAGCTCTTGACAGGGTCCTGTCCCCGTATTGAGCCGTCGATCTACGAAAGATTTCAGTCGGATTGACCCCCTCCTTGGCCAAAAACTTAATAATAATTCTCTGCTCCACGGAAACGTGCACTTCACTCTCACTCATTGTATAGTTTTATACTGAAGGGTCCAAACGGAAATGTTGCCCGTCTACGCCCGTCCCAAACCTCCCAGGCTACCTGAAACCCCACCCTTTAGAGTTCAATGTCCAACGGAAAAGTTTTTAGAAAGTCAGTCTTGTTTATATTTGATCAACCCTCGTAACCTAACTAAATTATGTTTTAAAATTATTTGTAATATTACACAACTAGCATTACCCGTCGCGGCTTCGCCCACGAAACTTAAACTGTTTCAGTAATGTAATAATTTACAAACATAGAAAAATATATTAATAAAAGCGTGATCATCTAAACTCGTGATTATTTTACAGTGAATATGAAAAAATATTATAACCTGAATATGTTGCTTTATTGTCTTCAAACGTGTTCCATTCTAATTTAAGAAAATCCGATCAAGAATATGTTTGTCCAATACAAACATTTATACCTATTCTATATTTTTGTCCTTCTAGAGGATGAATTCGGGAGAAAATACTGAATTGCGTGTATCGTAATTTGTGTTTTAAAATATTTTGTTTACTTTTAAGAAAATTTTATAAAAATATTTTTCTCCAATGCAAACACTCTTTTTTCTCCCATGATAACTCTTTTTCCATTTTTATTCTTTTAGGGGATGGATTCAGAAAAATGTTGAAATATGTGTTCATAACATATTTCTAGAATATAAGATAAAAAAAATATTTTTTCAATACAAAATTGTACTCCTTTTTTATATTTTATACCTTCTTTCAATCTCTTTAGGAGATGCCTTTTTGGTTAAAAGGTGAAAAATATATTTCATTACTTATACTTAAGAGTGACTATGTTACGTTTCAAGAAGGTCAGATGAAAAACATATTTTTTCCAATAAAAATTGTTGTATCTCATGTTTACCTCTTAGGGGTTGCATACTGGAAAATCGTTTTTCCATGCAAACCTTTTTCAGTGCATCTCAACAATGTTGTAAGAAGGTACCCTGAAAATTTCAAGTCTAGCTATAATAGTATTGGCTGTACGTTGATTATTAAATTTGGACTGGGTAAGTAGTTTAATGGAGTTAAAATCAATTTTTTGCGAAATCCTTTCTTAGTACGCGCTTACATATTAAAACGAAGGTATCCTCAAAATTTCAAGTCTCTAGGTTTTATATTTTGGGCTGTACGTTGATCAGTCTGTCAGTCAGTCAGTCAGGACATTGCCTTTTATATAAGAGATAAATAAATTAGGCCTACTTTAATCTGGACTTGATGGAACCGGCCGCTGTTCCGAACATGTAATTTAAAAAATATATTTCTCGAATTAATTTTAATAACATTATACGTACTACAAAAATAGTTTAACTTTATTACTATTGAAATTCTTTTTATATTCTTCTTCTTTTCTGCTAGGATTATTATCACTATGTTCAGTGTAAAGATCTGCTTTCCCTAGCTTCGTCAATTCTACTTTCGTTGACGCGTTTCGGAGAACCTCCATCTTCAAAAACTATATCTATACTGGTCACCAATATTATGGCCCGTCCTATTTATAATTTTCTATCTCCACCTCGTACCCCTCCTCTATTCAACACGTGTACATTAAACCTGACGTGCTCGCTTCTGATTGGCTTTTAGAGCACGTCAGGTTTAATGTACACGTGTTGAACAGAGGAGGGGTACGAGGTGGAGATAGAAAATTATAAATAGGACTGGCCACATTATTGGTAACCATTATTTGAAGATGGAGGTTCTCCGAAACGCGCCAACGAAAGTAGAATTGTCGAAGCTAAGGAAGGCAGATCATTACACTGAACCTTAGCAGATAATAACCTTAGCAGAAAAAAAGAATATAAAAGTCGAGCTTAACTTAGGTTTATTCCTAAATTAATAATCATTATTCATTAACGTTTATGAAATATAAAATAAATAAATAATGTATGTTTTAAATAATGAATTAAAAAAATAAAAATCGAGATAGTTTTTTTACGCCACACCAATTAATCAATTTCACTACCTGGGGATATCACAATGAAAAATAGTTCTGTCTTTTCCACAAAGGTCAAAGAAAACTTACAACATTATTTTCATCAAGGCCAACCTACCGGGATAATATCATAAATGTACAGCATTAAAAACCAACATACTGAACATAAAGGCATTCAAAGTTATCATAATGAACATAAAGGCAGAAGAAGATGTGACGATGGAAAATCTGGTGTACAATCTGAATGTACAATCAGTGTACATTAAAATATTGGTAGGAACCGGGGCAATTACTTGTATTAGTAAAACTTATTTTTTTGAAACGTAACTATTACCTTAAATAACACGTTTTTCATTAGAATGTACTCAGTTACAATATTTGGGCAGAACAGAATTGCTCTTCATTGATTTAATTTATAATATCAATGCTGCATAATTACTCGAAAGGTTAGACATGTGCGTATTTTCCTTTTGTAAATCTGTTTAAAAATTGAAGTGATATATTACTTTAACTGATCTGATGTAAGTTTTATTTGAGAGGTTATTTTCAGACTAGACGACTTACTTGTCGTTAGGCCTAATCAAAAATAAACCTGTAGCATCTTAAGTGTGATTCGCTTTCGCGTAGAATTTAAAATTACTTTATTGCTCATGTCTTGATAGAAAATTTTCCTTCCATTAAATACCATATTATGGAACTGCTTTTCTCGTAAACGAGAAGCGCACGTAAATTTTAAAGAGGCGCAGGGTGGGAAGAGGGCGGGGGATAAGTGACAATCTATTTGCATGTAATGAGGAAGTGAAGTATCGAGTGTAAGACACTCGAGTTCTTGTCCTTTAATCCTGACTTAATCAAGTTTCCTACTTTGTTTTACTGACTTTTCAGTAATTAACATAAAACCGTACTGCTTTGGATGTTATTTAAAAGAATAGTTGTTTATTTTTCCTAAGTACTTATTTATCGAAATCAACAAGAAATTTTATTTCCAAAACCTTTATTATTAAACGCAAATAAATATCCTTCAATGCCAAGAATGTTTTATACAGGCTTTTTGTAAAAGTTGCCAACATAATTTGGGATAAAATAGTACATGCAAAAGTAAAGCGAACGTTCATTTGTAGGTAAGTATTTAGTTTAGCAAAGTCCTTAGTTAGGTAAGTGCTTAGTTTAGTTACTCCTGTTCGGATAACAGAGTTATAACATTCTTTGATAACACTGATCGGATAACAGAGTTATAACATTGTTTGATAACACTAATCGGATAACAGAGTTATAACATTGTTTGATAACATTTTACGGATAACAGAGTTATAACATTGTTTGATAACACTAATCGAATAACAGAGTTATAACATTGTTTGATAACACTAATCGGATAACAGAGTTATAACATTGTTTGATAACACTTTACGGATAACAGAGTTATAACATTGTTTGGTAACACTGTTCGGATAACAGAGTTATAACATTGTTTGATAACACTGATCGGATAACAGAGTTATAACATTGTTTGATAACACTAATCGGATAACAGAGTTATAACATTGTTTGATAACACTAATCGGATAACAGAGTTATAACATTGTTTGATAACACTAATCGGATAACAGAGTTATAACATTGTTTGATAACACTTTACGGATAACAGAGTTATAACATTGTTTCATAACACTAATCGGATAACAGAGTTATAACATTGTTTGATAACATTAATCGGATAACAACAGAGTTATAACATTGTTTGATAACACTAATCGGATAACAGAGTTATAACATTGTTTGATAACACTAATCGGATAACAGAGTTATAACATTGTTTGATAACACTAATCGGATAACAGAGTTATAACATTGTTTGATAACACTTTACGGATAACAGAGTTATAACATTGTTTGATAACACTAATCGGATAACAGAGTTATAACATTGTTTGATAACACTTTACGGATAACAGAGTTACAACATTGTTTGGTAACACTGTTCGGATAACAGAGTTATAACATTGTTTAATAACACTGATCGGATAACAGAGTTACAACATTGTTTGGTAACACTCTTCGGATAACAGAGTTATAACATTGTTTGATAACACTTTACGGATAACAGAGTTATAACATTGTTTGATAACACTAATCGGATAACAACAGAGTTATAACATTGTTTGATAACACTTTACGGATAACAGAGTTATAACATTGTTTGATAACACTAATCGGATAACAGAGTTATAACATTGTTTGATAACACTAATCGGATAACAGAGTTATAACATTGTTTGATAACACTAATCGGATAACAGAGTTATAACATTGTTTGATAACACTTTACGGATAACAAAGTTATAACATTGTTTGATAACACTAATCGGATAACAGAGTTATAACATTGTTTGACGACACTAATCGGATAACATTGTTTGATAACACTGTTCAGATAACAGAGTTACAATATTGTTTGGTAACACTGTTCGGATAACAGAGTTATAACATTGTTTGATGACAGTAATCGGATAACATTGTTTGATAACACTGTTCAGATAACAGAGTTATAACATTGTTTGATAACACTGTTCAGATAACATAGTTATAACATTGTTTCATAACACTGTTCGGATAACAGAGTTATACAATTGTTTGATGACACTGTTTGTTTTACATCGAATTACTTCCAAACAAACATTGTTAGATCTGTAACAAAAAAGATGTTTTCAAAATATTTTGTAAACATCTTCGATTTTATGTTAATTTAAACATTTTATACGCCCGTCATTTTGAAATGAGATTGAATATTTTTTCAACGTTTTTTCCAAATATTATCTCGCCAATGCATTTTCTTTTATCCATACATATGTACAAAAAAGTAGACATACAGACAAAAAACTAAGCATTTTAATATACGCCTTCATAGGAAAATTTTTTTTTAGCTTTGCATTTACAATCAATTCTGAATGTTGATTTTTTTAAAATAATATATATATATCTATATGTCTATATATATATATATCTCTTTTTTTATATATATATATATATATATATATATATAATATCTGCATATATATATAATAAAATATCGTTTTTTAAATAAGAATGTTCAAAAATATTCCATGTGGCAAAACTAGCTGTGTATTTCTCTAAACCTTTCTTTAAAAGGTTATTTGCTACTTTTAAATTCGATTGTCATAACCTAAACCTTTTCAGTTTTCATTATAGATAGGTTATTTATTCTAAATTGTAGCCGAAAATATAACTTTTAATATCGCTCCAAATATATTACTTATCTATTTATGAAAGCCATTATTCATATATTGAACAACATAGGCCTATTATTTTGTATTTTTTACGTAAGCCAATAGTATACCTATAAATATTTTTGTTACGAATAAAACACTGTCGTTCATTTTTTTATGATTTAGTTAATCCGAAAATTAATTCTGGGAACATATAATTGAGAATCAACAGCACATTATAATATGTGATATTGTACATTACATGGTAAATTACATATTGTAGTACATTATATACACTAATGTTTTCCATTCTTTTTAACATAGTGATTAGAAAGATCACTATGTTAATTGAGTATAAACTCTATGTAGTTTTTATCACTTTAAATTGTGTTCTTTATACTAACATTTTAGATTTTGCTAACATGTGGTGTATAAAATTGTGTTTTGTACTTTCGTCCACGTAAAGGTATGCACTTCTATTTAATGTAAGTTAATATTACTGGAATCGGCATTTCGTTGTGAATTATTTTCAGTTAATCATCGCTATTAGCTGTACCCCACGGACAAGATTTTGTTCAATATTTAAAGAAGAGATTCAAAGTTAAAAGCCGACGCCGCACATGGAACCCCTTAACTTCTCACCACTCACCACTCACCACTCACCACGCGAGGTTACACATGATTTCAGTCCCTACTTTTATGAATTTATCGTCTAACCTTTACGATCGCTTTTCGTAAAAGTGCCAAGTACGGGCTTTTCATTTAAAATGAAAGCTTCAAGCGGATTATATATTAAAAATGTTCGGGGGTAAGATTTCGCACAACAGAACGGTATATGAATTATAAAAATTGGAATTTGATATTTCAATTACAGATAAAGTGAATCGATAAACTGGCAAAGTGTGTCGGTAAGGAGTTCCCCTCGCTTCGCTCTGCTATCTCATCACCCTAAGTGGCTTCTCTCTCTCCCCGTCATTGTATCGATCACGTCATCTCCGCAATTTTGCTCACCGATCCCCCTCCCCCGCCGCTTCTTTGCAGCGTCATTACGTTTTTCATTGTGCTCAGACTGGACTTGAATAAGAAAAGAATTTGAAGTAATTTTAAGAATAGGACTTCGGGTCGTTCGCAGATATCGCATTAAGGGGACTTTTGTAGAACAGAATCGCGCTTATTTGATCAATTCCACGCCCGAGTTGCACCTTTGTTGGGTAAATGTGCATTACTTTATTTTAACTAAGACTTAGTATGAATAAAATTGTTTTTTTTCTAAATCGTCAGAATTTTCAGACTGTGTAATTTTGCTTTCCCCCCACCTCAAGTTCTGAAGTGTATAGACCGACGTGTCGCATCTCTTTGCGGGGTTGTGGTGTTTTTGCTTATCAAGGAATTTAATTTTTTTAATTTTTTTTTTTTTTTTTTTTTTTTTTTGTGTTTAACGTCCGACTATTGTGCACACTTGGGCTAATGCAGACGATGGGATGATTTAAAGCGTATGAAAATGCCAAGCCCTGGCCGGGAATCGAACCCGGGTCCTCGGGGTGAAAGCCTAGTACGCTATCCACTAGGCCACCGAGGCTGCTTTAATTTTTTTTTTTTTTTTTTTTTTTTTAAAGACTATTCTCACAATATAAGTTATTATTACTTTAAATAAATGTAGTTTTAATTTATTTTAACATTTTCTAAGGCACATTAACTTTTGTGAAAATTACTTATTGAGATCCACTAGAGATCCTTGATATAGAGTGGCCACAAGGCGTAGAGATCCAAAAATGTTTGTTATTTTGTATATCTTTGTCTTTGTTTGGATTATTTCATATTTGCTTTAGAGCGGTTTTCAGTGCATAAATACTGTGTGTTTTTGCAAACAAGAATTGTTTCGAAACAATTTTAACAGAATTGTCCAAAATAACGAGTTCATGGAAATTCTAACATTATTTTACTCAGAAGATTCTGTTCCTCAAAGATTCTAACATCGAACCGCGGCGATTCGCAGGATTTGGAAAGTACAATACCGGCGGCATGATAACGGATATCATTTAAAATTATTTATTAAAAGTTACAAAAATAGAGAGAAAACAAGATGTCGAAAATCTCAACATCTGGTTGAAATGTTACACTCGCGACTTGTTCCAGATTTTAATAATTCCTTCTCAATTGTTATCCGTTAATGCGATTAGGAGTTGGATAGTGAAAGAGAGAGAGAGAGAGAGAGAGAGAGAGAGAGAGAGAGAGAGAGAGAGAGATATCGACAAAAAGAAGGAGCGCTGAGCAGCCGAGAAGCACAAACCCTAAGCTGCTTACACGGCCTAGTACGAGTTCTCAGTCAAGTTGTCCACGGAACAACATTTTAGTCACAAATTCTTATCTGTCGTCTTTGTTCAGTACACACATGTACACGTAAATATATTTTTATTTTTTCTCTAAACAAAGTAAAATTGTGACATGACACTGTTTACAGAGCTTTTAAAACCCAAATAATTAAAAAAAAAACACTTTTAAATTGGACTAAAAAGAATAAAATAATTTCTTCTACAATGTTGCAGGTGAATTATCCTTATGGATAAGATGATTGTTCTAAAAATTTGGATTAGTGAATTTAAGTAGACATAAAAATAATTGTAAAATTCAAAAAAAAAACGTGGTGGCGTGAAATAAATAATCGAGTGATAAATAATCACCAACTATTTGATTAGAAATTGTTTGAATTGTTGTGAGTTTTCTGAAATCTCATTCCTATAATCCTTCTATTTCATGCGCCCCACGTTTTTGGTTTTGAATTTTAAAATCATTTTTATATGTATTAAAATTTTGTCACTATCCAAAATTTTTAGGATAATCATTTTACCTACAAGTATAATTCACTTGTAATATTGTAGGAGGGATTTTTTAAATTATTTTTAGTACATTTCTAAAACGATTTAAAAAATTATCTCTTTTATTTAATTAATTATTTTATCTTTTTGGTCTGTTGACCTTCTCTGTCAAAAAAACGAACCTTATGTCAATTTGCAAATATTTTAACAATTGTATATTTATATATGTGCGTGTATGTATGTGAGTGCGTGTGCGTGCGTGCGTATGTGTAGCATTATATATAATAAATAATCCAATATTATTACACTGTCATCAAATCCTTAGATATGTTTAAAATTTCAAATCTAGTTAATCTGGAAGTTAGTTTGAAATAGACTGCAAAACTTCCACTCGAAAAGACAGACTAGGAAGCGAGTTAATCAAAATGAGTTAAAAGGGGCTATCGCAATACCTTTGTATGTTTATCTGTGTACATCACTTCAGATCAAATGTCTGTGTGTTTATCTGTGTACATCACTTCAGATCAAATGCCTGTGTGTTTATCTGTGTACATCACTTCAGATCAAATGTCTGTGTGTTTATATGTTCACATCTTTTCAGATCAAATGTCTGAGTGTTTATCTGTGTACATCACTTCAGATCAAATGTCTGTGTGTTTATCTGTGTACATCACTTCAGATCAAATGTCTGAGTGTTTATATGTTCACATCTTTTCAGATCAAATGTCTGAGTGTTTATCTGTGTACATCACTTCAGATCAAATGTCTGTGTGTTTATCTGTTCACATCTTTTCAGATCAAATGTCTGAGTGTTTATCTGTGTACATCACTTCAGATCAAATGTCTGTGTGTTTATCTGTGTACATCACTTCAGATCAAATGTCTGAGTGTTTATCTGTGTACATCACTTCAGATCAAATGTCTGTGTGTTTATATGTTCACATCTTTTCAGATCAAATGTCTGAGTGTTTATCTGTGTACATCACTTCAGATCAAATGTCTGTGGGTTTATATGTTCACATCTTTTCAGATCAAATGTCTGTGTGTTTATATGTTCACGTCTTTTCAGATCAAATGTCTGAGTGTTTATCTGTGTACATCACTTCAGATCAAATGTCTGTGGGTTTATATGTTCACATCTTTTCAGATCAAATGTCTGTGTGTTTATATGTTCACATCTTTTCAGATCAAATGTCTGAGTGTTTATCTGTGTACATCACTTCAGATCAAATGTCTGTGTGTTTATCTGTGTACATCACTTCAGATCAAATGTCTGAGTGTTTATCTGTGTACATCACTTCAGATCAAATGTCTGAGTGTTTATCTGTGTACATCACTTCAGATCAAATGTCTGTGTGTTTATATGTTCACATCTTTTCAGATCAAATGTCTGAGTGTTTATCTGTGTACATCACTTCAGATCAAATGTCTGAGTGTTTATCTGTCTACATCACTTCAGATCAAATGTCTGTGTGTTTATATGTTCACATCTTTTCAGATCAAATGTCTGAGTGTTTATCTGTGTACATCACTTCAGATCAAATGTCTGTGGGTTTATATGTTCACATCTTTTCAGATCAAATGTCTGAGTGTTTATCTGTGTACATCACTTCAGATCAAATGTCTGAGTGTTTATCTGTGTACATCACTTCAGATCAAATGTCTGTGTGTTTATCTGTGTACATCACTTCAGATCAAATATCTGTGGGTTTATATGTGTACATCACTTCAGATCAAATGTCTGAGTGTTTATCTGTGTACATCACTTCAGATCAAATGTCTGTGTGTTTATCTGTGTACATCACTTCAGATCAAATGTCTGAGTGTTTATCTGTGTACATCACTTCAGATCAAATGTCTGAGTGTTTATCTGTGTACATCACTTCAGATCAAATGTCTGAGTGTTTATCTGTGTACATCACTTCAGATCAAATGTCTGAGTGTTTATCTGTGTACATCACTTCAGATCAAATGTCTGTGTGTTTATCTGTGTACATCACTTGAGATCAAATATCTGTGGGTTTATATGTTCACATCTCTTCAGATCAAATGTCTGAGTGTTTATCTGTGTACATCACTTCAGATCAAATGTCTGTATGTTTATCTGTGTACATCACTTCAGATCAAATATCTGTGGGTTTATATGTTCACATCTTTTCAGATCAAATGTCTGAGTGTTTATCTGTGTACATCACTTCAGATCAAATGTCTGAGTGTTTATCTGTGTACATCACTTCAGATCAAATGTCTGTGGGTTTATATGTTCACATCTTTTCAGATCAAATGTCTGAGTGTTTATCTGTGTACATCACTTCAGATCAAATGTCTGTGTGTTTATCTGTGTACATCACTTCAGATCAAATATCTGTGGGTTTATATGTTCACATCTTTTCAGATCAAATGTCTGAGTGTTTATCTGTGTACATCACTTCAGATCAAATATCTGTGGGTTTATCTGTGCACATCTTTTCAGATCAAATGTCTGAGTGTTTATCTGTGTACATCACTTCAGATCAAATGCCTGTTTGTTTATCTGTGCACATCTTTTCAGATTAAATGTCTGTGTGTTTATATGTGTACATCACTTCAGATTAAATGTCTGTGTGTTTGTATGTGTACATCACTTCAGATCAAACGGCTGCGTGTTTATCAGTGCACTTCAGTGTTGACTAAATTTATGCTTGTTTATACACTTCACTTTATACTAAACGTCTGCATTTTGTCTGTGACCATCTGTAGAGTAAAGGTCTGAATGGTTTGTGCATATCAGTATATACCAAACGGCTGTGTGTTTGTCTGTGTACATCACTGTACAGTAAAGGAACTGACCAATTTAGATTAAATTAGGCATCTAGCTTAGAAGAGAAGCAGTTCTGTTGTGAGTGTTCATATATATAGGTAAAATTTGTAAACAAAATCGATTCAATTAATTTTAGGATACTGAGTCAATCCTGAGCTTGTTGATTGCTTTCTAACCGACAAAAGAAAAACAACAATATAAATTTGTTCAGATTTCATTTAAATTTGTTTAGATTTCATTCAGTTATTTTAGGAAAAATTGAAACAGTTGTTACACTTATAACCTTTATCAAAAGCAAGCACATTGGCCAAAATAGCTTACTTTTATTGAATTGCTTACTACATTAACAATTAATTGTTAGCTGAGCAGAAGTCTTATTACTAACTTCTCGTGGTGTTAAGGGAGCAAACAATAATGTTTCTAGGGATCACTGCGAGACGAAGCTTCCCGGAAACGACCTATTCAAACTTTAAACATTTACTTAAGAATAAACTACTATTATACTGGTAACAAATAAATTGTAACTACGTAAATGTTTTTTTATTTATTTCAAGAATTACTCTTCGAAAAAATCTACGTAATAATTATAAATTAATTTAACATATTTTTTACAAATGTTTCCTTGTCTAACAAAAATCTAACTGGGTGAACTTCCACGTCAGCTACTGATGGGTTTAGCCCAGATATCAGACATCACTTCTATATAAAACTTTCATGGCAACAAATAATTTACGACGTTACATTTTATCAGGCTTTACTCCTGTACTGACATTTATTGCACCTACAAAATTTGCACTATATTACAGTTACCCTACTCCGATCAGGTGTATCAGGCTTTCATACTGCACCGAATTTCTCGGCACCTACAATTAATTTACACGACGTTACAGTTATCAAGCTCTCAAGCTACACAACTTTTTCGGCACCTACAATTAATTTACACGACGTTACAGTTTCTCGGCACCTACAATTAATTTACACGACGTTACAGTTTCTCGGCACCTACAATTAATTTACACGGCGTTACAGTTTCTCGGCACCTACAATTAATTTACACGGCGTTACAGTTTCTCGGCACCTACAAATAATTTACACGACGTTACAGTTTCTCGGCACCTACAATTAATTTACACGGCGTTACAGTTTCTCGGCACCTGCAATTAATTTACACGGCGTTACAGTTTCTCGGCACCTACAAATAATTTACACGACGTTACAGTTTCTCGGCACCTGCAATTAATTTACACGGCGTTACAGTTTCTCGGCACCTGCAATTAATTTACACGGCGTTACAGTTTCTCGGCACCTACAAATAATTTACACGACGTTACAGTTTCTCGGCACCTGCAATTAATTTACACGGCGTTACAGTTTCTCGGCACCTACAATTAATTTACACGGCGTTACAGTTTCTCGGCACCTACAATTAATTTACACGACGTTACAGTTTCTCGGCACCTACAATTAATTTACACGGCGTTACAGTTTCTCGGCACCTACAAATAATTTACACGACGTTACAGTTTCTCGGCACCTACAATTAATTTACACGGCGTTACAGTTTCTCGGCACCTGCAATTAATTTACACGGCGTTACAGTTTCTCGGCACCTACAAATAATTTACACGACGTTACAGTTTCTCGGCACATACAATTAATTTACACGACGTTACAGTTATCAAGCTCTCAAGCTACACAACTTTTTCGGCACCTACAATTAATTTACACGACGTTACAGTTTCTCGGCACCTACAATTAATTTACACGACGTTACAGTTTCTCGGCACCTACAATTAATTTACACGGCGTTACAGTTTCTCGGCACCTGCAATTAATTTACACGGCGTTACAGTTTCTCGGCACCTACAATTAATTTACACGGCGTTACAGTTTCTCGGCACCTACAAATAATTTACACGACGTTACTGTTAATAAGCTGGTTACCTATACACGACTTTCTCGGCACCTACAATTAATTTACACGACGTTACAGTTATCAAGCTCTCAAGCTACACAACTTTTTCGGCACCTACAATTAATTTACACGACGTTACAGTTTCTCGGCACCTACAATTAATTTACACGTTACAGTTATCAAGCTCTCAAGCTACACAACTTTTTCGGCACCTACAATTAATTTACACGACGTTACAGTTTCTCGGCACCTACAATTAATTTACACGACGTTACAGTTATCAAGCTCTCAAGCTACACAACTTTTTCGGCACCTGCAATTAATTTACACGGCGTTACAGTTTCTCGGCACCTACAATTAATTTACACGGCGTTACAGTTTCTCGGCACCTACAAATAATTTACACTACGTTACTGTTAATAAGCTGGTTACCTATACACGACTTTCTCGGCACCTACAATTAATTTACACGACGTTACAGTTATCAAGCTCTCAAGCTACACAACTTTTTCGGCACCTACAATTAATTTACACGACGTTACAGTTTCTCGGCACCTACAATTAATTTACACGACGTTACAGTTATCAAGCTCTCAAGCTACACAACTTTTTCGGCACCTACAATTAATTTACACGACGTTACAGTTTCTCGGCACCTACAATTAATTTACACGACGTTACAGTTATAAAGCTCTCAAGCTACACAACTTTTTCGGCACCTACAATTAATTTACACGACGTTACAGTTTCTTGGCACCTACAATTAATTTACACGGCGTTACAGTTTCTCGGCACCTACAATTAATTTACACGGCGTTACAGTTTCTCGGCACCTACAATTAATTTACACGGCGTTACAGTTTCTTGGCACCTACAATTAATTTACACGGCGTTACAGTTTCTCGGCACCTACAATTAATTTACACGACGTTACAGTTATAAAGCTCTCAAGCTACACAACTTTTTCGGCACCTACAATTAATTTACACGGCGTTACAGTTTCTCGGCACCTACAATTAATTTACACGGCGTTACAGTTTCTTGGCACCTACAATTAATTTACACGGCGTTACAGTTTCTCGGCACCTACAATTAATTTACACGGCGTTACAGTTTCTCGGCACCTACAATTAATTTACACGGCGTTACAGTTTCTTGGCACCTACATTTAATTTACACGGCGTTACAGTTTCTCGGCACCTACAATTAATTTACACGACGTTACAGTTATAAAGCTCTCAAGCTGCACAACTTTTTCGGCACCTACAATTAATTTACACGACGTTACAGTTTCTTGGCACCTACAATTAATTTACACGGCGTTACAGTTTCTCGGCACCTACAAATAATTTACACGACGTTACTGTTAATAAGCTGGTTACCTATACACGACTTTCTCGGCACCTACAATTAATTTACACGACGTTACAGTTATCAAGCTCTCAAGCTACACAACTTTTTCGGCACCTACAATTAATTTACACGACGTTACAGTTTCTCGGCACCTACAATTAATTTACACGGCGTTACAGTTTCTCGGCACCTACAAATAATTTACACGACGTTACAGTTTCTCGGCACCTACAATTAATTTACACGGCGTTACAGTTTCTCGGCACCTACAAATAATTTACACGACGTTACTGTTAATAAGCTGGTTACCTATACACGACTTTCTCGGCACCTACAATTAATTTACACGACGTTACAGTTATCAAGCTCTCAAGCTACACAACTTTTTCGGCACCTACAATTAATTTACACGGCGTTACAGTTTCTCGGCACCTACAATTAATTTACACGGCGTTACAGTTTCTTGGCACCTACAATTAATTTACACGGCGTTACAGTTTCTCGGCACCTACAATTAATTTACACGGCGTTACAGTTTCTCGGCACCTACAATTAATTTACACGGCGTTACAGTTTCTTGGCACCTACAATTAATTTACACGGCGTTACAGTTTCTCGGCACCTACAATTAATTTACACGACGTTACAGTTATAAAGCTCTCAAGCTACACAACTTTTTCGGCACCTACAATTAATTTACACGACGTTACAGTTTCTCGGCACCTACAATTAATTTACACGGCGTTACAGTTTCTCGGCACCTACAAATAATTTACACGACGTTACTGTTAATAAGCTGGTTACCTATACACGACTTTTTCGGCACCTACAATTAATTTACACGACGTTACAGTTTCTCGGCACCTACAATTAATTTACACGGCGTTACAGTTTCTCGGCACCTACAATTAATTTACACGACGTTACAGTTATCAAGCTCTCAAGCTACACAACTTTTTCGGCACCTACAATTAATTTACACGACGTTACAGTTTCTCGGCACCTACAATTAATTTACACGACGTTACAGTTTCTCGGCACCTACAATTAATTTACACGGCGTTACAGTTTCTCGGCACCTACAATTAATTTACACGGCGTTACAGTTATCAAAGCTGCCTTTTCAGAGCGTTCGTCAAAGAATTTCATATTACTATGTCGATCGTAAGTAACCAGAATGCATAAACTCTTCTAGAAGAAGAAGAAGAAAAATAAGTAGTATTAGTAGTAGAAGAAGAAGAAGAAAGTCTTAGTAGTAAAAAAAAGCAAAAATATTTTTAATAATTTCGTTTTCCTACTTCGTTAATACCAAAAATTATTATTATTTTTTTTTTTACTTAAGTTATGAATTTATTTTAGATATTTTGGTATATACTAATATGACAGTAAAAATTTTGTTTAAATTAAACGAATATAAAATTAAAAGAATTATAAAATCATAATAAATAGATAACCGGATTTTGTGCTGTACCGATTGGCTTTGCCTCACAATTGTTCAGCATTCGATAGCTTTATTTTTATTATGAACAGTATGATAAGAAAAACCACTTCCGCTATTTTCTCCGAGGGCAAGATATAACTGGGTGTGGCTCCGTGTGGGGCGTGTTGAAATACAATTCCGCAACGAACGATTTTATATATCCATCGATTTAGGTTACCGTTGACTATCGATACTCTCGAGATAGCGGATACAAGTAGGTCTAAGCCCAAGCATCGAGCACGAATAGAGTACTAAGAGTAATGAGCTCACTTGATGCTTCTATTATGTCATGTTTCTTGTTATAAGATGCAAGGAAAATCTTGTGTTACACTGTGCAAAACGATAGCTTGGCTTAACTTTAAAGTAATATATTATGTTTTATTGTTAGACTGCCTTAGATGTACAACATATTCATTGCCAATAATGTGTGCCTGATCCTTAAGTAGTTGTCTTACTACTTTTTTTAGTAGTGCCTTAATAGGTTATTTGTTTAATTTCTCCAAAAACACCACCATTACTTTTAACTGAAAACATGATGGAAGCATTTGAATTAATTGTTGGGAAAACAAAGGCGCGCGCGCTCGTGTGTAAGCGTGTGTGTGCGCTATTGTGTGTGTATGTATGTGTGTGTGTGTGTGTGTGTGTGTGTGTGTGTGTGTGTGTGTGTGTGTGTGTGTGTGTGTGTGTGTGTGTGTGTGTGTGTGTGTGTGTGTGTGTGTGTGTGTGTGTGTGCGTGTGCGCGCGCGCGTACGTGTGTATGTATGTCTATGCGTGTGTGTGTGTGTGTATGCGCGCGCGCGCGTGTATATTTAAGTGTATGTGTATGCGCGCATATGTGTGTCTGTGTTTATGCGTGCGTGTGTGTGTGTGCGCGCGCGTGTGTATGTGTGCGTGTGTGTGTGTGTGTGTGTTTACGTGTGTGTGTGTGTGTGTGTGTGTATGCGCGAGCGCACGTGTGTGTGTATGCGTACGCGCGCGCGCGCGTGTGTGTGTGTGTGTGTGTGGGTGGGTGGGTGTGTGTGTGTGTGTGTGGGGGGTGTATGTGTATGCGCGCGCGTGTGTGTATGCATACGTATGTGTGTCTGTGTATGCGTGTGTGTGTGTGTGTGTGTGTGTGTGTGTGTGTGTGTGTGTGTGTGTGTGTGTGTGTGTGTATGTGTATGCGTGTGTGTTTACGTGTGCGTGTGTGTGTGTATGCGCGAGCGCACGTGTGTGTATGTGTGCGTGTGTGTGTATGTGTACGTATGTGTGTCTGTGTATGTGTGTGTGTGTGTGTGTGTGTGTGTGTGTGTGTACGTGTGTGTGTGTGTGTGTGTGTGTGTATGCGCGAGCGCACGTGTGTGTATGTGTGCATGTGTGTGTATGTGTGTATGCGTGTGTATATATATATGTGTGTGTGTGTGTGTGTGTGTGTGTGTGTGTGTGTGTGTGTGTGTGTGTGTGTGTGTGTGTGTGTATGTGTGTGTGTGTGTGTGTGTGTGTGTGTGTGTGTGTGTGTGTGTGTGTGTGTGTGTGTGTGTGTGTGTGTGTGTGTGTATGTGTGTGTGTGTGTGTGTGTGTGTGTGTGTGTGTGTATACGTACGTATGTGTGTATGTGTATGCGTGTGTGTATGTGTGTGCGTGTGTGTGTGTGTGTGTGTGTGTGTGGGTGGGTGGGTGGGTGTGTGTGGGTGTGTGGGTGGGTGTGGGTGTGTATATGTATGCGCGCTCGCGCGCGTGTGCGAGTTTCTGTGTGTAATAGCTCTATTAAAAAAAAGCTTGATTAAACTTGGAATTATAACTACGATCCAATTTTGTCATTTTCTCAAAACACCTTCCGGTTTTACTTTCATCTCTTTATTCAACCTATACCTGTCTTACAACGACCTTCTGGCCCTGTCTTAACACTTCCGATTTTCAGATTCTTCTCGCGTGCTTGCATCCACCACTTCCTGTGATTTTCCACCCACAGCTGTTACCTACGGCCAACGCAACCGCCCAGACATTAGACGTGACAACTCACTGAGCCTTTCCTCTGTGAATCTTTACAATCCTTATGTGGTATTATCCTCTATATTTCACTCTCTTTACCTCCCTCATACGGTCATAAATCCTTCTTAAACCTTTTTTTCAAAGACACGGAGAGCTCTGCCACCAGCACGGTTTACGTCTTCGTTCCATATGCCAAGACTGAATCCATAGCGTAAAGGAGGGGATATTAACATTCACATTCTACGTTATAGCAAGCATTAGTAAAGCGACATTGTGCTTACGTTGCTTGTTTATTTCATGACGTTGGCATTGCCATTGGTATTTGTAATTGGGCTGCTTAAATAGACTAAGTTTAATGCTTTTGTAACGGATATTACTGTTTTAGTTTTGATTTTGTTTTCATGTTTGCTAAGAAAAACGTGATTTCTATCCAATCAAGATTGTATTTGCTGTTACTTAAATAAATATTCTTTCAATTGATTCAATTGTTTTGCCACATGAAACATTCGACTCTAGGCGAAATTATTTCTATTTCTTTCTCTAGCAACAGAATGTGTTGAAGACTCAAAAGATAATTTCCTCAGCCAATAGACGGTAATTAAAATTTTGATTACTACATTTTAAAAACCACTTTTTGAATCATTGTATACATCCGTTAAATACATTGATTGCTTCCACTTTCATTTCATATTGATCCTGACTATCTAGACCTTAAGATGTTAAAAGTTATATGATATTGTTCACGTTACCATATATATTTTCTTAAAACTATTATCCTATTCGTCACACACACAAACACACACACGTACGCATACACACGCGCGCGCATAAACATACACACACACGCGCACACATACACATACACACACACGCACTCACACATACATACATACACACACACACACACACACACACACACGCACGCACGCAAGCACGCGCACGCATACACACAAACATGCATACACACGCACGCACACACACATACGCATACACATACACACACACACACACACACACATACACACTCACAAAACACATACACACAGACAAAACACAGATAAACACAAACACACACGCGCGCGCGCACACACACACACACACACAAGCGCGCGCACACACACACACACACACACACACACACACACACACACACACACACACAAACACACGCACGCACACAAACACACACACACATACACACACACAAACAAACACAAAATACACACACACAGCACACACACACACACACACACAACAATTGTTTAAGTTGCCTCTAGCAGTGATGCGCCCTCTCTAACACAACACATCGCACAGCGCATTGTAGTCACGTTAAGTGGTTTATCACACTGCATAATAACGTACTTTGAACTCATGTTTCATTTAAAGTTTATTTCGTGGGAAACTCGGCACCCGTAGCCAAAAGCTGTTCAACTCAGATTTATTATACAATCCGCTGCTTCAACACTGAGTACGTAAGCTAACTTACTTTTATTCAAATACCGTTTAAACGAATCTACATTTTTTCATTTTTTACAAATTGTATTTATTTACACCACATTTAGGCGAAAAAAATTGCGATAGTTTTTTCCAACAATGCAATTATTAAGAAAAAACATAAAGGCTGGCGTAAACTACGTGCTATAACTTTTGCTCAGCTGTTCGTGATGTTGGCTGTCCTGCGTGAACAGAAAATGTAGTTAAATAACAATCGTTGCATGCAGCTGTTTCGCTGACTTGATGGAAGCGATTCTCCACTATTGAAAATACGAAAGTGAACCCAGACCGCAGGGATATTTATTTTCGTAAATTTACTGTAATTTTTAAACCTACAATTGTTAATTATGCTAGATTTTAACATTGATTAGTATAGTTCAATAAGAATTTCAAAAAAGTGTTAAGATTTTTTTAAGAATTGAAATTGCCTCCGTTTTGAAAAGGTTAAACGGTTTTTGCTGAATAAAAAACTTGTCGAAACTATTATGGAAAAAAACAATTTTTACGTCGTTTGAATCAAATCGAACCAAACTGTGAAATCACAGTATATATTGTACATATAGTCGACTTTGTATTATAGACTATACGTATACAGTTTCCTACAACTTTCAAGTGCGCACGTTCGGAGAGGTCACATATTGACCAATGGTTATCAACCCCGAATACACAGAACTTCTATCTGTCTGTCTCTCTCTCTCTCTCCTCCTTCCTTCTCTCTCTCTCCCTCTCTCTCCCTCTCTTTCTTCTCTCTCCTCTCTCCCCTTCCTCTCCCCCTCTCTCTTCTCTCTCTTCCTTCTTTCCTCCCTCCATCCACTCCCCTCTCTCTCTCTCTCTCTCTCTCCTTTTCTCTCGTCCTCTCTTTCTTCCTCTCTTCTCTCTCTCTCTCTCTCTCTCTCTCTCTCTCTCTCTCTCTCTCCTCTCTCTTTCTCTCTCTTCCTCTCTTTCTCCCTCTCTCATATATATATATATATATATATATATATATATATATATATATATATATACACACACACACATACACTATTTGAACTTGGCACTAAAACAAATTTGCCTTTCTTATTAATCAACTTTCTTATTCATCAACTTGTCTTCCTTATTGACTCGTAAAGTCAATTCTTTTCTTTTAGATTCGCCTCCCTTTCCGCGACTATTGAAGAGGAAAACCTTCTAATAGCAGTCTACCATCTTATCGCTGGATTGCTCAAGTAACATATCGCACAAATTTTCTTTTAACGGGTATGACCTTCTTTTTAAATTAGTTCATTATTCATTGTCGTAATGACTGAAAATAATTGCCCAAACAGCGCACAGACTTTCTCATTCTGAAATTTATATTTGACTTACTTCTGATTGAATGGAATGTCGTCCATAAAAACCCGAACGTGCCCTTGAAAAATCGGGAAAGATAGTGAGAAAATTTTGAAAATGTACTGCGGCTTCACAACATTGGCTTAAACTTTGTGTCATTATTATTAAATAAAGAAAATTGCTCATGAACTGTATTTTGAGGGTACAGGATCAATAGGTTTTGTTTTTGAAGAAAGGGTTCTTAAAAGCTAAATGCACTGTAGGCATTAAATATACACGGACTAGGAGTACAGTAACCATTACAAAAAGCGTGTCTATAGTGGCTGAGGTCCAAGTAATTGGACTATCTGCCGACACGAACGCTGCAGGGACAGGGAGTGGAGACGTTTGAGAAAATCGACAGTACTGGTTTAACTGTAGTTGAACACTCTGCCGCAAGATGCCACCACCGAGATCTCACAAAGCTCTCATAATGGATATTATTCTAGTACGTTCATATTCAGTTCTATAGGGTAAAGAATATTTGAAAAATCTAATTAGATCACAAGGTGTTTAATGCATTAAGTGCTTGCTGAGGTTGTATGTTAATGTGATCGCTGATTTAAAAAATCTGCTTCAGTTACTAACGTAAGCTTATTCCGGTTAAAATTTTCGTTTAAAAAAATCAGTAATCATTCCACCCAAACGCGAATGACGAAGAAATTTTTAAACCTCGTCTAAAAGTCTACGTTATTTTGGCCATATTGCGCCAACTTTGTTTAACATTAATCCTAAACTTTTTTAATCCAAAACGTTGAAACCAATCGGGAATAAAGCAGTAGCAGTAAGCGAATTGAAACAAGTTAATAATTGTTTTCAAATTATGAATACCGGTTTAACTTTATTTGTTCTGTGATTTATTACGCTGTTCCGTTGCCGTGAAATTTAATTGATTTTAAAATACCGTATTCTGAAACTATTATTTACATAAATATTTTGTAAAATATCGTGTGAGTTATTAATTTTATTGTCTGGGCAAGGAATGACAATAAGCATTTTTCTCACTGAATTAAATAAAAAGAAAATATGTTGATACATCGATTTTGAGGTTATGACGGGTCTGTATCCCGCTCTGTTTTCGTGTTCCAAGAGTAGAAAAAGGTGGTTTTAACTGGAATTTACTTTATGTGTCCGATTTTGAGGTTATGACGGGTCTGTATCCCGCTCTGTTTTCGTGTTCCAAGAGTAGAAAAAGGTGGTTTTAACTGGAATTTACTTTATGTGTCCGATTTTGAGGTTATGACGGGTCTGTATCCCGCTCTGTTTTCGTGTTCCAAGAGTAGAAAAAGGTGGTTTTAACTGGAATTTACTTTATGTGTCCGATTTTGAGGTTATGACGGGTCTGTATCCCGCTCTGTTTTCGTGTTCCAAGAGTAGAAAAAGGTGGTTTTAACTGGAATTTACTTTATGTGTCCGATTTTGAGGTTATGACGGGTCTGTATCCCGCTCTGTTTTCGTGTTCCAAGAGTAGAAACAGGTGGTTTTAACTGGAATTTACTTTATGTGTCCGATTTTGAGGTTATGACGGGTCTGTATCCCGCTCTGTTTTCGTGTTCCAAGAGTAGAAAAAGGTGGTTTTAACTGGAATTTACTTTATGTGTCCGATTTTGAGGTTATGACGGGTCTGTATCCTTTATGCTCTGTTTTCGTGTTCCAAGAGTAGAAAAAGGTGGTTTTAACTGGAATTTACTTTATGTGTCCGATTTTGAGGTTATGACGGGTCTGTATCCCGCTCTGTTTTCGTGTTCCAAGAGTAGAAAAAGGTGGTTTTAACTGGAATTTACTTTATGTGTCCGATTTTGAGGTTATGACGGGTCTGTATCCCGCTCTGTTTTCGTGTTCCAAGAGTAGAAACAGGTGGTTTTAACTGGAATTTACTTTATGTGTCCGATTTTGAGGTTATGACGGGTCTGTATCCCGCTCTGTTTTCGTGTTCCAAGAGTAGAAACAGGTGGTTTTAACTGGAATTTACTTTATGTATCCGATTGTGTGTGTCATACATCAAAACTATTTTATTTTTCAATTAAAAAAATATTTTGAAGTATTTTAGAGTCGAAAAAAAATGAAAGAAATCATTTTTCTCCAAATTGACTTTAACATTTTTTAAATAAAATTTCTTCAATTATATTCTGTAAGTAATGTAAAATTCTGTTTAGAGTGGGTATCATTTGTAAATATTTCAGTAAGGTACATTGTTAGAATTCAGTCATTAATATTATAGGTTATAGTTTTAACTACAAAAGTAGATCGAAATAAGGCATATTGTATTAAATAACATAAATATAATGAATGACCTTGCTTTATTAACAGGTCATACAAGTATTAAATATATAACAGAAGTTCATATTGACAAGAAATAGTAGGCCTACATGGTTTTGCAACAATTTTACTTAGGAAGATATGTACAGTAATCTTAAAATACAAGTATTGAATTAAAGAATAATTTCACAGTAATTAAATGACAGTCAGTGGTATTATTCGAATCATTTTATGTACAGAATTAATGCTATCTTACGTTCAATAACGGATAGAGATTTCATAAAAAAATAAATGGCCTAACCTTTTTTCATTTTCGTTCGTGTACCAGCAAATAAAAACATGATTGCTACACATTTCATAGGTCATTTTCCACATAACTCCTTTCACCATAACCAGAAACTGGAAGAGCTCATATGACCAAAAGATCAAACAACCAAAAGTTCATTCAACTAAATTATACTCAAATATTTTGGTTGAAGAACTTTTGGTCATATGAACCATGTTTTTAACAGAGTGGTTCATATGACCAAAAAATTCAAACAACTAAAGGTTCATTCGGCCAAAAATGTGTAATAACTTAGAGATTTATTAACATCGAGGTTCGGATTTCCTTCGAAGGAGGATATTTTGTTTTTTTTTATTATTGCATATAGATCAGTGTCATTACTGATATTTAAATTAATAATACACGCCATTACACTACATACCCAGACCTGGCATTACTATATTGTTTTAGCGTTTAGTCCTACAGTTGAATATACTGTTGAAATATTGACAAATATTTCATATATTTATTTTTTTATTATTGCATATAGGTAAGTTTCAATACTAAATATTTACATTAATAATACACGCCATTATACAATTAACACTTGAATACTAAATAATTAAGTTGGACTGGGTAAGTAGTGTGATTGCGTTTAGTATAATTTAAACATTTACTATTCACACCTATCAATATATAATACACGAAGAAAACGTCACTGTTATACAATTAACATTTGAATACTAAATATTATGTTGGGCTGGGTAACTAGTATGATGGCGTTTAAAATAATTTAAATATTTATTATTCACACCTACCAATATATAATAAATGTATAAAACGTCACTGTTATAGAATTAACACTTGAATGCTAAATAATTAAGTTGGACTTGGTAAATAGTATGATGGTGTTTAAAATAATAATAATAATAAAACACGTTAATAATAAAATATTAAAATATAATTCGGTTGAATGAACGTTTGGTTGTTTGAACTTTTGGTCATATGATCTCGCCTCTTAAAAACACGGTTCATATGACCAAACGTTCATTGGGCAAAAATATTAGTATAGAATTTGGTTGAATAAACTTTTGGTTGTTTGATCTTTTGGTCATATGATCTCGCCTCTTAAAAACACGGTTCATATGACCAAACGTTCATTGGGCAAAAATATTAGTATAGAATTTGGTTTAATAAACTTTTGGTTGTTTGATCTTTTGGTCATATGATCTCGCCTCTTAAAAACACGGTTCATATGACCAAACGTTCATTGGGCAAAAATATTAGTATAGAATTTGGTTGAATAAACTTTTGGTTGTTTGATCTTTTGGTCATATGATCTCGCCTCTTAAAAACACGGTTCATATGACCAAACGTTCATTGGGCAAAAATATTAGTATAGAATTTGGTTGAATGAACTTTTGGTTGTTTGATCTTTTGGTCATATGATCTCGCCTCTTAAAAACACGGTTCATATGACCAAAAGTTCATTGGGCAAAAATATTAGTATAGAATTTGGTTTAATAAACTTTTGGTTGTTTGATCTTTTGGTCATATGATCTCGCCTCTTAAAAACACGACCAAACGTTCATTGGGCAAAAATATTAGTATAGAATTTGGTTGAATAAACTTTTGGTTGTTTGATCTTTTGGTCATATGATCTCGCCTCTTAAAAACACGACCAAACGTTCATTGGGCAAAAATATTAGTATAGAATTTGGTTGAATAAACTTTTGGTTGTTTGATCTTTTGGTCATATGATCTCGCCTCTTAAAAACACGACCAAACGTTCATTGGGCAAAAATATTAGTATAGAATTTGGTTGAATAAACTTTTGGTTGTTTGATCTTTTGGTCATATGATCTCGCCTCTTAAAACACACGACCAAACGTTCATTGGGCAAAAATATTAGTATAGAATTTGGTTGAATAAACTTTTGGTTGTTTGATCTTTTGTTCATATGATCTCGCCTCTTAAAAACACGACCAAACGTTCATTGGGCAAAAATATTAGTATAGAATTTGGTTGAATAAACTTTTGGTTGTTTGATCTTTGGTCATATGATCTCGCCTCTTAAAAACACGACCAAACGTTCATTGGGCAAAAATATTAGTGTAGAATTTGGTTGAATAAACTTTTGGTTGTTTGATCTTTCGGTCATACGACCCCATCGCCTAGAAACTACCAAACCTTCTGTACTTATTAAGCATGATTTTCCATCCCAGTTTTCTGCACTGCGTGCGATATATTTTTAGTTTCTTTTTCCATTAACTACGAAAGGTCACACTAGTCAGTTAATTTCAGAAATACATTAATGTAAACGTGCCCTGGAAATTGCAATCATTTAAAAATCGATCGCTATCCAACAGTTTGCTATCGATGACGTTTAATTCGAAGTATCGAAGTAGAGTATTTAATTGTTGCACTGTTAAATAAATTATGAAACATAATCGATTACTCGGCCCCGGCTAATTACAAAACATTATTCACAAAGTGCTAATTCTGCTGTAATGATACTAGTGGCAGAGCCTAGACTGTAATCGTTACGGATATTACAGATATCAGCCTGCTGGACGTAATTATGCACTATTACGGGAAATAATGTAATATTTTGCATTGCATACAATTTATGGCTAGTTTA
>CM040184.1:2552412-2809912 GCA_022606455.1 Callitettix versicolor
TTTAAAATTGGTACGGAGGTACCTCGTATAAAACCTGAACGATGTGTGTAAGTTTTTTCTTGTTCATTTCCGTTTCAATATGGCGGCCTATGATTTACGAGTGTACGCAATTTTGGCCAAACCCATTGACCGATTGTTTTTTAAAATTGGTGTAGAGGTACCTCGTATAAAACCTGAACGATGTGTGTAAGTTTTTTCTTGTTCATTTCCGTTTCAATATGGCGTCCTATGATTTACGAGTGTACGCAGTTTTGGCCAAACGCGTTGACTGAATGTTTTGAAATTTATTACGAAGATACCTTGTATAAAGCTTGAATAACGCATGTGTTTTTAGTTTGTGTATTTTAACTTTAAAATTAGCAAAGTAGACAAATTTTTATTTTTTGACATTTTATTTTCGTTTTACTTTTTTAGCCTCCTCGGTGGCCTAGTTGATAGCTTACTGGTCTTTCACCCCGAGGCCCCGGGTTCGATTCCCGGCCAGGGCTTGGCATTTTCATACGCTATAAATCATCACATCGTCTGCATTAGCCCAAGTGTGCACAATAGTCGGACGTTAAACACAAAAAAAAAATACTTTTTTAATCCTTTATAAACAAATTTAATTCTAAAAGTGAAAAAAACGTGTAATTAGATTTTGACACAGGTGTTCAATTAAATCATGCCGCTGGAAAACAATCCGATAATCTTGAACACATAAAATATTTTCTAGTAAAAAGGAAAATTTAACATTTTATTTTACATTAAAATATGCCTATAAGTGTTACATTTAAGAGTAGACCAAGATGTTGTAATATCGGAAGCATTATGTCATCTTCATTTTCAGTCTTACCGCTCTTAGTAATGCTAAAGAACGTTTCTACACTTCTCTAGATTGAGTAACTAATGTCACATTATTAGTCAGACGTAAAGTCATTGTTAGAAAGATCAGCTGATTATTAGTCACACCTCATTCATTGAGCAACGTAATGTTTTATTATAAAAACAGGACTGTCATGAAGTCTTTGTTACTCGGAGAGATCAGCTGATTATATATCACATTGCGGAATCACTAAGTCTAGTACTACAGCGTTAATAATAGGCCTATACTTTGTAGATGTATATATGCGAGATGGAAATTGATTAAATAAAACAAATTATTACAAGTTTAAAATGTTTTCCTGTAAATGGGTGAATAATAATTAGTTAACAATTTAACAAAAGTATTTCTTTTCGTTGAACTGCACAAAGTATTTACAGAAATGTATGCCCAATGATCTTTTCTTAAAGTTTTCATCGACTGTACTTGTTTATCACTTAACATCTGAGGTAAGTACATGTTTCTCTGACTAAGATGTGATTAGCTTGCACATAGAATAGTTATTACTTGCAACAATTAGAGGTATATCCTGGATCGAAAAACCGCATCTTTTTCATGCTGGCGTAAACTCAAAGTTCCGCAATCTTTTACCTTATTGAAAGCGTATCTTATAAAAACAATTACATAAAAGAGGTGTTCATTAAAAAATAACCACGTAGTTTCCAAACAGATAAAATTATTAGTTATTTAGGTTATTGTGGATGCTGTATTCTAAGTAGGTGTGAGAAAAAATATTGTTTTTATTTTTGAGGCGAGAGAGAGGAATGAAAAAAAAAGTCTGCCGAACGGAAGAGTGTAACGGAAATATGGAACGTACTGGCAAATGAATGTCGTCTCTCCCTATTTCTGTCTCTTTTTTTCGGTAACAATACAGGTGTATTATGTGAAAAGGTTTTTTTTGTTTCGGTATTTTTCCTTAATTGAAAAACACGTGCGCGTTCGAAATTAATATAAACGTTTATAGTAAGTTTGTTAATATTTCTAGTTTTTAACAATATAACCTTAAAGTTATTTATTATAGCCTGTCAGCTTTTCAGGAAATCAGCTGATCTGTTACTATAACTATAGTAAATAATATCTAAGCTAGATTCACGTATTTATTTATTTAAACAAACAAGATATTTGTAAACATATGTTCAAACTAATTATATATTCATCAATGACATGATTAGCAATAGCTTTGCTTCTGTCGGTAACTCCCCGAGTTCCATCCGTGTATTTTTTGAAGTGACTACTTCTTATGGCGGGGTATGGATGTATGTTTTGCACGGGAAAAAATTCAGTTTACCGTCACGCATCACGCTCTTATATAAACAGCTTATACTTATATGCTACTTCTTATGACGGAATTGGATAGATGTATGTTTTGCACGGGGCAAAATTCAGTTTGCCGTCACGCATCACGCTCTTATATAAACAGCTTATACTTATATGCTACTTCTTATGACGGAATTGGATAGATGTATGTTTTGCACGGGGCAAAATTCAGTTTGCCGTCACGCATCACGCTCTTATATAAACAGCTTATACTTATATGCTACTTCTTATGACGGAATTGGATAGATGTATGTTTTGCCGTCACGCATCACACTCTTATATATAGCGTATACTTATATACTACTTCTTATGACGGGGTATGGATGTATGTTTTGTACGGGAAAAAATTCAGTTTGCCATCACGCATGACGCTCTTATATATATTTTTGTTTTAAAATGTATTTCTGAAGTGAAAACTTGAATGTTCGCGCCATTATATTACTTACCCAGTCCAAATTAATTATTTAGTTTTGTGTTAAGTGTTAACTGTGTAACAGTGACGTTTTATACGTTTATTATATATTGGTAGGTGTGAATAATAAATATTTAAATTTTTTTAAACACCATTATACTACTTACCCAATCCAACTTTATTTAGTATTTAGTTTTATGACAAGTGTTAACTGTGTAACAGTGACGTTTTATACGTTTATTATATATCGGTAGGTGTGAATAATAAATATTTAAATGCCATTATACTACTTACCCAGTGCAACTGAAATATTCAGTATTCAGTTTTGTGATATGTGTTAACTGTAGGCTACAACAGTGACGTTTTAATAATATTTTGTACTTCTTAATATTTTAAATTTGAAAGTTTTTGTGTTTTTTTGTTTGTTATTCAATCACACATTAACTACTGGACCGATTGAGATGAAATTTAAAATGAACATGGTTTTTGTACCTGAGATAGACATAGATGTATTCCCGTTTTAAAAATCTGAATCTCTGTTATTATTTATTATAAAATTATTGTTTATAAGCTTACATTTGCAATGATTTTAATTGAAACAATCTTATAATTCCAAACAACCTGCCTTTCCAAATTAAAATATTGCAGTTTCCATTGAAGTTGGCATTTACAGTGACAATTAATAAGTCACAGGAATTTGACTTATTAATAATTAATTAATTAATTGATTAATTGACTCTTAATAATTAATATTAAGAGTAGCAGGAATACATTTGGGACTCCATGCTTCTCCCATGGTCAGTTATAGCCTATTCTAGTGTCGAGTAGCAAAAATCTTTGTCTTGGCAAAAAAACATAAAAACATATAATATGTTTTGTATTTAGAAACATATTAAAAACAGCTGACTGTTTTCGAGTTTTATTCTTATTTCCAGGAACAGTACATAGAATTTAAAGATAAAAATTATTTTATAATTATAGATTTTAATTAGTATTAATCGCACAAGATAAATCTTGTTTTAAAAATAATACAATTTTAAGTTACTAAAATATATATTAAAAAACAAAAAAAAAATAACAGATAAAATCATTTATAAAATTCATCCTAATTTTTATTTTGTTCAGTAAAAATAATAAAAGTTCTGCCTCAGAATGTCAGAGTTGCATTGTTTTACACGCAAGGAGGTATCCTGGTTCTTCTGGTACGTTTATGGGAAGGTAATCGATATTTGTATAGTCGCATTTAACCTCTTCTCATCATGGGGAGATTATTTGACTGGGAACGCCTCAAAATAAATTTCATTTACGCAAATGATAGACCTTAAGATGAAGATTTTGAAATTGTAATTACCTTCAAAATGTTTGTTTGCTAATATAAAAAAGTTCTCCCGTTATTAGTATTCACAAGTAATTCTGTTACACCAACTTCATTCTCCGTAAGATACAGATGATATAAAAATAACGGTAGCTTTCTAATTGGGGCGAAGCCCCCTCTATCCCCGACTTAATGCATTCCATTACATGCTACTCCTCCCACAGTTTTAAGCCGATCTCAATGAAATTTGAAATATATATTCTTCTAGGTCTCAGGGGTGCATACTTCGAATTTTGTCAAAACATTTTGAAAAACAACCGAGTTATTGATGAAAAAGCCTCCCATTTGTTTTGTGTGTGTAAGACAGAGACAGTAACGTGTCATTTGAAATATATATTCTTCTAGGTCTCAGGGGTGCATACTTCGACTTTTGTCAAAAAATTTTGAAAAAACCGAGTTATTGATGAAAAAGCCTCCCATTTGTTTTGTGTGTGTAAGACAGAGACAGTAACTGTTTGCTAGACGAAGATAACGTCCATCGCCGCTGCGGTATACGTCACTACTTACGTACGCGAGCAAACTCATCAAAATTACCTGAAACAATGAGTCAGGTAGGAGGGGTTCGGGCTCAGGTTTTAGTTTGGCGAAGTGATAAGTCAGTAGTTTTCCGGTTGCGGGTCGTGAACATGCCACGTCCAAGAGGCAGAGGTAGAACTTCAATCGGTCGCTTGACGATAGATCAGCGAAACTATCGAAATCGATTCGCAAATATAAACAATGATGATAATCAACCTGTGAGTGTTAATTTTCAAAATAACACTCAGTTCAGACATTTACAAATTGATTTCGAGAATGCTTTGCAAAACCTACAGTTATTTGAGTGCAATAATTGTTCTAGAGTTTTGATTAAAAACAAAATATTTGATGTGTGCTCACAGTGTAAAAAAAATCGAAGCAAATACACATCGGCCAATAATATGAATCCTGGAGTTATTCCAAGTGAACTCGAAAATTTAACTTTTATTGAGCAGTTACTTATTGCGAGAGTGCAGCCTGTGATGCGCGTATACAGAGTCAAAACGCGCGGAATGCCGGGACAGTTTGCATATAAAGGCAATATAATTAATATTGGTCAAAATATCGATGAAGTAGTACGATTATTGCCCCGAACTGCATCGAATTTGGATGTGCTTATTGTAAGAAGAGATGGTGTGGATCAACATAGGGATTTTCGCGTCAGGCGACAGAAAATAATTGATGCACATTACCGAATGTTTAATTATTCATTTGTGTAAAAAATTATTCTTATACTTTTTATTATTCATAATCATAATAAATCATTGCTTCGCCCCATTTGTCCTGGGCGGATTCCTAGTTTTAAGCCGAATATCTTTCATAGTTTATTTATTTATTTTTGTAAAGCCAATGGCGTTGTGATAATTCCAAAATAATTGTTTTCTAAAATGTTAATATTATCATTCTTCACGCCAAAATGGTTCGTTACCACCAATGTTAAATTAGTTGTCAGCTATCTGTAAAATAATTGGAAATCGGTTGACATTTCAATTTGTACGTGCAACAATGTCGAACGTTATCTGTACCGCGTACGGAACAACCGGCTTGATATTATTTTGGAAAACTGCCACGAGGTCAGCGAGATGGAATTAGGAAGACACTTTTCTCGGCTGAAAGTCGCCAGAGTCGAAGATACGTTTAATATAAAGTTGAACAATATTGTCTGCTCGGCGAAAACTTACTGACAGTATTATACAACTCCATTCTTCATAGCGACTTCTTTTCGCCGGTCGTACTGCAACTTTTGACATTTTATATTTAATCAATTTATAGAAAATGGACTGGACCGTGTGAAATGTATTGTTGTCAAAATGGCGGCGCGTTATTGGCAAGGTGATAAATCACGTATGAAGTGTCAACTCGTGTTATAATAACCCCAGTACAGTAAATGGGAGGGATGGGTGTAAATGGATACCACGCTAAGGGTTAGTTGTGATTCCCAGGGTAATTATTGTGACTAGTGGACACTCTACGGAAGCGGAAAGCTAATTAATTCAAACCACCTCCTCCTATGCTCTTGCTACACTTGGAACTCGGCCAGGGTACAGGTGCAGACTACATTTTGCGGATTTCCAATTATAGAAACAGAATAATACAAAATGAAATCGTTCTGGGCCACAGTTTATCTACCTGAACTATGTTTGATAATCCATTCGACCCTTGTTATATTTGTATGCACTCTAATCAAAGCCTTTCGACTTTGCTAAACTGTTTTGCCTTGTTATCGTTGTATACATAACTTTAAACTAATTTATATCGATAAGTTATTAACTAAACTGTATTTATGTCTACGCAATTCGTATTAAAATACTTCTGTATGTATAGTTTTAAGATAATTTTTTTCTCTTTTAAAACAATAAATTATCTATTCTTTTATATTCTTCTTTTCTGCTAGGATTATTGTCACTATGTTCAGTATAATAATCTGCCTTCCCTAGCTTCGTCAATCCTACTTTCGTTGACGCGTTTCGGAGATCCTCCATCTTCAAAAACTATTTCTATACTTGAGTATCAACGAAAGTAGAATTGACGAAGCTAGGGAAGGCAGAATAATAATCTGCCTTCCCTGGTTTCGTCAATTCTACTTTCGTTGACGCGTTTCGGAGATCCTCCATCTTCAAAAATTATTTCTATACCTGAGTATGAACGAAAGTAGAATTGACGAAGCTAGGGAAGGCAGAATAATAATCTGCCTTCCTGGTTTCGTCAATTCTACTTTCGTTGACGCGTTTCGAGATCCTCCATCTTCAAAAATTATTTCTATACCTGAGTATGAACGAAAGTAGAATTGACGAAGCTAGGGAAGGCAGAATAATAATCTGCCTTCCCTGGTTTCGTCAATTCTACTTTCGTTGACGCGTTTCGGAGATCCTCCATCTTCAAAAACTATTTCTATACTTGAGTATCAACGAAAGTAGAATTGACGAAGCTAGGGAAGGCAGAATAATAATCTGCCTTCCCTGGTTTCGTCAATTCTACTTTCGTTGACGCGTTTCGGAGATCCTCCATCTTCAAAAATTATTTCTATACCTGAGTATCAACGAAAGTAGAATTGACGAAGCTAGGGAAGGCAGAATAATAATCTGCCTTCCCTGGTTTCGTCAATTCTACTTTCGTTGACGCGTTTCGGAGATCCTCCATCTTCAAAAATTATTTCTATACCTGAGTATCAACGAAAGTAGAATTGACGAAGCTAGGGAAGGCAGATTATTATACTGAACATAGTAATAAATGATCTACTTTGAAACTTCGTCAAAAAACCCATATTTTGAAACTTTTTTAGGCGTAACTTTTGAACCAAGAACATAAATCATCAAAGTAATGTTTCGTTTAAACTTTCTTGTAATTAAACTTTCAGTCTCCCTGTTAAAGTGCGGTTATAATTACTAAACACGAATTCCGTTAGTGCAAACCCAAGTTTGACTTGAATGTCACAATATATTTTTTTAATTAAACGTTATTTTGATTTTTTGTAATTTTTTTGTGTGTTTAACGTCCGACTATTGTGCAGACGATGGGATGATTTATAGCGTATGAAAATGCCAGCCCTGGCCGGGAATCGAACCCGGGTATTCGGGGTGAAAGCCCAGTACGCTATCTAACTAGGCCACCGAGGCGGCTTTTTTTGTATATAATACCTAAACCAAGCAGACGTTTTAATTTACGTTCCCACCAAATATTTCCTTTTGTAAATAAGCTACCTTTTTTACACTTCTTTACACTTTAGAATATTTATTCCACCCACATCTTACCTGGTCTTTCTAACAAGTATTTAAAAAACTGATAAATAATTATTATTTTTGATGCCATTTCTGACAAAATAATTTTTACAAAAAAATTATTACCAAAACCGATACATATTAGTAAAGAACAGTTTTAAGTAATTATAAAAAGGTTTTTCGCCTGTATGAAGGTACTTTGCTTCATACGTTCAGTACCTTCATAACTGGTTCTGTCAACACATTGCTTAAGGGAAGTAAACATAAATAAATTCCATAATATCTGCAAGTATCAAATTGTTTAAAGTTTGACCTTATAAATAGGGTTTTAAAAATGTATTTTTAAAATATTCTTAAACTTTTATCTTCTTGAAATACGTTTTTACAAACAAGATATACATTGAACCGTGTTTGACGTGAACTAACACTTCAACAAACCGTGACACTATAATTGCACCTTATACAATAATCTGATTATAGGCAGTGCAGTCGAAGTAGCCCGGACCCTCGGCGGCCGTCCAGTCCGGGGTCCGCACGGCCACTGCAGCGTCTAAACGTCTAACCTTTGCGTGTCACTTCGTCATTACTCCGTTTAATGAGCAACGCTTTTGGAATAACTTCACTGCAACAAAAAACAGAACAAATATTGATCGATGACTCAGCTCCACTGCGGGTCGATAAGACCCCGACAGCTTTGTTTTTGTTTATGACCCGACGCTTTCGGTGTAGTTGGCAACCGTTATATTTGTTTTAGTTCTACAAATGAAATATTTCAATTAATTGCAGATAAAATGTTGCAGACACCAATTTAATAATTATCATTTATGTAGTCTTTTGTACATCGAAGATATCCTTTGTTAAAATGTGTTAGTATGTATACTATATAGGATACTAATGAGCTCCTTGAGTAAATTTATGTTTTGCACGGGGAAAAATTCAGTTTGCCGTCACGCATCTCGCTCTTATACTATCCTACATATATATATATATATATATATATATATATATATATATATATATATATATATATATATACTTATATATATACTTCTTATGACGCAATTGGATAGATGTATGTTTTGCACGGGAAAAAATTCAGTTTGCCGTCACGCATCACGCTCTTATATATATTTTTGTTTTAAATATATATATAGCTCGTCTCTTTATCTACACATTTAAAATTAATACTACGAGAACACTGCACAAACTTTCTCCTACTCAGTAAATTTCTGTAAAAATTAACATAGTAAAAAACGGAATAATATTAAGAAATAAACCATCATTTTGTAATAAGGTTAAAACGATATACGTTCTTTTTTTTAATCTGGAGTCATCCTTTAATTGTTTTTTTTTTGTTTTGGAGGAGAGTTGATTTATTAAAAATACAAAATCGTCTTACATTTTAACTTACGAGAAAAATATTTTGTAAAAACTTCACTGTCTGTTTGCAAATAACAACGTACTGATTTTATTTTGTTCGTTTTGACTCATAATTAGTCATTACAAATAATAAATGTTTAATTTAACAATATTTTTTTCATTTTAACCGCGCTATAATGGCACATTAACTTGTGTAAAAATGTTTCACCGCCAAGGAACTATAAATGTACGTAGAACCTCTACACCCTTTATTGATATTTTTAGAGTGAGGTCACTCTTGTAGGGCTTACACACGAAGGGTCAGGCGGTAGGGTCTCATAATCGTTTTAATCTAAGCTGATTCTCCAAATATTAATTACCTTAAAAGGTTTTCAATACTTGGCTCCATCCGATGTTAAAAACGTTATGTACAATAATTGTGAAATGAAATTTGTTCGCCATGACTGACTTCCCAAACATTACAGTTTCATTGTTATTGTGTTACATCCTGCAAACTACTAGTCATCTTTATGTGACTTAAGCTATAATAAAATTAACTTTTTTTGTGTTTAACGTCCGACTATTGTGCACACTGAGGCTAATACAGACGATGGGATGATTTACAGCGTATGAAAATGCCAAGCCCTGGCCGGGAATCGAACCCGGGATTTAAATTAACTATCAACACATTTAGTTCATAATAAATAATTAACTGCATATAAACTTTTACTCTATTTTAATTATCTAATTACACTGTAATTATTGGTGTTTACAGAAAAGGTTTAAAATCATTTGATAACCTTTTTTGGAGTATAGTATTATTAGGATTATAGATTATTGGATTTTTGGATTTTTAAATCATTTGATACCTGCGACTTGGATTATTTTAGGAACCTATACGTTTGCCTGTAGCTGTTATATCACTCTATACCAGTCAGCTGACGCGTTGCTTTGTCTAAAAACTTATTATTACGTCGTTGCTTTAAAAGAAGATTGTCTATTTACGAACAAAACACAAAATGAATACGTAACGGACAACATTGAAATAGCTTATCAATAATTGTCCGACATCATTTGGCACCATTACAATAAATAATTGGGACCAGCAATAATTAGCCCGCTTGTGGTGGGTATTGATCTAGTCTACCCTGTGCCCCTCGCACCTGCCGCCCCGATCCATTTAAATTAACTGGTTTCGAAACACATTTTCATTTCCGCCCGTACCTTCCTCCCCCCCCCTTTAGTAACACTGGTGTGGAATCAATTTATATTTTTCCTAATGTCTTCCAGTAAAACATTTAGCCCTGTGGGTGTACGATCTAACTAGGCACATCAACGGGCAATATTTTCTGTAATTCGGTGACGAATTTTAACGTATTGTATTTTAATTGTACGGTATTAGAAAATTTGTATTTAATATGTGCTATTTGTGCGGTTATTATGATAAAGCTTAGACCCGGAGCAAAGAAATAAGCACCAGCCATGGATACGCGTATTTAGATCCAGTTTTGGATTTTTTTAAACGTGTTGTATAATATTATGCGAAACAAAGTGTAAAATTGAAAAAAATTAATGATTTTTTTAAAAAAACTGGGATCCGGTTTCTAGAACAGCATTAACTTATTTAATTGATCGTTAAAATTAATCTTCAATTAAATCGTCAGTTTCAGTCTTTAGAACAACCACTAAGTGTTAATCGAAGATTAAATATTTTAATTGTAGATTAATAATTAATTATTCTTCTTCTTTCGATGAGGCCTGCTAGGGACCACGTGACAATTTCAATTCTTCACACTCAGCTGTTTTCTCTTCCGTTCCCTCCAATATTCCCTCATCCTTTCACTATGCAGATTCTTTCTGTCTTCGGACCACTTCGCACCAGGTTTCTTCTGCAATCTTCCTTGGAATCCCTCCATGCTCAATATCCTCTTTCTGAAAATCTCTCTTCAGCGTTTCTTCTTCTTTAATATTATTTCTTTCTAAATCTTTCCTTACCTCTTGAATCCAACTAGTTGTTGACTTTTTATCCCATAGGTATTTAAGTATCCTTTTCGCTAGTCTTGAATCATTCATCCTGTAAATATGTCCAAAAAATTGCAGTCTTCTCTTCCTTATCGTCTGTCATGTCCTCTATGTTCCTTTCAAGTATTATTTAATGTTACAAATTGTCAAAGTTTGATTTGTGACTTTTTATTGTGCTAATTTGTTTATTTTAATACTGGTTTTACTACTGTTCTAAATTTTTTGTTCGCCAATATTGCATATATGGTTTTATTTGAATGTTTAAATTGTATTCATTATATATTTTTAATATTTACGAGTTTTTCTCCAAATTATTTATTGACAATAACAACTTAACCTACAAATTGATTTTAGGCTTTATTTCCGATGAGTTCATGAGTATAAAAGATACGATTAGTTTTATGATCAGTAAAGAAGGCACTCGCAGTTCAAACTTAATTTCAAGAATCTTTCCCACACTGTTGCTAGGAGAGTGCCCAAAAAATTAGTAGCCTACAGTTCTCAAATATACAGCACAATGTAAACATTAAAAATGTAACTATAGTAACGTAAAGTAAACATTAAAAAAAAAATCAAAATTACTACACACGTTGAAAACCGGAGTAGTATGTTTGAAAACCGCCATTTCCCTTCCAATTAGTCTTTATTTAAGGTTAAAAAGAGGTTAATTAGAAATTAAATCTTATATTACATATTTTCTAAAACACAACGAAAAATTTAATTAGCCATTATGTTAATGTAGCATTCACAATTGAAGCATTAAATAAATGTTCTGGAAACCGACTACGAATGTCCGCCGTTGTGTGACACACGGTCGGATTTTGCTGGGTATCGAAACTGTTCGAGTTAGTGCAATACAGAATTTTCATAGCCGCCTCGGTGGCCTAGTTGATAGCTTACTGGGCTTTCACCCCGAGGACCCAGGTTCGATTCCCGGCCAAGGGCTTGGCATTTTCATACATTATGAATCATCCCATCGACTGGATTAGCCCAAGTGTGCACAATAGTCGGACGTTAAATACAAAAATACAAAATTTTCATGCAAGTTAAATTTTTATATATTTTTACTTTTAATGTTTTAATATTTGCAAATTAGCTACAATCGTGACAGAGGGGCAGGTGCTTCCCTCTATTATTGTATTCCATTGGTACTTAGGGGCCTACATCCAAAGTTTTCGTAAGGAGGCGTCTGATGTATTAATCAATGTATACATGTAATTAATTATAAATTCAGTTCTTTTTTTCTTTTTAGGCCACATGGGACCACTTTGAGTCAATATTTCGATCTCTTCTTCTTATTTGTATTAGTGCACTTTGAGGATTCCAACTTCTTCTTCCTCCAATACTCCTTCATCCCATCCGATCTCCGCCTCCTGACCTCGTATGACACCACCGTCCCTCGTCGTCCGGCTTTCCTACGTCAAACTTGATGTTTTTTCAGAATGCTTCTGATTCTCGTTCTGTCCGGTGCATCCTCGATCCGCAAACCGATCTCTTGTAGATCTTTCAGAGTCTGCGAGAAGTAGTGTCCTTGGGTCTTCCTATTAATATTTCTCATGACCAGCTGTTTCAGAATCCTGCTGTTGGGCATCCTAAGGATGTGGATGAGGTGGGCAATTCTTCGTTTTTTCATAACACTTGTGATTGGGTCTACCTGTTTATACACTGTCTCGTTGGTAGCGACTCTTCAGAAACCACCTTTCCGGTAACTTTTATTTAAACAGGTCCTAATGATTTCTTCTCTCGATCTTAAGTAACTGGTCAGTCCTAGCATTATTCTTGATCTGGAAAAGGGTCTCGCAGGCGTTGAGTGCTTCCGGAAGAACCGCAAAAGTCTTACTTTGGACTTTATCGAGAGACTTTTTTTGTTATAAGTTTACCACGTTAAAAATTGCGTTTTCTTCAGCTCCGCTATTCTATTCAATATTGCAGGTTTATCGTCCAAGTTATGGCAGATAATATCTCCTAGATATTTAAACTGTTTTACTAGTTTTATGCTGCTCCAGTTGATATTAAGTTTTTTAAAAGCGGGTGGCCTTAATTTCCGTCTTCTCATAGCAGATCTTCAATCCAATTTTCCTGGCTATATTGTCTTCAGTTCTTTATAATAAATAGTTTAACAAATGCCTTACTCAGAACTATAAGAGAACTGAATTATCAAAATTCAGAACAATAGGCCTAAGTGATAAATAAGTGGCTGTGAACAAAATATTGAATATTCATTATTTTAATTTTTTTTACAATTATTTTACAATCCTGTAAGTCGAAATATTCAGGAAAAATTGTTTCAAAATGTTGATCTAAATCAAACACGATTTAAAGCTTAAAAAATAAAACGAAGAAGTGAACAAAATATCAGTTTAGACAGATAAATTTATTTTAAGAGCAAATTCAAGATGAATTTTCCTTAATACGCATTTAAAATTCAAAAGAGTTGTGATAAAAACATTGAGTTGGTAAATCAGCTGATTTGTTTCCGAATACAAACCAACTTTTTTTTGTATATTAACTAATATTACGTTTAGACTATTACTTCGCATAAATTTGTGGTCCTGAACTTAACGTTCGAAGCGACCATAACCTCCGCATATTTAATAAACATAATGCATTGTTGGATTAATAAAACTGCACTGTACAAAAGTACATTCTTCCAGCAATCTTTTGTCACCTTGTATTCCAGAGCGTCCCACTTCCAGTTTGCGTAATTGGAGCAAAATACTGTCAGATGAAAAGAGAAGGCTTGAAATAATAGCGGAAAAAACCTTTCTGAACTCGTTACAGTTGCATTGTGTATATTCTAAAATACTCATTACCGTTCAACACAGGGCTTCCGTTTACGTCGGGAGATGCTGCGAGATTTTTACAATCTAATTAAGTCAGAATAGTTTTCTTGATAATAGAGTAGCACACGGGGCCGGGGGAGGGATCGGAAGCGCTTTCAAACTGTGATTTGCATTTGTGATTTGTGTAGACGGGGCGGGAGGGCACAGCGCTACAACTAATCGCCATTTCGATGTTAATGACGTCATGTTGTTGTAGGGAAGTCTGCCGCACTTCTCTTTATTTGATGTCGCCGCCTTGCTTTTAAACAAACATGTTGGGTTTCTGTGTTCCCGTCTTTGGCTCTGCTCTACTGTATTCAGAAACACCGATACCGTAGTCATACTTGGTATACGTTACTTGTTGTAACAGTTACTTGTGCGATAGCAGGAACTTGTTGCTTTAAACAGACATGTTGGGTTTCTGTGTTCCCGTCTTTGGCTCTGCTCTACTGTATTCAGAAACACAGATACTGTAGTTCTACTTGGTATACGTTACTTGTTGTAACAGTTACTTGTGCGATAGCAGGAACTTGTTGCTTTAAACAGACATGTTGGGTTTCTGTGTTCCCTGTATTCAGTCTTTGGCTCTACTCTACTGTATTCAGAAACACAGATACCGTAGTCATACTTTGGTATACGTTACTTGTTGTAACAGTTACTTGTGCGATAGCAGGAACTTGTTGCTTTTGTGCGAAACAGACATGTTGGGTTTCTGTGTTCCTGCTCTACTGTCTTCAGCTACTAGTCATCTACTGTATTCAGAAACACTTGTCATACTTGATACGATACCATGTAGTCATACTGTATTCAGAAACACCGATACCGTAGTCATACTTGGTATACGTTACTTGTTGTAACAGTTACTTGTGCGATAGCAGGAACTTGTTGCTTTAAACAGACATGTTGGGTTTCTGTGTTCCCGTCTTTGGCTCTGCTCTACTGTATTCAGAAACACCGATACCGTAGTCATACTTGATACGTTATTTGTTGTAACAGTTACTTGTGCGATAGCAGGAACTTGTTGCTTTAAACAGACATGTTGGGTTTCTGTGTTCCCGTCTTTGGCTCTGCTCTACTGTATTCAGAAACACCGATACCGTAGTCATACTTGATACGTTATTTGTTGTAACAGTTACTTGTGCGATAGCAGGAACTTGTTGCTTTAAACAGACATGTTGGGTTTCTGTGTTCCCGTCTTTGGCTCTGCTCTACTGTATTCAGAAACACCGATACCGTAGTCATACTTGATACGTTATTTGTTGTAACAGTTACTTGTGCGATAGCAGGAACTTGTTGCTTTAAACAGACATGTTGGGTTTCTGTGTTCCCGTCTTTGGCTCTGCTCTACTGTATTCAGAAACACCGATACCGTAGTCATACTTGATACGTTATTTGTTGTAACAGTTACTTGTGCGATAGCAGGAACTTGTTGCTTTAAACAGACATGTTGGGTTTCTGTGTTCCCGTCTTTGGCTCTGCTCTACTGTATTCAGAAACACCGATACCGTAGTCATACTTGATACGTTATTTGTTGTAACAGTTACTTGTGCGATAGCAGGAACTTGTTGCTTTAAACAGACATGTTGGGTTTCTGTGTTCCCGTCTTTGGCTCTGCTCTACTGTATTCAGAAACACCGATACCGTAGTCATACTTGATACGTTATTTGTTGTAACAGTTACTTGTGCGATAGCAGGAACTTGTTGCTTTAAACAGACATGTTGGGTTTCTGTGTTCCTGTCTTTGGCTCTGCTCTACTGTATTCAGAAACACCGATACCGTAGTCATACTTGATACGTTATTTGTTGTAACAGTTACTTGTGCGATAGCAGGAACTTGTTGCTTTAAACAGACATGTTGGGTTTCTGTGTTCCCGTCTTTGGCTCTGCTCTACTGTATTCAGAAACACCGATACCGTAGTCATACTTGGTACGTTATTTGTTGTAACAGTTACTTGTGCGATAGCAGGAACTTGTTGCTTTAAACAGACATGTTGGGTTTCTGTGTTCCTGTCTTGGCTCTGCTCTACTGTATTCAGAAACACCGATACCGTAGTCATACTTGGTATACGTTACTTGTTGTAACAGTTACTTGTGCGATAGCAGGAACTTGTTGCTTTAAACAGACATGTTGGGTTTCTGTGTTCCCGTCTTTGGCTCTGCTCTACTGTATTCAGAAACACCGATACCGTAGTCATACTTGGTATACGTTACTTGTTGTAACAGTTACTTGTGCGATAGCAGGAACTTGTTGCTTTAAACAGACATGTTGGGTTTCTGTGTTCCCGTCTTTGGCTCTGCTCTACTGTATTCAGAAACACCGATACCGTAGTCATACTTGATACGTTATTTGTTGTAACAGTTACTTGTGCGATAGCAGGAACTTGTTGCTTTAAACAGACATGTTGGGTTTCTGTGTTCCCGTCTTTGGCTCTGCTCTACTGTATTCAGAAACACCGATACCGTAGTCATACTTGGTATACGTTACTTGTTGTAACAGTTACTTGTGCGATAGCAGGAACTTGTTGCTTTAAACAGACATGTTGGGTTTCTGTGTTCCTGTCTTTGGCTCTGCTCTACTGTATTCAGAAACACCGATACCGTAGTCATACTTGGTATACGTTACTTGTTGTAACAGTTACTTGTGCGATAGCAGGAACTTGTTGCTTTAAACAGACATGTTGGGTTTCTGTGTTCCCGTCTTTGGCTCTGCTCTACTGTATTCAGAAACACCGATACCGTAGTCATACTTGATACGTTACTTGTTGTAACAGTTACTTGTGCGATAGCAGGAACTTGTTGCTTTAAACAATATCTAACCAGACAAATTCTGCATGCGGGTGGTTTTAAACTGATCCGAATTACAGTGCAGTTAAGTAGATCTTGAAATAAATTTCTGCTTAAGCTTTTTAAACAGTTTCACAGATCTGAATTTAGGACTCGACAAAATCGGGCCTAAAAACCCCAAAAACGTATTTTAAGAAGGTTGTACTTAAAAAACGGGCTGCACTCCGGGAGTGCCGACAAAAGTGAAAACTTGAACAATAACGTTGTGCATTTTTGAATGTTTTGCAATGTTTTGAGAATAATTTCGCACGAATTGTTTTATTTATCAGCAGAAAGTACTGTCATTTATATGGTAAAATACAATATTCATTTATTGCGCTATCGTACACAATTATTTTACACAAAAAAGTTTACACTTCATAAAAATCAACTTTCATCCATAATTTCACCATCAACTGCCAGCATCATCATCGCCAATTTCTAAAACTGATACAATATGTTTATGGTAGCTAAAGTAAGAAACGAACAATTTCGATTCGAATCTATTTAAATGTCTTGTAAAGACCGCATCAATAGTAGTTTTATATTTCGTTATGCTAAGATTGCGATCGTTTGACGTCGTAAAACCAAATTCATTATTTAAAAATTCAATTAATGGTAGATTTTTATCGTCGGCAAAGTTTGTGTTGAAATGTCCACTCAAAATCATTGGCAAATCATCAAATATTTTCCCAATTTTTTGTTGAAGCAATGCAGGTGCGTCATGAGAATAAATAAATACATTTTCATACAAGAAGTCTCGTATAGCACGCAATGACTTGTCCGGAGAAATGTAAACGGCAACCATAATAATGAACTGACTATCACCAGAGTGGCAACGACATGTGCACATATCGCCGATATCAGAAACAGTAGTGTTAAACATGCTGGTGTATTTCGCATGCACACATGTATACATTATATATCTCATGGTAGCGGTGACGGTGTCGCTATAAAATCTGACGCGAGTTCCTTGGTTTTTGCCCATCCAAAAAGTGCCCAACGGTATATAGTATATACGCGTGCATCCTATACTATTTTATATACTATACACAGTATACATTATATATCTCATGGTAGCGGTGACGGTGTCGCTATAAAATCTGACGCGAGTTCAATGGTTTTTGCCCATCCAAAAAGTGCCCAACGATATATAGTATATACGCGTGCATCCTATACTATTTTATATACTATACACAGTATACATTATATATCTCATGGTAGCGGTGACGGTGTCGCTATAAAATCTGACGCGAGTTCCTTGGTTTTTGCCCATCCAAAAGTGCCCAACGATATATAGTATATACGCGTGCATCCTATACTATTTTATATACTATACACAGTATACATTATATATCTCATGGTAGCGGTGACGGTGTCGCTATAAAATCTGACGCGAGTTCCTTGGTTTTTGCCCATCCAAAAAGTGCCCAACGATATATAGTATATACGCGTGCATCCTATACTATCTTATATACTATACACAGTATACATTATATATCTCATGGTAGCGGTGACGGTGTCGCTATAAAATCTGACGCGAGTTCCTTGGTTTTGCCCATCCAAAAAGTGCCCAACGGTATGTAATATATACCGTTGCATCCTATACTATTTTATGTACTATACACAGTAGGCCCTATACATTATATATCTCATGGTAGCGGTGACGGTTTCGCTATAAAATCTGACGCGAGTTCCTTGGTTTTGCCCATCCAAAAAGTGCCCAACGATATATAATATATACGCGTGCATCCTATACTATTTTATATACTATACACAGTATACATTATATATCTCATGGTAGCGGTGACGGTGTCGCTATAAAATCTGACGCGAGTTTCTTGGTTTTGCCCATCCAAAAAGTGCCCAACGGTATGTAATATATACGCGTGCATCCTATACTATTTTATGTACTGTACACAGTATACATTATATATCTCATGGTAGCGGTGACGGTGTCGCTATAAAATCTGACGCGAGTTCCTTGGTTTTGCCCATCCAAAAAGTGCCCAACGGTATGTAATATATACGCGTGCATCCTATACTATTTTATATACTATACACAGTATGCATTATATATCTCATGGTAGCGGTGACGGTGTCGCTATAAAATCTGACGCGAGTTCCTTGGTTTTGCCCATCCAAAAAGTGCCCAACGGTATGTAATATATACGCGTGCATCCTATACTATTTTATGTACTGTACACAGTATACATTATATATCTCATGGTAGCGGTGACGGTGTCGCTATAAAATCTGACGCGAGTTCCTTGGTTTTGCCCATCCAAAAAGTGCCCAACGATATATAGTATATACGCGTGCATCCTATACTATCTTATATACTATACACAGTATACATTATATATCTCATGGTAGCGGTGACGGTGTCGCTATAAAATCTGACGCGAGTTCCTTGGTTTTGCCCATCCAAAAAGTGCCCAACGGTATGTAATATATACGCGTGCATCCTATAGTATTTTATGTACTATACACAGTATACATTATATATCTCATGGTAGCGGTGACGGTGTCGCTATAAAATCTGACGCGAGTTCCTTGGTTTTGCCCATCCAAAAAGTGCCCAACGGTATGTAATATATACGCGTGCATCCTATAGTATTTTATGTACTATACACAGTATACATTATATATCTCATGGTAGCGGTGACGGTGTCGCTATAAAATCTGACGCGAGTTCCTTGGTTTTGCCCATCCAAAAAGTGCCCAACGGTATGTAATATATACGCGTGCATCCTATAGTATTTTATGTACTATACACAGTATACATTATATATCTCATGGTAGCGGTGACGGTGTCGCTATAAAATCTGACGCGAGTTCCTTGGTTTTGCCCATCCAAAAAGTGCCCAACGGTATGTAATATATACGCGTGCATCCTATAGTATTTTATGTACTATACACAGTATACATTATATATCTCATGGTAGCGGTGACGGTGTCGCTATAAAATCTGACGCGAGTTCCTTGGTTTTGCCCATCCAAAAAGTGCCCAACGATATGTAATATATACGCGTGCATCCTATAGTATTTTATACTATACACAGTATACATTATATATCTCATGGTAGCGGTGACGGTGTCGCTATAAAATCTGACGCGAGTTCCTTGGTTTTGCCCATCCAAAAGTGCCCAACGATATATAGTATATACGCGTGCATCCTATACTATCTTATATACTATACACAGTATACATTATATATCTCATGGTAGCGGTGACGGTGTCGCTATAAAATCTGACGCGAGTTCCTTGGTTTTGCCCATCCAAAAAGTGCCCAACGGTATGTAATATATACGCGTGCATCCTATAGTATTTTATGTACTATACACAGTATACATTATATATCTCATGGTAGCGGTGACGGTGTCGCTATAAAATCTGACGCGAGTTCCTTGGTTTTGCCCATCCAAAAAGTGCCCAACGGTATGTAATATATACGCGTGCATCCTATAGTATTTTATGTACTATACACAGTATACATTATATATCTCATGGTAGCGGTGACGGTGTCGCTATAAAATCTGACGCGAGTTCCTTGGTTTTGCCCATCCAAAAAGTGCCCAACGGTATGTAATATATACGCGTGCATCCTATAGTATTTTATGTACTATACACAGTATACATTATATATCTCATGGTAGCGGTGACGGTGTCGCTATAAAATCTGACGCGAGTTCCTTGGTTTTGCCCATCCAAAAAGTGCCCAACGGTATGTAATATATACGCGTGCATCCTATACTATTTTATGTACTGTACACAGTATACATTATATATCTCATGGTAGCGGTGACGGTGTCACTATAAAATCTGACGCGAGTTCCTTGGTTTTGCCCATCCAAAAAGTGCCCAACGGTATGTAATATATACGCGTGCATCCTATACTATTTTATGTACTGTACACAGTATACATTATATATCTCATGGTAGCGGTGACGGTGTCGCTATAAAATCTGACGCGAGTTTCTTGGTTTTGCCCATCCAAAAAGTGCCCAACGGTATGTAATATATACGCGTGCATCCTATACTATTTTATGTACTGTACACAGTATACATTATATATCTCATGGTAGCGGTGACGGTGTCGCTATAAAATCTGACGCGAGTTCCTTGGTTTTGCCCATCCAAAAGTGCCCAACGGTATGTAATATATACGCGTGCATCCTATACTATTTTATGTACTATACACAGTATACATTATATATCTCATGGTAGCGGTGACGGTGTCGCTATAAAATCTGACGCGAGTTCCTTGGTTTTGCCCATCCAAAAAGTGCCCAACGGTATGTAATATATACGCGTGCATCCTATACTATTTTATGTACTATACACAGTATACATTATATATCTCATGGTAGCGGTGACGGTGTAGCTATAAAATCTGACGCGAGTTCAATGGTTTTTACCCATCCAAAAAGTGCCTAACGATATTTAGTTACTATTTTCTATACTATACACAGTATATCGAATATTAGCCCATCCAAAGTGTTGACTGAAAATTTAATGATGAGATCGACAACACGAAGACTCAAGAAGAGAATATCTAGCGACCTGCCTGCCAATCAACAGCTGACCTAACAAATATAACATTATATAGCAATATTTTATTATTTATATAATATCCTTATTTGTATGTATCAATGGGTACATGTTTGCATGTCATTATTTTAGCCGTACAATTTACTGAGTGTCCTGTATACAGATTGTGAATACTAATAAAAAAAAATAAAAAATTCTATAATGAAATAATTTAAAGGAATTAAGGTAAATTGTTTGGCTTTTGCTAATGACACGGCCTTACTAGCTGAGACATTGGAAGAAGCTAAGGAACAGACTCTTGAACTCCAGAAGTAAGCGTTAAAAATGGGTCTCAAAGTTTCATTTGAAAAGACTAAAATATTGACAGACATACAAAAACCACCAAAAAAACTTCAAGTGGGAGAACAATACATTGCGATAGTCAAAGAATTCAAATATCTTGGGGAATGGATCAGCTGGAACGCCCTAGAGAAAAAAAGCTATGGAATCTAGGAGAAATAAAGTTAAATTAGCCTTCCAACTTACCAAGGACACATACAACAAGAAGTCCCTCTCCTGGAAGACAGAGATAAGGCATTATCATACGGTAATTAAACAAGAAGCCTTATATGCAGCTGAAACATTATCTCTCACAACCCAGGGCCCACTTGAAAGGCTGGAGATCAAAGAATGAAAGATATTACGAAAAATTTTAGGCCCCAAATTCCGTAACAACCAAGTACTTCACATCAACAATGAAACTCTTTACCAAAAAACTGAAATACTATCAGACACAATAAGAAAAAGGAGAATTGATTTTTATGGGCACATCCTCCGAATAGACAAAAATAGACTAACCAAAAAAATATTTGACTACTTTCGCAATAGAAAAGCCAAACCACTTTGGTTTAGAGAAACAGAGAAAGCCATAACAGAACTACAAATCACTAACACTATGCTCATGGACAGAACAGCCAAAACAATAACCAAGGACAAGAAGCAACGGTTCCAAGGCAAAGTCAAATCCAAGCGAACGATCCAAATCTCTGACGAAGAAAGAAAAGCAAGATCACAACGAATGAAGCAATACTGGGCTACGAGGAAGGCACAGAACATTAAAAAGTGATTGATTTAGTGCACCCCAAAGTTGGGTGAAACAAATAAAGAGAGAGAGAGAAATAATTTTAAAATGTCCTGACTTTCTTCTGCTGTATGTGTTCCTAAGACACTAAACCACTGGTAGGCTTACGTTTCTTTAATAGTTATACTAGTAGGCCTACTCAAAGAAGAGTAGACATCGCAGAAAATTCCTTATTAGTTGCCTGGATACTGCTTCACAATAGCGCTCTAAAACATTAACATTTTCATCCAATGTAACCGTACGAAAAGTGTTACTGGTCCAACTTTATTGGAGATTGGAGATTGGACGCTCTTTGTACATGAAATGTGAAAATCGCGACGGACGGCCGTTCGGCTAGTAGCCAGCAACTATATTCATCATCGTTTAGTCAGTTGCCATCTTCTTCAAAGGGAATGAAAAAAAAATTATACATACATCGTTCGTGCTTTATACAAGGTACCTTCGTACCAATTTTCAAAACAATCGGTCAATGCGTTTAGCCAAAACTTTTTAACAAATAAACACACACACACACACACACACACACACACACACACACACACACACACACACGATCCAAATGACTACAGTAAAGTTGAATCATAAACTTCGCTTCGCCCGGTCAACTAGACCGAGTCGAACAACTCGCAAAACACATAAAACAAAAAACAATTTCATTTTTCTAAATTACCAACATCAGTTTCATTTTATGATACTACACAATGTTGTGTGTTTGTATTTTACATATTTCTCGAATATTATTCTGAAATTTATTCTTTTATTTTAAATAAAACCACGTTAAAAGTAATATACAGGCTGTGGGTGGCATAAACGGTTAACTTTATTGTCCAGCCCGTATACACTATTCTTTTGCAAAATTTAATAAAATGTGCTATTCACCGAGGCTATTTTTGTTTTTTATGAGTATGAGTTTATACATTGTACATAACAGATTGTACATATATTTATCTACATTTGAAGTAGTTATTGCACGGGTTATTGACCCGATAATGCAACCTTTATCTGTGCCTGTTTTTCTTACCTTCGCACTAATCAACGTCATTTCGACCCAGCGCCTCGTTAATGGTTAACTGAGAACGCGATGAAATATCGAGTCTCGGAGACATCGTGTCACTAACACTGGTGACGAACAACTCGCCACTTTTTTATACATATGGTCAGATTCGACGTCATTTCGACCCAGCGCCTCGTTAAAACAGAACGCGATGAAATATCGAGTCTCGGAGACATCGTGTCACAAACACAGGCGACGGACAACTCGCCACTTTTTTTATACATATGTGTCAGATTCGACGTCATTTCGACCCAGCGCCTCGTTAATGGTTAACCGAGAACGCGATGAAATATCGAGTCTCGGAGACATCGTGTCACTAACACTGGTGACGGACAACTCGCCACTTTTTTTATACATATGTGTCAGATTCGACGTCATTTCGACCCAGCGCCTCGTTAATGGTTAACCGAGAACGCGATGAAATATCGAGTCTCGGAGACATCGTGTCACTAACACAGGCGACGGACAACTCGCCACTTTTTTATACATATGTGTCAGATTCGACGTCATTTCGACCCAGCGCCTCGTTAATGGTTAACCGAGAACGCGATGAAATATCGAGTCTCGGAGACATCGTGTCACTAACACAGGCGACGGACAACTCGCCACTTTTTTATACATATGTGTCAGATTCGACGTCATTTCGACCCAGCGCCTCGTTAATGGTTAACCGAGAACGCGATGAAATATCGAGTCTCGGAGACATCGTGTCACTAACACTGGTGACGGACAACTCGCCACTTTTTTATACATATGTGTCACATTCGACGTCATTTCGACTCAGCGCCTCGTTAATGGTTAACCGAGAACGCGATGAAATATCGACTCTCGGAGACATCGTGTCACTAACACAGGCGACGGACAACTCGCCACTTTTTTATACATATGTGTCAGATTCGACGTCATTTCGACCCAGCGCCTCGTTAATGGTTAACCGAGAACGCGATGAAATATCGAGTTTCGGAGACATCGTGTCACTAACACAGGCGACGGACAACTCGCCACTTTTTTATACATATGTGTCAGATTCGACGTCATTTCGACCCAGCTCCTCGTTAATGGTTAACTGAGAACGCGATGAAATATCGAGTCTCGGAGACATCGTGTCACAAACACTGGTGACGAACAACTCGCCACTTTTTTTATACGTATGTATCAGATTCGACGTCATTTCGACCCAGCTCCTCGTTAATGGTTAACTGAGAACGCGATGAAATATCGAGTCTCGGAGACATCGTGTCACTAACACAGGCGACGGACAACTCGCCACTTTTTTATACATATGTGTCAGATTCGACGTCATTTCGACCCAGCTCCTCGTTAATGGTTAACTGAGAACGCGATGAAATATCGAGTCTCGGAGACATCGTGTCACTAACACAGGCGACGGACAACTCGCCACTTTTTTTATACGTATGTGTCAGATTCGACGTCATTTCGACCCAGCTCCTCGTTAATGGTTAACTGAGAACGCGATGAAATATCGAGTCTCGGAGACATTGTGTCACTAACACAGGCGACGGACAACTCGCCACTTTTTTATACATATGTGTCAGATTCGACGTCATTTCGACCCAGCTCCTCGTTAATAGTTAACTGAGAACGCGATGAAATATCGAGTCTCGGAGACATCGTGTCACAAACACTGGTGACGAACAACTCGCCACTTTTTTTATACATATGTGTCAGATTCGACGTCATTTCGACCCAGCGCCTCGTTAAATGGTTAACCGAGAACGCGATGAAATATCGAGGCTCGGAGACATCGTGTCACTAACACAGGCGACGGACAACTCGCCACTTTTTTTATACATATGTGTCAGATTCGACGTCATTTCGACCCAGCGCCTCGTTAATGGTTAACTGAGAACGCGATGAAATATCGAGTCTCGGAGACATCGTGTCACAAACACTGGTGACGAACAACTCGCCACTTTTTTTATACATATGTGTCAGATTCGACGTCATTTCGACCCAGCGCCTCGTTAATGGTTAACCGAGAACGCGATGAAATATCGAGTCTCGGAGACATCGTGTCACTAACACAGGCGACGGACAACTCGCCACTTTTTTATACATATGTGTCAGATTCGACGTCATTTCGACCCAGCGCCTCGTTAACGGTTAACCGAGAACGCGATGAAATATCGAGTCTCGGAGACATCGTGTCACTAACACAGGCGACGGACAACTCGCCACTTTTTTATACATATGTGTCAGATTCGACGTCATTTCGACCCAGCTCCTCGTTAATGGTTAACTGAGAACGCGATGAAATATCGAGTCTCGGAGACATCGTGTCACAAACACTGGTGACGAACAACTCGCCACTTTTTTTATACATATGTGTCAGATTCGATTTCAAATTGATAGGCGTCACTTTGTCACCGTACCGAACGAATCTTGGGCAACGCGGCAAACAATGAATCCGCTGTACGCTGTACGTGTAGTGTCTGGTCACGGTCGGGGTACTTCCACAACAATGACGGCTTTGTTGTTTTATCTCAGAAAACAGTCTAAATAAGTGTTAATAGCGCGCGAGCACGCAAATGTATCGCTACACGTCAAGTGTTTGTGTCGATGTTCGTGTAAGACAAATTCATTAGTTTGGAACGTTACAGTGAAACCAACTTTACATGCTTTTCTATTTGACCTTACATTGACCTCTGCAGACTAACTTTGTTATTCATTGGAGCATCACTTTGTTTTGTTCCGCCGTCCATCTTGTCAGTAACAGATGTTCAGCTTGGTCGGTAGGCAGATTCTTGACACTGACTTCACTTCCGGTTGAAATTATATAACATTATCTTATTCCTGTATTGTTTCTATTATTAAATTTTAGCCGCCTCGTTGGCCTAGTGGTTAGCGTACTAGGCTTTCACCCCGAGGACCCGGGTTCGATTCCCGGCGAGGGCTTGGCATTTTCATACGCTATAAATCATCCCATCGTCTGCATTAGCCCAAGTGTGCACAATAGTCGGACGTTAAACACAAAAAAAAAAAAATTGATTATCGTTATGCGTAAACAACAAAGGTCTTTAATTATAACGTAACAATAGCAAACGACGTCAAAGAGATTAAAGTTTACTTGGATGATTAAACAAAGCGAAAAACCAATCCTTAAAGAGTCAGGACTCGCGAGTACTTCTTTGTTGTTAGCACTGAATTTCCTGACTGAAAAAAGTTAATTAGTTAATACTGTACTTAACCTATTACTGGACAAAACCGCACAATTAAATTTACATATAAATCAAACAATCAACTGCTTTAATAGAATAGTTCGTTGAAAGTTAATGAAAACCGATTGAAGCTTTCAAAGATTTTAATAATAAATATTGATATTTAATCAGTTTCGTTTCACTAATTCAACCCATTTCATCTGTCGTATTCAGTTTCCATCACCTGGCTGTAATACCCTTTGTCTGTTAAGTAAACACAACAGCTTTGTCCCTGGCGGAGGCCACACAGGTCGATGACGATGATCACGCACCTCGCGTCAGTAGCGTGACTCCTAGATGTCCAACTAGAGCTAGACCGATCACGTGCTGACCCGTCAGTCACGTCTTTGTTCTGCACTCTCAATTATTACTTTATTAGAATTACAAGAGGCATTTAAAGCTCTGCTCTGGCATACTGCCTGACGTAACTGATCGACAGTTAAGTGTTTCTGGTTAAATATAAACCTATTGCTGCCGCGTGATTATTTGCTTGGCAGGCGAAATACGCGCGAAAATCTTATTTTAGGTTATTTATGTTTTCTTACCGTGATTGTAATTTCGCAGACTTTTAAATTCACTTTTGTTTAAATCGTAACGTTTTCTTTAATAGTTACGCTTAAGCCGCCTCGGTAGCCTAGTTGATAGCGTATTAGGCTTTCACCCCGAAGGCCCTAGTTCGATTCCCGGCCAGGGATTGGCTTTTTCGTACGCTATAAATCATCCCATCATGCATTAGCCCAAGTGTGCACAATAGTCGGACGTTAAAAAAAAAAAATAGTTAAGCTTAGAAATTGGATTTGTTAACTGTAAAAAGATAATTGGTTTTATTCTGTAGTCAAATAAATAAAAAAATGTGTAGTTGATTCCAAAAACATTGGGTTAAGCATGAAGTCAAATATCAAAATCTTGGAGTTCATTTTTGGGTGTTAGCGAGATTTCTAAAAACATATTTAAAAGAATATTGGTTTTTGTTCAAGTTTTCGACTCGTAATATGAAAAAATAAGTAAAATACATGGGTTCTCTTGTTTTTCCCTAGATTTATACTCTCTCACTGTATAAAATACATAAACAAATTATGGTGATCGTGGAAAAAATCAATGTTGATAAGTTTGTGCGCTAAGTTACCTGTATTTTTATGATGAATAGATGTGAATTGATTTGAATGAATAGTTTTACGATGGGCAGATATTCTGTAAAGTAATGATGAAATAGATTTCGTTCATTAAGTTAACGTAAAATAATTGCGTAAATTTTGTAATAATTATTTGAAATGTTTGTGTACGAGTATGTCGGGAAAAACAAAACAATTATTTTGGAAATGTTCATCAATTCCAACACTAATTTGTGTTGGTCGTATTAAGTTATTTGTATTTAGTATTTTACGTCAGAAATGATGAATTTAACTTTTCCAGTCTGATAAAATTATGACCGTGTCAAATATGACGCGGCGTTGTGGACCAGCTGACTTTATTGTTTGCCTGTACGTGGTATAAAGCATGGCGGGGGGTAAGGGAGTAAAAGCTTTTTAGTTAATGCTTCTATTTATTAGTATGCAAACAAGAATTTTACATTAGTTAGTGCCCTTTTGTTCAAATATGCATGATACACTGATCGTTTAAAATTAACTTGAGACTTTTGCCTTTAGCTATGAGATAGTTTTAGCTGTTGCAGTACCATGTACGTGCCTTTAGCATAGAGATCTCTGGTACCTGCCTTTAGCACAGAGATTTTTCAAATGCTTAAATGTTATTTTACTTGCCTTTAGCAATAAAATCAATTATTCATTGTGCACCGGTGTTGTTTTACTTGATTTTAACATAGAGAATCCCCAATAATTATACATATATTATTGTATATATGTACATTATGTATTTACTATATGCCTGCTTACAATACATATATTGTTTAATATATTATAGCACGTTTCAAATATTGCAGTACTACTTTAGAGCAGAAATAGTCTTAAATGATGCAGTAATTCTATTCATTTTTAACACAGAAATCATTTCAAATGTTAGTGTCCAATGTTATGTTCCTTTAGCACAGAAATTGTTTTAAATGTTAGATTTTATTACTGTAGTATTTGTTTTTAGAACAGAAATCGTTTCAAATTTTGGCGAACAATGATATTCACCTTGAGCACAGAGATAGTTTTAAATGTTGCAGTAGGTCCACTGTGCTACTCACTTTTATTACAGAGAATCGTTTCAAATGTTGCAGTACTATGACAATTGTATCAAGTAAAGAGATCGTTTCAAATGTTGCAGTACTATGCTAATTGTATAATGTAAAGAGATAGTTTCAAATGTTGCAGTAATATGCTAATTGTAAACAGAGATCGTTTCAAATGTTGCAGTACTATGCTAATTGTATTTATACAGAGATCGTTTCAATGTTGCAGTACTTACTGTTGCAGTACTTGTTTTATTACAGAGATCGTTTCAAATGTTGCAGTACTATGCTAATTGTATTTATACAGAAATCGTTTCAAATGTTGCAGTACTATGCTAATTGTATTTATACAGAGATCGTTTCAAATGTTGCAGTACTATGCTAATTGTATTTATACAGAAATCGTTTCAAATGTTGCAGTACTATGCTAATTGTATTTATACAGAAATCGTTTCAAATGTTGCAGTACTATGCTAATTGTATTTATACAGAAATCGTTTCAAATGTTGCAGTACTATGCTAATTGTATTTATACAGTAATCGTTTCAAATGTTACAATACTATGCTAATTGTATAATGTAAAAAGAGATAGTTTCAAATGTTGCAGTAATATGCAGTAAAACGATCTTTAGCACAGAGATCGTTTTAATTATTGCATTACTGTGCTACTTGCATTTATTACAGTAATCGTTTCAAATGTTACAATACTATGCTAATTGTATAATAGAAAAAATGTTGCAGTACTATGCTAATTGTATTTATACAAAATGTTTCAAATGTTGCAGTACTCATGCTATGTAGATATAGAAATATCAAATGTTGCAGTACTATGCTAATTGTATTTATACAGAAATCGTTTCTTTGTTATGCAGTACTTATGCTATTGTATTTATACAGAGATAGCTTTGTATTTATACAAATCGTTTCAAATGTTGCAGTACTATGCTAATTGTATTTATACAGAGATCGTTTCAAATGTTGCAGTACTATGCTAATTGTATTTATACAGAGATCGTTTCAAATGTTGCAGTACTATGCTAATTGTATTTATACAGAGATCGTTTCAAATATTGCAGTACTATGCTACTTGCTTTCATTTGAGAGATAGTTTCAAATATTGCAGTACTATACTACTTGCTTTTATTGCAGAGATGGTTTCAAATATTGCAGTACTATGTTACTTGCTTTCATTGCAGAGATAGTTTCAAACATTGCAGTATTATGCTACTTGCTTTCATTGGAGAGATAGTTTCAAATATTGCAGTACTATGATACTTGCTTTCATTGCAGAGATAGTTTCAAATATTGCAGTACTATGCTACTTGTATTTATTGCAGAGATAGTTTCAAATATTGCAGTACTATGCTACTTGCTTTTATTGCAGAGATAGTTTCAAATATTGCAGTACTATGCTACTTGCTTTCATTGCAGAGATAGTTTCAAATATTGCAGTACTATGCTACTTGCTTTCATTGCAGAGATAGTTTCAAATATTGCAGTACTATGCTACTTGCTTTCATTGCAGAGATAGTTTCAAATATTGCAGTACTATGCTACTTGCTTTTATTGCAGAGATAGTTTCAAATATTGCAGTATTATGCTACTTGCTTTCATTGCAGAGATAGTTTCAAATATTGCAGTATTATGCTACTTGCTTTTATTGCAGAGATAGTTTCAAATATTGCAGTACTATGCTACTTGCTTTCATTGGAGAGATAGTTTCAAATATCTGTAGCTTTCGTACTATGCTACTTGCTTTCATTGGAAAGATAGTTTCAAATATTGCAGTACTATGCTACTTGCTTTCATTGCAGAGATAGTTTCAAATATTGCAGTATTATGCTACTTGCTTTCATTGCAGAGATAGTTTCAAATATTGCAGTATTATGTTACTTGCTTTCATTGCAGAGATAATTTCAAATATTGCAGTACTATGCTACTTGCTTTCATTGCAGAGATAGTTTCAAATATTGCAGTATTATACTACTTGCTTTCATTGCAGAGATAGTTTCAAATATTGCAGTACTATGTTACTTGCTTTCATTGCAGAGATAGTTTCAAATATTGCAGTACTATGCTACTTGCTTTTATTGCAGAGATAGTTTCAAATATTGCAGTACTATGCTACTTGCTTTCATTGCAGAGATAGTTTCAAATATTGCAGTACTATGATACTTGCTTTCATTGTAGAGATAGTTTCAAATATTGCAGTACTATGCTACTTGCTTTAATTGCAGAGATAGTTTCAAATATTGCAGTACTATGCTACTTGCTTTTATTGCAGAGATAGTTTCAAATATTGCAGTACTATGCTACTTGCTTTCATTGCAGAGCTAGTTTCAAATATTGCAGAACTGTGTTACTCGCCTTTAGCACAAAGATCGATTCACTATCACTAGCTTTAGCACTAAGATCGTATCAAAAAGTGTCGTGCTTTGCCGTAAGATCGCTTCACATTTACAGAACTATATTTCCGTTAGACTTTTTCAGACCTTTGTGTTCTGTGTCGGTAAAAGACATTCTCTTGTGAAATATACAATAAATCAAAATGTATTGTGCAATTATTAGTTGTTGTGTAGTTTGTTGTATTTTCCAGTTACGTTTTGTATCTTGCTTTCACATTCTATTTGTTATTTACTAAATATTGTGAAAGACTTCAGTTACATGTTTTTATATTGTAAAAATATGAGACAATCGAGTCAGGCAAAATTGACTGAAACAATGGTGACACATCCATTAAGGGGAGGGGCTGGTGGCAGGCTGATAACGGCTGGTGACTGAGCGCTCCCCGTTCCTACCCCTCAGTTACCCTTTCTCAGTTTGGCCAGCAAATTGAATTTCCTCTAGATTGTTGCTTCTTACCCTCTTTTTCTAAAACAAATAAAACCATCTTGGTAGATTTTCTAACTTGATTCCGTTACAAAGGATTGCTAAATAAGTAGCTTTCGTTTTCAATAATATTGACTAACACATTAAACGGAAACGCAACTATGTAATGCTTATATGTAGTTGCTTCAGAATTTCCTGAAAACACGATGTTATGTATTAAAACTTTAAAAAATTGGGCTGCCAGACTCACGAGTCAGTTGACAGATATGGGACTGCTTTTCTAGTGTGCAACAATTAATTTCAGTCTAATAATGTTTAAATGTATATAATATGTAAAGTTTTATTAAAATAGTATTATATTATCTACTAGTCAAGCCCAAAATGTCTTCATATATGCTCCTATAAACTAAATGAATATTGTGGACATAGTTACTCCCGTTGCTTTTCCCTTACTGATCTCTTTCGTCCTCATCCTCATTCTCATTAGTCTAACTGGCATAAATTATGGACGTACGTTAAGTTAAGAAAAAAAACCTTGAACGCTATAAGTAGGGCGTACAACCTATTATAAATACTTGTAGGCCTATCTGATTCAAATATTGTCAAATCTGTACATTGCGAAAGTTATTTAAAAAAAGTAGGCTACAACCAAAACAATGTATCAAAATATTCAAGAATTTTTTTTTTTTTTTTTTTTGTTTAACGTCCGACTGTTGTGCACACTTGGGCTAATGCAGACGATTGGATGATTTATAGCGTTTGAAAATGCCAAGCCCTCGCCGGGAATCGAACCCGGGTCCTCGGGGTGAAAGCCTAGTACGCTATCCACTAGACCAGGGGTCTCCAAACTTTCCAGCCTTAGGGCCATACTGATTACTCCAGTAAGTTCCGAGGGCCAAAACCATATTATCATTGTTGCCGATGGTAAAAAGTGAAATAGTCCATTGATGAAAAAAAAGTCCGAAAAAATGACCATATCAATGTAGATGTCATATTAATAATTATTCAACATAAAATTAGAATACTTCAGTAAACTAAATTTAATTTGTATATAAAAATATGTTCTCTAAAAGGAGTTTTCAAGTATGCTAGCTCTCCGCGGGCCGGACAAAATCAGTCCGCGGGCCGGATGTGGCCCTCGGGCCGTAGTTTGGAGACCCCTGCACTAGACCACCGAGGCGGCAATATTCAAGAAATGAAACGAAATGGTAGGAGGGTACTATAGAGCATTTTAAAGTTTTTGCTTTATTAATTTGTTTGTTTTAATAAGCTAATGAAAACTGATTATTGCAATAAAGTAGTATTGCAAGTTAATGCGTACTAAATTTACCATCGATGTTCTTACCTACTTATAAAATTTAATTATTACTGGGATTGTGTAGCTTATTTTTATGATAAAATCAAATTGTTTTTCTAAGCTTAATACATTACTTTATAGATTGCAATACACCCGTTACTTTATGGTTTATATTTGAGTACAATTTAATGCCTACAATTTCATTGAACTATTATAATAGGCTATATAAATAGTTTAATATTTCTATATGCTTATAAAACGTTCGCACAATTGTACGTACGTATTTTATAAAATACTTACGTTTTACACTAAAATTACACGATACGAAATTAAATAACAATAATTTTTGAAATGGAGACCACGCCCACGAGATTCTCGGAAAAGGCGAGACCGATAATTGAAAACGGGACGAAACTAAACCTAACCTAAAATCCCATGAATCATTATAACACAGTTTCAGTTCAACAACAATAATCTTATATCTTTACGAAATACTTTCTTTCTCTTTAGATCGTTAAAAAAGTAAATAACGTTTATTTAAAAAATGTATTTTATGGTGTATTTGGTAACTGTTTCTCAGCCAGCGTAACCCGAAGAAACGTGTGAAATAAAAATAAACGAAAATTAAAATGTTAAATTTAATTTCAACTGCAATGAACAATTTCTAGTATCGAGTGAAAAATGAACAATTATTTATGAAAAATGCGTGTTTACAATTCTAATTTTAGGCGAATAAAATACAACTGTAGCAGGAAATCAATTTGCGTACGTTTGTCCAGTCGCTGTTGACATGAAATAGCCTACATTAAACACATGACATTAAGCCAATGAATAGTCTTAAAAAATATGCCAACAGACCCTTGTCAAGCGATTTAAACTCTTATTGTTTGTTTATTAAAGTACGGGAACTTTCCCAGGTGTGTAAGTAAAGATACGATATTAGAGCGTGCACTGATAGGTTAGGTCTACTTGAATTACATCCAGAAGTTTCTATATTGTAGCTAACGTTACAGAATCGATTAATCATAGAGAGCCGCAAACATAATGAGACACAATTAACTCCACTCCGCTTCCCATAAAATCCTTCGGTCCAAATGATAAATCACACATCAGTGGTCCGCATATTAATTGTCTTTGAGCTGGGAACGGTCCAATGAAGATGCTTATAATTAATTGTGAAATCACTGTTTATCGCTGAAATTATAGGTCCTATAATAATTAGTATTCATTATACACGCAACCTGAAGCGATGCCGGTACAGTGGTTAAATCTAATTGCCGATCATTGTTAGTTTTGTTAAGTGCGGTTTGTTTTAATTGTTGTTCAAACTACGAATAAATTTAACATTTCACACTGAACATTATGTGATCCTAATTTTTTAAAAGCCTTTTCATAAACCCACACGTACTTTGAACTAGCTACAAAATGTAACAGGGCTTTTATTAGTTTTGTTTCGTTTTGGAAAATATACCAGTCGTTTATTTTACAACTTAAATTTCCTTCAACAAATCCCAGTATATACTTCGTTTATTTTCATTTCCTTGCCACATCCCCTTCCTTTCCGAAGTATAACATTTATAATGTAATTCTCTACTGAGGATTATCTGTTTTATATTAAAATTGTTTCAAACTATAATAATATCCTAAGAATTCCCCTACACAAATTTGTATTTTTTTCACTATGGACACTTTTAATATTTTCAGATTAAATAAGCGTTATTGTCTTATTTAAACAATCTGGTCAAATTTATTTATCTATTAAATTGATTTTACTTCCAGATAATCATCTATGAATTTCCAAATCTTTTTGAAAATTTGTCTATATGTACAAGGTGTGTTCAGAAAGTAACGAGAATTTTAATTTTTTGAACAAAATATTTATTTATTCTTCTACATTGATGTTGTCGCCTTCAAAATAGTCCCCATTGGAGTTTATGCATTTGTGCCAGCGCCTCTTCAAATCCTCGAAACACTTCTCAAAATCGATCTTTGAGATAGCCTTTAGTTCTTTCAGCGATGCGCTTTTAATGTCATCTACGGCTGTAAAACGACGGCCCTTTAAGGTTCTCTTTATTTTTGGAAATAGGAAAAAGTCACACGGAGCCATGTCTGGCGAATATGGAGGCTGGGCATCGTTACAGTACTTGTTTTTGGCCAAAAATTCACGAGCAAGCAATGAAGTGTGAGCTGGTGCATTATCGTGGTGCAAAAGCCGTGAATTGTTTTTCCACAGATCCGGGCGTTTTTTCGGATTGCTTCACTCTAACGGCGTTGAACTTGTAGGTAGTACTCCTTATTGACCGTTTCACCTGGTGGCAGGAATTCATGATGCACTATGCCATTAATATGGAAGAACACAGTGATCATAACCTCCACGTTCGACCGCACTTGTCGAGCCTTTTTCGGTCTTGGCGAGCCATAATGCCTCCACTGGGATGATTGAGCCTTAGTTTCGACGTCATATCCGTAAACCCATGTTTCGGAACTTGTTATAATATATTTCCGTAATTCTGCATCGTCGTTGACTTCATTTAGTGACTCCTGAGCGACTTCCATTCGCCGCTGTTTTTGTTCAAAATTCAACAATTTTGGAACGAATTTTGCTGCCACGCGTTTCATACACAAAACATTGGAAACAATGTCATGACATGATGCAATCGATATGCCAACATCATCAGCGACCTCTCTAATTGTGATTCGGCGATTGTTCATTACTATTTCTTTAACTTTTTCCACGTTTTCATCGGTTGTTAATGTGCTGGGGCGTCCAGGGCGTTCGTCATCTTCAACGTCTTCACGGCCTTCTTGAAAACGCCTATACTCTTGCTTTACTCATAGTAGACTCACCATAGGCCTTTGTTAACATTTCACACACTTTGTTACACTTTATTCCATTTTTTACGCAAAATTTGATACAAATTCTTTGATCCATTTCTTTTAACAAACGAAAACAGCCGATCTCATAAAAACACGTCTAACCTTAGTGACTGTCACAGACAAAGTCAACAATGAAAACAGCTGAAAGTTTTATCATACTTCAAGGGCGTGTATACCAACATAATAAAAAAAAATGTTTTACAATCGGACTCTCCAAGCCCGCGAAATTTAAAAATTCTCGTTACTTTCTGAACACACCTCGTATACCCAGTTATTGCTTTCAGTACTTTAAACAAATTAGACAATATGACGCAAACTTATATGATTTTTATATTTGAATATGAGATATTTAAATTTTAGGATGAACACATTTCTGTACTTATTTTACTTCAGGTTTCTATTGTAAATAATGCAAGGTTATATACACTAATTATTCGGTTTTATTTTACCATTGTGTTTGTCATAAACAGGTAATAACTGCAACTAAGGTTTACGTCAAATGTTTCACAAATTCATGTTATTAGTATGAATCAGTGAGTAATTACTCTATGGTGAATAATTTTATAAGCGTTGTAGCCCTTTGTATGTTTGCAGTTATATTATAACCAGTAATATTTTTCAAATTGAACTTAATGAAGTTAGTTAAAACAGTAAGTACATTTACCTCATAAACTTTGAACATATTGTCTCATATTAAATTACATAAGAGAGGTTTTACGAAGCATTTAAATTCATAAACAAAACTTGTGTGTTATTTCTTAAAAAAAACTTTCTCACAATACATTTTAATTTAAAATTTTAATCGAAAATTCTGTGTACCTTATAGTAACTGACCTCTTAGTATCAACATACGTGTTTAATGTTCAGTCAATAATTAATTTCTCTTTAAAGATAAAATTAAATTTATCGAAGCAAACAACTTTCAGAAGCAGCCGACATAGCTGTACAATAAAATTTACATCGAGTACGAAGTTTCTGTGTTCAGTATTCCAAGACTTAATTACTGCTTTAACAACTGTTCAGCTCTGCTTGTTTACGATGCTTTGAAACACAGAATAATTCAACTTAATTATTTTAGTGTCTTTTCTTTACGAGTGCAGCGCTGCTTCTGGGTTTTACTGACACTAAAACTGATTCGTCAACAGATTTCAGCAACAATAAACACCTTCAATTTACACTTGGCTAGGTTTTGACAACACTTGGGTTATACTACTAGTATTTAAGTATAGCCTATTAGTGTGTAATATGCGATACAAGGAGGTTCAGGTTATCTTAACTTCCGGGGCGCTACGGTCCTGTGAGAACTGTGACCTTCCATCCTGCACCATCCCCATTCGTGTCCTCAGCAGACGTATTCTTCCTGCACACCACCTTACAACCTCTTTCCTCTTCTCCTCCTCGGTGGCACTCCGCCTTTTGGCATTTTCTTTAGTCATCCCACCGTTCACTCTGTCACATAGTCGTACAAAAAAAAAAAAAAACACTTTCCTCTTCTACCATTCTCCTACCATTTCAGTGACAGACACCAAAAAACTATTTCAGTGTACAGTTTTCGGCTTATCCGCCATTTTTTTTTTTTTGCTATACTAAGCTATACATTTCATGACTTTCCTCTCTCAAACGTTGGGCCTCTTCTGCACGTTTTCCCATAGGAGGTGCAGGATTTAGACGTCCCTTTACCCGAGTCTAACACACTTACACTTACAACACTACACTTACGACTTTAACACTTTACACTCACACTTACATTTAGGAAGGCGATAATAACCATCCCATCGTCTGCATTAGCCCAAGTGGGAACAATAGTCGGACGCTAAACACAAAAAAAAAACAAACAAAAAAAAACCTCAATGTGCTTTTCGCCTTAAAATAACAACAACAACAACAAAAGTCTATACGTTTTGTTTAGTAGGCCAACACATTTCTATTTATCGTCACTTTAAAGATTGTAGCTTTTCATATCTGCTTAAGATCTCAGTGGTGGATGTGGTTAAGGCACCGTTCAGTCTGTTGCGTCTCTGAACTGCGCACGTCAAGGTCTTAGGTTCTAGACACGTTTAATGCCGTTGCTTTACCCTTTTCGTTAACACAGATCCCTCGACCTTCTTCGTTTACTTATTCTGAAATTAGGACACACCTTTAATACGACTCACGCCAGACGCAGTTATAAAGATAGGCCCCTAGTGTGTTTTGGTAAAATTAAATATTGATATTATAATGAAATATTAAGTGGTTTTATTGTAAGTTTATAGTTGTTATAAATAAAAAGAAAGAACGTAAACAAGCCAGATGGATTTAAAAAATATATTATTTCAATCTTAGAAGCGGGTAATAAAGACCAAGACAAATAGAGGCTAATGCACAGTATTTAATAGAATAGAAATACCTTCTTTCAAAATGACATTTTGAATATACATTTTCGAAAAAAGTACAACAGTAATATGTTATACAAAAATATCTGGAGCGTTGTTCAAAAAGTTTTTTTTTCTTTTTTGGTGTGTAAAGTCCGACTATTGTGCACACTTGGGCTAATGCAGACAATGGGATGATTTATAGCGTATGAAAATGCCAAGCCCTGGCCGGGAATCGAACCCGGGTCCTCGGGGTGAAAGCCCAGTACGCTATCAACTAAGCCACCGAGGCGGCTGTTGTTCAAAAAGTTTTTTTTTCTTTTTTGGTGTGTAACGTCCGACTATTGTGCACACTTGGGCTAATGCAGACAATGGGATGATTTATAGCGTATGAAAATGCCAAGCCCTGGCCGGGAATCGAACCCGGGTCCTCGGGGTGAAAGACCAGTACGCTATCAACTAAGCCACCGAGGCGGCTGTTGTTCAAAAAGTGTTTTTTTCTTTTTTGGTGTGTAACGTCCGACTATTGTGCACACTTGGGCTAATTCAGACAATGGGATGATTTATAGTGTATGAAAATACCAAGCCCTGGCCGGGAATCGAACCCGGGTCCTCGGGGTGAAAGCCCAGTACGCTATCAACTAAGCCACCGAGGCGGCTGTTGTTCAAAAAGTTTTTTTTTCTTTTTTGGTGTGTAACGTCCGACTATTGTGCACACTTGGGCTAATGCAGACAATGGGATGATTTATAGCGTATGAAAATGCCAAGCCCTGGCCGGGAATCGAACCCGGGTCCTCGGGGTGAAAGACCAGTACGCTATCAACTAAGCCACCGAGGCGGCTGTTGTTCAAAAGTGTTTTTTTCTTTTTTGGTGTGTAACGTCCGACTATTGTGCACACTTGGGCTAATTCAGACAATGGGATGATTTATAGTGTATGAAAATGCCAAGCCCTGGCCGGGAATCGAACCCGGATCCTCGGGGTGAAAGCCCAGTACGCTATCAACTAAGCCACCGAGGCGGCTGTTGTTCAAAAAGTACACAAGTAAAAACATTACATTTGCTAAACGAAGCATTAATATTTATACAGTATTGTCAGGTAGTTTAGAAAGAGAGAGAGAGGGGATTTACTTCGGAGCCACTCCAGTAATTAGAGCAGCATATTTGCACCCGGTAACTCCACTAGGACATAAACTTTAAACGGTTCTCGACTGAGTTTAACTAGCTAAATGGAGCCGACGAAAAGCATACAAGTTTTGAACTTCATCTAGTGTAGTCTCATTATCTGTTAGGATAGGGTTGGAGTAAAATGTTTTCCTGGTACGTTTTAGTCTTTAGGTATGATTTCAAGTAAAGATTTTACTGATATAATTTTATAACAGAAAAACATTGTTTTTACGAACACAACAATGTTTCGGTGAATTTTGACTGAGATATAGGGCTTGTTTGTCTGAATCGCGTAAATAATTGACAATGTTATTCGAAAGCCTGTTTTGTCCAAAAACTCAAAATGAACCTAAAAACGAATACATGTATCAAAACTTCAAGTTAACGTTTTCAAGGTCAAAATAATTTCTTTTTAAAATTCGTAAAGTAAAAGTTGTTAGAAGGAAAATAAACTTAAGAAAGTAAAAGTTGTTTGAAATTGTTTTATTTTTTATGAAAACTATAAAGTTTTATAATTTTTCGATTAATCGTTTAAACGAAAAATCCGTTTTTCGCACGAATATGCATAATAATACTTTGTATATATTTTTACAGGCTCTAACCGAATTAATTTTAATTTGAATAGGGTTCCGTATACTTTTCAGGCTCTAACCGAATTAATTTTAATTTTAATAGGGTTCCGTATACTTTTACAGGCTCTAACCGAATTAATTTTAATTTTAATAGGGTTCCGTATACTTTTACAGGCTCTAACCGAATTAATTTTAATTTTAATAGGGTTCCGTATACTTTTACAGGCTCTAACCGAATTAATTTTAATTTTAATAGGGTTCCGTATACTTTTACAGGCTCTAACCGAATTAATTTTTAATTTTAATAGGGTTCCGTATTCCAGGCTATACTTTTAATTTTACAGGCTCTAACCGAATTAATTTTAATTTTAATAGGGTTCCGTATACTTTTACAGGCTCTAACCGAATTAATTTTAATTTTAATATAGTTCCGTATACTTTTACAGGCTCTAACCGAATTAATTTTAATTTTAATATAGTTCCGTATACTTTTACAGGCTAACCGAATTAATTTTAATTTTAATATAGTTCCGTATACTTTTACAGGCTCTAACCGAATTAATTTTAATTTTAATATAGTTCCGTATACTTTTACAGGCTCTAACCGAATTAATTTTAATTTTAATATAGTTCCGTATACTTTTACAGGCTCTAACCGAATTAATTTTAATTTTAATATAGTTCCGTATACTTTTACAGGCTCTAACCGAATTAATTTTAATTTTAATATAGTTCCGTATACTTTTACAGGCTCTAACCGAATTAATTTTAATTTTAATATAGTTCCGTATACTTTTACAGGCTCTAACCGAATTAATTTTAATTTTAATAGGGTTCCGTATACTTTTACAGGCTCTAACCGAATTAATTTTAATTTTAATATAGTTCCGTATACTTTTACAGGCTCTAACCGAATTAATTTTAATTTTAATAGGGTTCCGTATACTTTTACAGGCTCTAACCGAATTAATTTTAATTTTAATAGGGTTCCGTATACTTTTACAGGCTCTAACCGAATTAATTTTAATTTTAATATAGTTCCGTATACTTTTACAGGCTCTAACCGAATTAATTTTAATTTTAATAGGGTTCCGTATACTTTTACAGGCTCTAACCGAATTAATTTTAATTTTAATATAGTTCCGTATACTTTTACAGGCTCTAACCGAATTAATTTTAATTTTAATATAGTTCCGTATACTTTTACAGGCTCTAACCGAATTAATTTTAATTTTAATATAGTTCCGTATACTTTTACAGGCTCTAACCGAATTAATTTTAATTTTAATATAGTTCCGTATACTTTTACAGGCTCTAACCGAATTAATTTTAATTTTAATATAGTTCCGTATACTTTTACAGGCTCTAACCGAATTAATTTTAATTTTAATATAGTTCCGTATACTTTTACAGGCTCTAACCGAATTAATTTTAATTTTAATATAGTTCCGTATACTTTTACAGGCTCTAACCGAATTAATTTTAATTTTAATATAGTTCCGTATACTTTTACAGGCTCTAACCGAATTAATTTTAATTTTAATAGGTTCCGTATACTTTTACAGGCTCTAACCGAATTAATTTTAATTTTAATATAGTTCTATACTTTTACAGGCTCTAACCGAATTAATTTTAATTTTAATATAGTTCCGTATACTTTTACAGGCTCTAACCGAATTAATTTTAATTTTAATATAGTTCCGTATACTTTTACAGGCTCTAACCGAATTAATTTTAATTTTAATATAGTTCCGTATACTTTTACAGGTTCTAACCGAATTAATTTTAATTTTAATATAGTTCCGTATACTTTTACAGGCTCTAACCGAATTAATTTTAATTTTAATAGGGTTCCGTATACTTTTACAGGCTCTAACCGAATTAATTTTAATTTTAATATAGTTCCGTATACTTTTACAGGCTCTAACCGAATTAATTTTAATTTGAATAGGGTTCCGTATACTTTTACAGGCTCTAACCGAATTGATTTTAATGTGAATAGGGTTCCATTTTTTAATTGAGTTATTTTTTCTATAAATTGTGTTTAATTTGCTTCTATTAACTGTGTTTCATTTTGTTTACAGATCGCCAGCTGGCATTACAGAAGCGGTAACATTTGTGAAGGTAATATCACTCTTTTACATAAACTTGCTAACCTAATACGTTATTGTAACATTATACGATATTCTTCAGCAGTCGATAGTCGTGTTTTTAGTTACCTAAACCTAGCGATGACATAATCATTGACTCATTCATTTTCTGAATCATAGCATTTGTCATACTTGAAATGAAAACGTTTTGCGATTGCTTTTTAAAGTCGTTTTTGACGTCAGTTCTTAATTAGAATGTTACCGGAAAAAATCTGATTTTGAAAAACCCAGGACCACACCTTGATTGTCTTCAAGGTCAAATGTGTACAAGTTGAACATAAGTTGAAATGTGGATTTAAAAAAGTAATTTATGAATTACTTTTGAAATGTTGCCGCCAAAATTGTTATAAAAAATACAAAAAAGACCTTATTTTTTGGTCAAAGTTCTTTGATAAAATCTTTTATAAGATGTGATGTCAAACTTTTATATTTAAAAAAGTATTTTTTTTTGTTTAACGTCCGACTATTGTGCACACTTGGACTAATGCAGACGATGGGATGATTTAAAACTTATGAAAATGCCAAGCCCTGGCCGGGAATCGAACCCGGGTCCTCGGGTGAAAGCCCAGTACACCGTCAACTAGGCCGCCTAAAAATAAATATAATCATATAAATGTTTTATATAAAATGCATTATTAGACTATTAAAGATATAAAATAAATTTTGTTAATGATTTTTGACAAATAAATGTGACAGCGTAATATAGGCCTAATTAATTAGTGTTCATCTCAGCGATGGAACTAGTTTAGTTGAATGCTTCACGAATAATTTAAGTTGATTTTAGAAAAAAATTAAAGCAATTAACTTGAAATACTGATGGCTGGTACTAGACATACAAGAAACAAACATAACGCACAAGAACAATTTAACGATAAAATCTACTCAATGCTTTTGTGATATTTATTTTTTAATATAAATTATGGAATTTTCACTCATCACTACTGCACAACATTCTAATTAAGTATATTCAATAATTAATTAATAATTCATTAATATTCATTAATTCATATTCAAGTTGGAATTAACTGCAGATTAAAAGGACAAAAATCATTTTTTTATGTTATTGCTTAAAGCAGGGGACTCCAAACTACGGCCCGAGGGCCACATCCGGCCCGCGGACAGATTTTGTCCGGCCCGCGGAGAGCTAGCATACTTGAAAACTCCTTTTAGAGAACATATTTTTTATAGCAAATTAAATTTAGTTTACTGAGGTATTCTAATTTTATGTTGAATAATTATTAATATGACATCTACATTGATATGGTCATGGGCTAACTACTCATAACATTGTTGTAGGCTTATTGTTATTGTTTTTGTGATAAGTTGGATAAAGAAACACAGAATTGTAATGAGTAAAGACATGTATAATATGCAGAAAATTTAACTTCAGTATATAATAACTAACAAATTATTGAAATGAATCCAACAGTGTCATAGGAACTGACTTGTGGTTGCGCCACTAGCCTTCTTACATATTCCAATTACTGCCATCTAGAAGTGAGTGAAAGACACCAGAACTTTCTCGAACCAACGAGATTATTCTGTACGTGCTATTAGCGCCATCTGTTAGCGATAGAAGGTACTACCTATTTCCGCTTGTGTCCACCAGATGTCGTGTCACGTTACTCCTCATGGCTCGTACTCTACGACTAATCTAGAAATTACAGATAATGACAGGAAAATTAATAATATGCAGTGTTGCCGTTTTGCGGACTTTAGTCAGATTTGCAGCCTTTTTTAAACGTTGCGTACTTTTTCGGACTTTTTTTTTCATCAGTGGACTATTTCACTTTTTACCACCGGCAACAATGATAATATGGTTTTGGCCCTCGGAACTTACTGGAGTAATCAGTATGGCCCTAAGGCTGGAAAGTTTGGAGACCCCTGGCTTAAAGCCTCAAAACTGGAAAATTCGTTTTTTTTTCACTATTTGGAAGGTCATGTATTTCTTTTTATTCAAATACAATAACAAATTGTATTGGCTATATTCGTAAATATTACCAAAATTTACCCGCAGGGGGTGCAGACTAGCTGCACTTATTGAAAGGATTAGACGTCCCTCGCAGTACCCGAGTCTAACACACACTAACTACACTTACGACTTACACTCACACTTACATTTAGGTAGGCGATAATGGCATCAATGTGGTTTTCTCTCTTTGCTGTAAACATGTTTTAATACGCAAAAAGAAATCTGCCAAACGTATTTACCAAACTGTTTGAATAATTTATTGATTTTATTTCATATATCACGTATTTAATACGCGAAGTGAAGTAAGTAAGGTTTGTACGCAATTTGTTTTATTCAGACAATCAGTTTAGTCGTGTAATAGTTTTAAGATGTGTTCGCCTGTGTATTTATGACGGGCTGGAAACTAAACAGATAACCACAGTTAATATTTTCATTATGAGTAATATATTACACAATAAAAACAAGCCCCACTGGTCATGGCTAATATTTATTTTACAAAATTAGTTCAAGTCTACCATTTAAATAAGGTTCTGAACAAAACATTTTCACTTCCCTAACTTTACAGTAGCCTTTCAGCAGAAATATGTACAATTGAATTTTTCCAAGTGCCCAATATTTGTAGTTTCGAAACAAACAAAACAAAATAAAGAACTTGTACCGTAAACTTGTTAGAAATTATGTACTGACCGAAACAGTTCGTGTTTTATCAATAACTGAAGGAGAACGTTGAATGAATATTAGACTTTTTTGGGGATTTAAGTTTAACACATTAAATTATTAAGCTTTTCGTTAAAAAAAAAAAAATGTGGTGCAGTAATAACTAGTGAAACATCAGTAATGAAACTCTTTACCAAAAAACTGAAACACTATCAGACACAATAAGAAAAAGGAGAATTGATTTTTATGGGCACATCCTCCGAATGGACAAAAATAGACTAACTAAAAAAATATTTGACTACTTTCGCAGTAGAAGAGCCAAACCACTTTGGTTTAGAGAAACGGAGAAAGACATAACAGAACTGCAGATCACTGACACTATGCTCATGGACAGAACAGCCAAAACAATAACCAAGGACAAGAAGCAACGGTTCCAAGGCAACGTCAAATCCAAGCGAACGATCCAAATCTCTGACGAAGAAAGAAAAACAAGATCACAACGAATGAAGCAATACTGGGCTACGAGGAAGGCACAGAACATTAAAAAGTGATTGATTTAGTGTACCCCAAAGTTGGGTGAAACAAATAAATAGAGAATAACTAATGAAAAACGCATAACCTAAAGAAATTTGGGTATCAATATTCAGGCGCGTAAAATGAAATGACCCCCCAAATATTCAGCAAGTTAATGCCTGTATACTAAGTACCGGTTTTGAAAATCACATGCCACAATTTTAAATAATTTATTATGCTCAATTTTTAATTGTTTTCGTTTGGAATCAACGTTCAAATTAGGTTAAATTTCCGTATCAAAACATGCGTCCAGCAAATTAAACTTCACACGGCGTAAGAATATTAAAAATAACGTAGCTTGCAAACTACCGAGTTCAGGTGAAACTTTTGCCCTTCGACAGTACGCCCTCCGCCCTCCGCCCTTCGCCCTACATAACAAGAGCATTTTCTTCACAAACCTTTTACGTCCGCGTCAGTGAACTTGTGTTCGTAGCTTGGAAAATATAAACTCGCTCATATTTTATCGTTACAAGTCCCCGTGGTGGATTTAATGTTATCATGTTCAATGGATCGCAAACACATTTCTAAGTAATTCGTCCAATTTGTATCCCTTTTGTTTAAAGAAAAACTTTTAAAGAGCGATGCTAATATGTGTAGGCGTCACAAAGGAGCACGAACATTGTATGTTGCATTGTCGTAAATAATTATTTAAAGTTATATTTTTAATTATGGTTGTCTTAATCCTTATTAAGTAATAAAAATTTTAATATGCCAATGGTAGTTATCACTATTTTCCCTATATTTTGCTTTGTAATGTAGATCATAGTTAGTCATATTTTAATTATTTCACTAAAAAGTAAATATGATTTTAATCGTAAATGAGTATTGGTTAGAATTTGAAAGGCCCGTCCTTGTATTTACATAATAAAAGTATTTGGCATACAATTGTTACCATATGAATTTTCTAAAGTACATTTTTTTTTTTTTAACGTCCGACTATTCTGCACACTTGGGCTAATGCAGACGATGGGATAATTTATAGCGTATGAAAATGCCAAGCCCTGGCCGGGAATCGAACCCGGGTTCTCGGGGTGACTAGGCCACCGAGGCGGCTTTTCTAAAGTACAATAAAAGTACCTAATATTGTAAGAAAGGAAAATATTGAGAACCATTATCAACAAAAAACACATGGTAGAAGGAACATACAGACTGCTGCCAAGTTCAGCCATCTATCAGGATAATGAACATCTGTTAGATAATATTAGAAAGAGGAGACTGGCTTTTTATGGACATCTAATAAGGCTACCAGAGGAAAGATTAACGAAGAAGCTCCCAACTCAAGATGAAAGTAAAGAATGAGTGGCTTAAGTAAGTGGAACAGGACCTAAAAGAATTAGGGATAACGGAGGAACGTCTGAAAGAAGGAAGGGAAAAACCAATCCTTAGGGATAAAAACACTAGATTAAAATTTAAAGAAGGAACAAAAAGAGTTGCCTTTTACTCGGAGGAAGTTAGACTACAGAGATCTATAAGACTGAAAAAGTATTGGGAGAATCTCAAAAACCTAAAAGAACGAAAGTTGAAAGCCCAAAAGAACCAAAATTGACTAAATGTGCTCCATTGAGGGCTTAAAAAAAGTACCTAATTGAATAGTGACTTGATGACTATATGTATAACTAACAACTTTATACAATTATGTTTTTATTTAAATGTTAGAGGTAACTGGCACCACGCCAAACTATGGTTTGTTGCATGATAGCTCAACTTATATCGAGATTAACCTTATACAGTTCTGACAATAAATCCTAGACGAGGCGAGACGCAATGTTGTGGCCGCTAGGCTTAATTATAGCAGAGGTGTACGTGTGCACAGCTCAATCATAGAGGCCGGGACACTGGAACAACTGCCTCCAGCTCAATATTCGAGTACGTAAATAATGTTTTATTGAACAAATTGACAAATTGTCCCAACATAAAATTTAATTATTAAATCTTTTGAAAAAGAACTTTTTTCTGTACGACGTTTTTTTCTGTTATTTACTAATCAAAAGGTCCACAAAATGATACAGACGAAAAAATCCGTAGGCTTGTGGAAACAATGGATAGGCGGTAAACCAAAACAGCGGTAAAATTTGATCTGAAAAGTTTTGGGTTAAATTTGGCCCTAGAGGAACTTTATGACCGAAGTTATTTTGAACCAAATTTTTAATTAAATACGTGAGCCTATGTTTAAAGTTTACGAGTGGACAGAAAAATCAGTAAACTTTGATTTCTGTACATCTTCGTTTCAATAATGAGAAGTAGTTTTATTGTTTTACTTATTTATTAGTCGGAGTGTACTATCATCCTTTATACCTTCATTACGGAACCACGAAATATGCACATATCCTGAAAAACACAGTTCAGCTGTCTATCTGCAGCCTCGACCTTCGCCTGTTGTATTTCGGCAGATGGTACGTGCGAAACAATTGTAATTAATTGCATAAAAAAACTTTAAGATAAATATCTAAAATCAGCTGTTAGATGTAAAGCAATCATAAATTTCGTAGTTCAAACACATCAGATGTTTTAAAAAGTATTTAATTATAGTTAAATATACTTGTTTAACTTTTGTTTAATTACAGATGTTACTGTAAGTAGTTAAATGTGTTTTTATATATTTTAAAAAAATTAATTCGTGCATTTCAAATTATTTATTAAAAATAGTTTCTACTGTATATATATATGGCCTCCTCGGTGGCCTAGTTGATAACGTACTAGGCTTTCACCCCGAGGACCCGAGTTCGATTCCCGGCCAGGGCTTGGCATTTTCATACGCTGTAAATCATCCCATCGTCTGCATTCGCCCAAGTGTGCACAATAGTCAGACGTTAAACACAAAAAAATATATATATATAAGGCCTCCTCGGTGGCCTAGTTGATAGCGTACTAGGCTTTCACCCTGAGGACCCGGGTTCGATTCCCGGCCAGGGCTTGGCATTTTCATACGCTGTAAATCATCCCATCGTCTGCATTAGCCCAAGTGTGCACAATAGTCAGACCTTAAACACACAAAATATATATATATATATAATATATATATATATATATATAGGAGTTCAAATTTTCTATTTTCCATATACCGTGTCTTTTTTTCATGTTTGCAAATTCGAAGTGTATGGGTAGCCGCATTAAGAAAAATTATAATTATGTATATTTTTTTCTTACAAATAAGTTCTACGTTTTTCATTAATTTAGACCACTGACCTTGAAATGAGTGCCTCGTATTTTATAAAAACCGCAAGTTTCATTGATGTTATCAAACTTAACACAAAAAAGATTAACTTGTACCGGAAAATCCTTTAACCATTTAAAAATAGTGTATATTCCAAATCATAAAAACTCAAAAAGAGCGTCAATTTTAAAAAAAAATTTATTAAACCTCCTTACGTCAAAGTAATAAATTTCCGGTTGAATTTTAAAAATAATACTGCCTTATGAAGTTAGTGCTGCTGGTTATGACTGTAAAATCAGATTTTGAAAAAAACTGTACTTTGCTACTTTGTAGCTTCCAAAAGTCAGCGAAACAGCTGCGTGCGGAGATTGAATGCTTATGTATACAAATTAAAATACTTTTATCAGTTCAAAGTAACTTTTAGTACTGGATTTATCAGAATATTAAAATCAGGATTAGCACGTTATAAAGTTACATTTTTGTATTTGGAGGTATATTAACTTAAAAATAAAAGAATTGTATAATATGTACACTTATTCGTTATAGGCAATAATATAAATATTAATTGCAATGTTACGTTTTTTAATATTATTTCAAAAATACTAATCTCAAATTAATAAATTGAGTTTAGGAACTAGATTCTCGGTAAGCTTACGCCCCTACGTGTTATAGTTAAACCTTAAAAAATAAATGATTATGGTAGTACTGATAGTAAACCAAAATAAAACCAAGGATAAAAAAAGGTGGCAGTCGCATGACTGCCGACAGAAGTGACTACTTCTTATCACGGGTTATAAGTGATCACTTTATATCGATGAATATAATAATAATAATATATTTACACCACAAAATAAAATTTATAGTCGATTGTCAAAATCATGAGTACGTTCATTTCAGTTTAATATATTTCTAAATACAATATTATATGATTTTATGGTCTTTGCTACTCGACACTAGAATAGGCTATAACTGACCATGGGAGAAGCACGGAGTCCCAAATGTATTCCTGCTACTCTTAATATCTGACCCTGTGGCTTATTAATTGTCATTGTAAATGCCAACTTCAATGGAAACTGCAATATTTTAATTAGGAAAGGCAAGTTGTTTGGAATTACAAGATTGTTTCAATTAAAATCACTGCAAATGTAAGCTTACAAACAATAATGTTATAATTAATAATAACACGGATTCAGATTTTTAAAACGGAAATACATCTATGTCCATCTCAGGTACCTAAACCATGTTCATTTTAAATTTCATCTCAATCGGTCCAGTAGTTAATGTGTGATTGAATAACAAACAAAAACACACACAAATTTTCAAATTTAAAATATTATATTAAGAAGTATAAAATATTATTAAAACATCACTGCTGTAGCCTACAGTTAACACACATCACAAAACTGAATACTAAATAATTCAATTGCACTGGGTAAGTAGTATAATGGCGTTTAAAATAATTTAAATATTTATTATTCACAACTACCAATATATAATAAACGTATAAAACGTCACTGTTACACAGTTAACACTTGACACAAAACTAAATAATTAAGTTGGACTGGGTAGTAATATAATGGCGCCAACATACAAGTTTTCACTGCAAAAATACATTTCAAAACAAAAATATATATAAGAGCGTGATGCGTGACGGCAAACTGAATTTTTTCCCGTGCAAAACATACATCCATACCCCGCCATTCACTTCAAAAATGAGTTATAGGCCTGCCTTAATATTTGAAAAGACGTGATAACATTAAAGAATTATTGATCACCTTAGTTCAGTAAAGATTATTGAAAACAAATTAACAAAAAGTAATTCGATAATTTTTTTTCGTTTTCTCTTGTTTTTAATTTCTAACAATGTTCGTGTAATTGAAAAGCGTAATTATTGGTCCAGATATTGTTTTAACAATTCCCAAGTATCAAGATAAATTTAATTTCGTGTGTAACGTTATGTCACATTGTACAGTCACATTGATCAAATAATTAAACGTAATTACAATTATATGTATGAGGTACTGTAGCCTACATTTCATATTATTTGAAGCAATTAACAATGATAAACACATAATAGGATGCGAATGTATAGTGAATATGGAGACCAAACAGTGTAACTGTAACTGTATATACACCAATGCTAGATTAAGCAATTTGTAGGGATGGTTTCTTGACACTGTTGAATATACATTAGGGTTAGTTAATTTATTCAAATGTTTGTGTATGCATCTTATTACTTACTAATCCCAACAATGGCGTGTTGCTACTATATCAAATAAAATATAGCTGAGTTCTCAGATTACATTTATAATGTCTAAGTGGAACTCGGATGTAGCCATTGTGCACACAGAACATATTAGTGTTCTCTCAACAAATACTGAAGAGTTATCGACATAAATCCATAACAATAGTCTATAAGTAAAATTGGTAATGTGATAAAACTAAAACAAGTGTGTCCTTTACAAGTGTGTGCTTTGGGTGTTTGTATACGTATTCTTGAGACGTAATAATTTTATTTCAAATTTTGTTAAACCTACATGAGTACGAATATTTATATATATATATATATATACACACACACACACACGAGGGTTGTCCGTAAAGTAGGGTTCCCAAGGGGCTATAGTTGCTGCGAAAATGGTTACGCAGATCCGGTGACCTTGGCTTGCAGCTTGGTTCCGCCACTCCCAATCCCCACTCCGCGATCGGTCTGCGACGCTCAATCTTGGCTTGGTAGCCGTTAAAAATGGAATAGTCTTTTCTGTCTCCCGCCAAGTGCGAATTACGCTTTGTGATTTGTTTTTGTGTGCAAAAAACACTGCGCCGGTGGACATTCATATCCAACTGTGTCAAGTGCGGAGAAAAATGTATGAGCATACAACACGTGCGCAAATGGTGCAGAGAATTTAAAGACGTTCGGACGAAACGATTGCGAAAGTAGAAGATGAAATGCTGAACGATCGAAGGGTGACTGTTCGGGAGCTCTCCGAGATGATCCCTGATGTCAGCAAGACCTGCATTGATAAAATTTTGACAGACCATTTAGGGTATAGCAAGGTTTGTGCAAAATGGGTCCCAAGCAGACCACAAACGGCAACGGATTGATGCGGCCCGCGAATTTCTTCAGGCCTACGAAACCGATGGCAAGAAATTCTTGGACTCCATTGTCACTGGGGACGAGACTTGGGTACACTATACGATATCGTAAACGAAAGAACAATCACGTCAGTGGAAACATCCAGAGTCGCCGAAGCCGCGGATGTTCAAACAAACACTGTCTGCCGGCAAAGTCATGGCGAGCGTGTTTTGGGACAGAAGGGGTTATTGTTGTGCGAATTCATGGATACCGGCACAACAATCAATGCTGATCGTTACTGTGAGACGTTAAAGAACCTTCGCCGCGCGATTCAAAAACAAGAGGAGAAACATGCTCACGAATAGAGTTTGTTTCCATCAAGACAAAGCCGCCTCGGTGGCCTAGTGGATAGCTTACTAGGCTTTCACCCCGAGGACCCGGGTTCGATTCCCGGCGAGGACTTGGCATTTTCATACGCTATAAATCATCCCATCGTCTGCATTAGCCCAAGTGTGCACAATAGTCGGACGTTAAAAAAAAAAAAAAAAAATCAAGACAACGCTTGTCCGCACACCACCCGTGTAACAACCGATCTCATCAACCAATTTGGATGGGATACTGTCACACATCCGCCCTACAGCCCGGACTTAGCACCAAGTGATTACCCTAATTTGAAGAAGAGTTTTTCGACTCAGGCATACAAAAGATGGTTCACCGTATGCAAAAATGCATCGATCTCAACGGCAATCTTCTCGAAAAATAGTAAAAAGTGTAAGCTTTCCAAAAATATATTATTAAATGCAAATAAACAGGTTTTTCATTGTGAAAAATTATTGGTAACCTTATTTTACGGACAACTCTAGCATATATACACAAATTTTGAGACGTTAAACGCTCATCTAGATTTTTCATATTTTCTTCATTAGCTTCAGAACAGGCTAAACGATACGTTTTGTTTAATTGCTTAATGATTACATTATTCTAAAGTTAATCAAAACTCTTTGAATCGTTTATGAATTTTTTTTCCAATAACACTCTTGTCTAAATGTTTTCTGGTAAATGATGGACAAGATTTACACGTACCAAATATTGATAAAACCAGTTCAACCGTATGCTCTGAAAGTAAGCGCATTGTCAGCATTCAATAACGTTGTGTGTATTGATAAAAATTGATATACACTATACACTAGTTAAGTTCTTCGGTTCATTACATAATAGATCACTCCTTGTGGACTGGAGGCAAAACGTTACCGTCAAAGGCATGTTAAGTTTAAAAATAACACTACCGACAATAAAACGCATTGAATGAGTTTTGAAAACATTAACGCGAAATGAGTTTGACGGCGGCCGGGGGGCAGAGTGGCCTGTGATGGAAAAGTGTTCTTGTTTCACGGCGGTATATTTTAAGCCGAGCTTCACGTTTTACATTTTAAATAGGGAACATTAACGACCAGGGGACTGTTTCATAATCAAAACTCCTTCTCTCTTTGCTGTAAACATGTTTTAATATGCAAAAAGAAATCTGCCAAACGTATTTACCAAACTGTTTGAATTATTTATTGATTTTATTTCATATATCACGTATTTAATACGCGAAGTGAAGTAAGTAAGGTTTGTACGCAATTTGTTTTATTCAGACAATCAGTTTAGTCGTGTAATAGTTTTAAGATGTGTTCGCCTGTGTATTTATGACGGGCTGGAAACTAAACAGATAACCACAGTTAATATTTTCATTATGAGTAATATATTACACAATAAAAACAAGCCCCACTGGTCATGGCTAATATTTATTTTACAAAATTAGTTCAAGTCTACCATTTAAATAAGGTTCTGAACAAAACATTTTCACTTTCCTAACTTTACAGTAGCCTTTCAGGGGAAATATGTACAATTGAATTTTTCCAAGTGCCCAATATTTGTAGTCTCAAAACAAACAAAACAAAATAAAGAACTTGTACCGTAAACTTGTTAGAAATTATGTACGAGACACCTTTAAAAGTAATGTTTTATCAATAACTGAAGGAGTACTTGAGTAAACTCTAGTAGTAAATTAACACTCTTTTGTAATTAAAGTAATAATGTAACAGTCTGAGCTGTAACTTTATCAATAACTGGAGTAACACTCTGAGCTGTAACTCAAACAATTTAATTTAATCTTGAGCTGTAACTTGAGTAATAATGTAACACTCTGAGCTGTAACGTGAGTAATAATGTAACACTCTGAGCTGTAACGTGAGTAATAATGTAACACTCTGAGCTGTAACTTGAGTAATAATGTAACACTCTGAGCTGTAACTTGAGTAATAATGTAACACTCTGAGCTGTAACTTGAGTAATAATGTAACACTCTGAGCTGTAACTTGAGTAATAACGTAACACTCTGAGCTGTAACTTGAGTAATAATGTAACACTCTGAGCTGTAACTTGAGTAATAATGTAACACTCTGAGCTGTAACTTGAGTAATAATGTAACACTCTGAGCTGTAACTCTGCTGTAATAAATAACAACACTCTGAGCTGTAACGTGAGTAATAACGTAAAACTCTGAGCTGTAACTTGAGTAATAATGTAACACTCTGAGTTGTAACTTGAGTAATAATGTAACACTCTGAGCTGTAACGTGAGTAATAACGTAAAACTCTGAGCTGTAACTTGAGTAATAATGTAACACTCTGAGCTGTAACGTGAGTAATAACGTAAAACTCTGAGCTGTAACTTGAGTAATAATGTAACACTCTGAGCTGTAACTTGAGTAATAACGTAACACTCTGAGTAATAATAATGTAAAACTCTGAGCTGTAACTTCTGAGTAATAATGTAACACTCTGAGCTGTAACTTGAGTAATAATGTAACACTGTGTAGAGTAATGTAACACTGAGTAATAATGTAACACTCTGAGCTGTAACTTGAGTAATAATGTAACACTCTGAGCTGTAACTTGAGTAATAATGTAACACTCTGAGCTGTAACGTGAGTAATAATGTAACACAGTGAGCTGTAACTTGAGTAATAACGTAACACTTTGAGCTGTAACATGAGTAATAATGTAACACTGTGAGCTGTAACTTGAGCAGTAACTAGAACGATAGAGCGGTCGTATCAGATGTTAATAGTGCATGGAGGCAAATATAATTTCACCATAATTATCATCATTAAAATTTGCACATATTAAAATCTTAAATTTTCGAATTACATTAAAAATACAAAAATTAATATTCACGTAAGTTTTAAAACTAAAAAAAAATGTTTGGTATTATTTGTCTTGTAAATCTTTTATTTACAAATTTTTATAGGCTAAATTTACATTACAATTTATATATTCATATTTTATATATAACATTTTGAACGACTTCTTAAAAGTGTTTATTTTTTAAGAGGTTAGGATTGGCGTTCATTTCAAGGTTCCTGATCTGGGCCTTACCATAATGGCCGCACCGATGGCTCCTTTTCCAATGGAACTCCGCTTCCGCATTCATCGTTAAAGATCACGCCAAGTATCGCGACCAAAGCAAAGCTTTTGACAATAATTAATTTACTTTTTATCGATTATCACTTTACCAAGCAGGTTTATTAGGTAAATCCTATTTTTCATTTAAACGAGCCATTCAACTGCGATACACCGTGAATTCCTGGCCTTTTGTTTGTAATGCTCACACATTCCACCGTCTGAATTCTCCAAGCCGAGCGTGAACAGGATAATGTTCTCCAAAATAGAACAGCGTTTTTCTGTTTGTCAGCACTGCCGATAAATTTATTCAATTTTTTTTTTATTTTAAGGCGAAAAGCACATCGATGCTATTATCGCTTCCCTAAATGTAAGTGTGAGTGTAAAGTGTTAAAGTCGTAAGTGTAGTGTTGTAAGTATAAGTTTTTGGTTAGACTCGGGTACCGCGAGGGACGTCTAAATCCTCTCAATAGGTGCAGCTAGTCTACACCCCCTGCGGGGCATTGGGTTTATAATTTGGTTGAAAATTAATTAAAATTATTGTCAATTGTGCTGCCAGGCTAGAATAGGATAGCTCTTTTCACGTTTTGCAAAAACATTACTGTTTTAGTTTACAATTTTAAAATATTATTTTAAATTTCAAACTAAAAGTCTGATTAAAAATAATGGCGCATTAAAATTCGCGGTGTAACCAGAGAAAACTGAATGTACGGAGTTAATTTTCTCTTCATCGTCATAACTCGGTGACTGACGTTTTTCCTATTAAAAAAAACTGATCTCGTACCTAACAATTTAGAAAACGTAATAACCTCTTCAAATAATATAGTAAGAATATATCAAAATATTTATTGTTTAAATAAACATTAAATTCATCTTCAGCAATACGTAATATGCCTTTACTATCTACTAGCTCTATGCGCGTGCTTTTAAGACCGTTTAGGAAAGCAATCAAGTAGGCACAGTTAACAATGGTATAGAAACGGCAATCTATCATATATTTGTGTTGAGAAGTATTCACGTGGCAGTGGAACCTGCAGTTATTTCGAATCTATTCCGTATAAGATTAACGTTAATTAACTGTACAGATTTTTTCGCTATTTGTTGAGATAAAATAATGTTTGGCGTCTCATTTTACTATTTACATCCGTCACTTTTTAATCCCGCACGTCCAGTAATCCGTTGTGTTACTTATATAACTTATTTTAAAAGGAAGTAAAGGGACATTAAAATCGTACGTCAACAATGCCGAGTATCAAGTAAATGACAAACCTGCAATTCCGCGAGTATCCGGAGGTCGAAAAAGCGCTTTTGTCTTTAGACGAGGGACGTCTAAATCCTCTCAATAAGTGCAGCTAGTCTGCACCCCTGCGGGGAAATTAATTTTATTCAAATAAGCCATATAGAAAATGAAACGTAAAGGAATAATAACTAAATAAAAGTGAAGTTTAATCACTGTCAAACCTAAAAAGCATGGATAATAAAAAGCAATTGCACTTTTAATAGTACCCAGTTTATTTCCGATTAAATTATTGGAAACGAGAATAATTAATCACACAAACACAGTGCTGCACATTACAAGATTTTTTCATTATTTTGTATGCATTAGGCATCGGAACAATTATCGCTTTAAGAATAAGCGTACTGAGGCTACAGTTTTATGAAATTATATATCAGTAACTGTCAATTAATACAACAAAAGTTTCCACAGAGATAGAAATATGCGTTACTTATATAGAAGATAGATACACTATACTACTCACAGATTCACACTCATCCATAATTCAAGATAACGACAATAGCAAAGTTTGCATTCATGTTCGTGTTTAAATGACGTATGTCTTAGTGTTAACGCTAATAATCTGTATACTTAGCAGTTATTTTGTATCTGTACTCTACAAAACTAACAGTTACTGTAATTAACAGTTCAGATTATGTCGCTATTTGTTAATGATATGGTTACAGATCTTGTAAGTGGAAATGTAGGTAAGCTTTTTACATTTTGTACATCGGTTTTGCTTTGTAGGTACAGTAGAGATATTTAAATAAAAAATTATTATAGCAGACTCGCGATAAACCGGCGTATATCGGACATCGCTTTTGCCGGATTACCGAAAGGACGGATTATTGGAAAAGAAGGAACTTAGTTTAAAGTGCATTATTATTTAGTTATTTCTGAAAAACGAAACGGATTCCATACGGTTTTTTTAAACTTATCGAGCCCTCACCGTCATTGTTTTTAAAATCATCTTTGTCCGTTATTTTTTTTACAAGACACCTTTTGCATTCTCACGCATTATCTCCCCATAAATTGGTGTATTCGAGGTGTGTTCAGAAAATAACGAGAATTTTAAATTTGTGGGCTTGGACAGTCCGATTGTCAAACATTTTGTTTATTATGTTGGTATACATGCCCTTGAAGTATGATAAAACTTTCAGCTGTTTTCTGCTGACTTTGTCTGTGACAGCCACTAAGGTTAGACGTGTTTTTATGAGCTCGGCGATTTTCGTTTGTTAAAAGAAATGGACCAAAGAATGTGTGTCAAATTTTGCGTAAAAAATGGAATAGTGTAACAAAGTGTCTGAAATGTTAACAAAAGCCTATGGTGAGTCTGCTATGAGGATAAAGCAAGAGTTTACGAGTGGTATAAGCGTTTCCAAAAGGCCGTGAAGACGTTGAAGATGACGAACGCCCTGGACGCCCCAACACATCAACAACCGACGAAAACGTGGAAAACGTGAAAGAAATGGTTATGAACAATCGCCGAATCACAATTAGATAGGTCGCTGATGATGTTGGCATATCGACTGGATCATGTCATGACATTGTTTCCAGTGTTTTGTGTATGAAACGCGTGGCAGCAAAATTCGTTCCAAAATTGTTGAATTTTGAACAAAAACCGCGGCGAATGGAAGTTGCTCAGGGATCACTAAATGAAGTCAACGACGTTGCAGAATTATTGAAACGTATTATAACAGGTGACGAAACATGGGTTTACGGATATGATGTCGAAACTAAGGCTCAATCATCCCAGTGGAGGCATTCTGGCTCGTCAAGACCGAAAAAGGCTCGACAAGTGCGGTCGAACGTGAAGGTTATGCTCACTGTGTTCTTCGATATTAATGGCATAGTGCATCATGAATTCCTGCCACCAGGTGAAACGGTCAATAAGGAGTACTACTTACAAGTTCAACGCCGTTTGCGTGAAGCAATCCCAAAAAAAAAAACGCCCGACCTGTGGAAAAACAATTCATGGCTTTTGCACCACGATAATTCACTATCTCACTTCATGGCTTGTTCGTGAATTTTTGGCCAAAAACAGTACTGTAACGATGACCCAGCCTCCATATTCGCCACACATGGCTCCGTTTGACTTTTTCCTATTTCCAAAATAAAATTGAGGCGATAATGCCTCAATGTGCTTTTCGCCTTAAAATAAACAAACAAAATTTTTAAAAACCCAATGTTGTACTTAAGTTCGTATGCTGAACATCATTTTATATGTTAATTACCTATGAATATTTCACTCACCTGCTCTCAGTATTAGAACTGCATTAAAATGCCTTGCCAAACTCTCTTGAATTCAGTTTGTTGCATATTGATTGACAACAATCACCAATCAATAACCTTGGCGCAATATTGGTTTTGTTACAATTCAAATATATATTCCCATTTAATTCGATACCGAACTGGATTTTCAGGCAATTTATATTCATCCCCCTTTTTTACTCATTATTTTTTAAAATAACGTGGACGAAACTATTTTAGCGTGTTTAACTTAACTAGTTTAATTTTTTCCGACTTACCGTTTAGTTGCTATAGATATGTCGGCAACAAACGATCCCACGAAAACACGAAGTTCCTTAGTGTACAAAAAAACTAACCAACTAACCAAGCTAGTACAAATTTTTGAAATATTCTGTATCGAATTAATAATCTACCTTACGTTCAAATTCAGTAGTCATGGTGACAGCACAACAATTTCAATAAAACTAAAAATACAGATAATATCGTTTCACCTTACATACAATCTCCAGATCTATATTGTTGCACGACAAGCAATGTAATTTCCTCATCTTGAACGTCCCCGTGCTTACGTAAACGTCATGTTTAATCTGGGCTCCGGCAATACAGTTATACACATGACTGCTCGACCGTTGTCAGCCTCGGCAAATATGAAGGCAATATTATTTAAGCGAGAATGACGGGCTGAGTCATATAAAGTTGAAGAAGGTCAGCTGGCTACTCTCGGGTGCGCTTATTCAACAATAATCTAACGTAATTGAGAACATTTCTTGGTTACCATAGCAACGTAAGTATTATTGAAGCGTGGGAAGCCAGGTCAACGGGTAATGTTGTACGTTCAGTTCAGTTCAGTTCAGTCCCGTCCCAGTCATTGCTCGAGGCTATTCGATACGCGGGTGAGTAATGTTTTTATTTGGTTCACTTGTTTAACTGTAATTTTAATTCTGGCGTTTACTTTAAATATGTACAAAGACAGTTTGTTCCTGTTTTTGTTTTCAAAATTCTTACGAACTAACAGCTATTTTACCCGAGACAAAGTGACACATCTAAAGTATTAAAATACGCTTTTAATAGTTCAAAATAACCTGAACTCATAATTTTAGACGCAGATTTAAAAAAAAAACAATAAAAACTAATTTTTATAATGCCTCCAAATGCTTTTCCTCGCCGTATTTGAAAGTTTAAAACCAAATGAAATTATAACGGACAGCGTTGACGTATCGGACACTCGTGTATAAAAATACGTAAGTATTTAAGTATTATATACGTAAATATTTAAGTATTTAAGTAAATACGTAAGTATTTAAGTATATATACGTAAGTATTATATACGTAAGTATATACTCTATGCGTGTAGATTATATAGTGACAAAAAATGTTTAGTTAGCCTTTCTCTGTCTCATTTCCTTCAACAACTTTTATAAGTCTTATAATTTTGCTCTTACGTCCTTCCGGTATGGATTAATTAACGGATGGTTTGTGAACTATTCTAAAATTATAAAATGCATTATACGGTAAATACTTTTTTTATTAATAAAAATATATACTAATAGGCCCATGTGACCTTTCGCAGTTAATGGTAAAAGAAACAAATAATATACAAGCAAGAAGTTCTTAGTTATTTAAAGCAGTATAATTTATTGTATTTACTTTATGTAATAAAATTAATGACGTAATTCTAACATTGTACCTTATCGAAACATTTACAAATGAAACTTACTATAACTGGATTTTATATTACATACCCAAATTATGCTGTTCACTAAAAACAGAGTCTTTTATTTAATAACATTTACATATCGAAGTGGCCTAGATTGCCTAATCGATTCCACTTTCAAAACTGATTCGATCAATAATTAGGTCTTGACAGTATAATTGAAATATTACTTTCATCAATGGTTTTTAACAATCAGTTGTTTTAGTACACACAATTATTTCTGTCACCTATGCCTGCATTGTGCTGCACTCTTACGGGGATATTTTATACTACCGGAATTTTGTTTACAGACCATTTTTCAATTTTAAGTTAGGTTTTATGTTATTGCAAAGCCTTAAAATGGAAATGTATGAAGCGTGAGGATTCCCCGATGTTCTAGTGAACCTGTAGGTACCCCATATATGCAGTTTCAATAACGCAGGTCCTTATTTTTGGTACAAAACCGATCGGAATGCTTGGCGTAATTATATGAAGGATTGTTTCTGTCGTCTGTTTCTACAATTATCGCTTGCTTTCATTCGATTTATTGGTTATTTACAGTTTCACCAATACTAGTAATCGAAATAAACTTGAGCATAAACGGTTTTAGTGGGTTAATAACAAAACTAGTTAATATATGTCGTTGAATTCACATTTTAGTTTAACTTAAGATTCGTATAAAGTAGGTTATTTTGTCAAAGTAAAAATGTATGTTATAATATTTTAACTGAACTTTGAAAATAATTATAAAATACAAGTTAGGCCTGTATTTTTTTATTTTAAATGGCAGCTATTTTGAAAAGCGTAAACTAATTTCGTTGTATAGCGAACTTTTCCAAACTGCTACTGAAATCTATATTCTTACCAAGTTTGATTGTTGCGTAAGCGTTTGAAATAGCAATGCGCAGTTTGACTTTGGGAGATCGATCCCAGTACAGGAAATACAACTTTTATTACCACTGATAAAATCATAAATCTTTTAAAACGTTTCATTATTGTCCAATATTTAATATAGTTTTTATTAGAAGCAATTAAAACAGTACTCGGTATTTTTGTAGGCCTGTATACAGTAATAGCAATAATAGCCGAGGTTAATGTATCCGACCTTGTAAACTAGGCCTAGGCTGTGTGAGTAATACATGACGTCACGGCCTGATTGCTCCCGTCATCTGATATGACAGCTGATTGCAAAATTATTGGGACCTTGTTGGGCAGTTTTTAAAATTTTATCGTGCGCTGTAGAAATGTATTTGCAAATAAAATTATTAAATTGCTAAATACTGCACCTCGTATTTACAGAGCAGAAATATGTTTGTTTTAAATTAGTGATCAAACTTTGTTACTTTTATATGGCAGGCAGGCAGTGTAGCAGGCTCTGTGCAAATTGTCGCGATTAATTTAACTATACAACAAAATACGTACTTAAAAATAAAATTATGTAATCAACTCGACCATTCGGCATTTGTTTGTTACTCAGGTTGGACCAAACGCATTGACCGATTGTTTTGAAACCTCGCATAACGCCCGAAAGATATATTGTAAGATTTTCCCCCATTCACTTATCATTTCAGAATGGCAGGCTACGATTTAACGTTGAGATTGTAACTGTTGGTTTTTTCCTGTAATACTGGCTGAACGGCAAGACCTATCATAATGTCGACCACTTCATTAAGAAAGAGCATACGATATTGAATAAAGTTGGTCCAGTAACAAACATTTTCCGTAAATATTACGGTTGCCAGTTAAGGGGACTCTGCCTATGAACATTTTTAAAAATAATTGATTTTTGAAGAATATGTTTTTATTTTTCTTTACTTTATTCTGAACAAAAATGAATATATATATACGTATATATATATATATATATATATATATATATATATAGGCTTATTTTTAGAGGCTTGATTTTTCAAAGTTTACTCTGCACGGCCTGTGATGCTCCGATTCCTACTTCCCCCGCAGGGGGGTGCAGATTAGCTGCATCTATTGAGAGGATTTAGACGTCCCTCGCGGTACCCGAGTCTAACACACACTTACACTTACAACACTACACTTACGATATAACATTTTACACTTACAATTACATTTAGGGAGGCAATAATAGCCTTAATGTGCTTTTCGGCTTAACAAAAAAAAAAAAGATTCCTACTTTCTTAACTTACAAGTCATTTGATTTTCATATACAGTATAAATTATTTAGCAGTTTATTTATGACAGTGCAGCTTTTAAATCAGTCGTTGATTCTAATCCTTTCAAGAGCGTTAAAATTACAAAACTTGAATGTACAGATAACATTCAAAAATGAATGGTGCCTAGATTACGGATTCTGAAAACAACTGAGAAAGGATAAAAACTCTCCGACGGGCAGACTAACCCAGGACGTTAAAGGGCCGTCGTTTTACAGCCGTAGATGACATTAAAAGCGCATCGCTGAAAGAATTAAAGGCTATCTCAAAGATCGAGTTTGAGAAGTGTTTCGAGGATTGGAAGAAGCGCTGGCACAAGTGCATAATCTCAAATGGGGACTATTTTGAAGGCGACAACATCAATGTAGAAGAATAAATAAATATTTTGTTCAAAAAATTAAAAATCTCGTTACTTTCTGAACACACCGAGTATTTATAAATGTATTGCACGAAAATTAAAGTAGAAAATACATTATTTTTAACGCGCAATTATCTGTTGGGTTTAGCAGGTGTGATGTTCACTGCCATTTTAAGTGATAAAGCAACTGAACTGCAACGAACTATTTGAATTTTTAAATAAAAACACGAAGTACAAAGTGTGTGTATACAGGTGCTTTTGTGTAATGCAACAAAATGCTTTTAAAAGAATTGCAACTTTTAAAGTGTATTCTACTCGGCAAAGAACAAGTTGGTATTTGTAGAGACAAATACATGGAATTTTAAACATAAAAACACCGCGCTAAAAGAGTGAATGGAGGCTGTAAAAGTAAATGCTCCGGGGGTGCGGACGCAACTGATATCGATCCTTTGGACGCGAATAACTGAGAAACTGTTTTGCATTAATTTTTAACTGCATTCTGTGTTTAAATGTTTTACTTTTTTACATTTTAAATGCTTGCTTTGCAACAAGTTAAATGAAATTTTATATTAACCGGATATTTTGAACTCGTTAACTATTTTCAAACTTTTGAGTATAATTTCCCCCCCAAACCTGTAGTAATGTTCCTTTATTATTTTTTTTTTTATTACATACAATTACAACTAGTCTAAGACTATCTAGCAATATTTTTCTGTCTACTGTCTGTGTGGTGAAAAAACGTCCAGAGTCACCTTTCACATTAATCCTGCACCAAGTCAACGGGTTTCTTTCTCTTCAGTCTCTTCACTTGTGGTACTTTGCCCAAATGTACCACCTCTACATTTTGATGTTCACAGAGCCTTGCTGCATGTTTTCCAGCATACCTTTTTACCTCTTCGGCCACTAAAGGCACCTTCAAATCCCGATGGATATCTGCATTGCGGATATACCACGGTGCTCAGACAATACTACGAAGCACTTTGTTCTGAAATGTTTGTATATTTGATGTTACTTTTCTTCGTGCATCCACACAATTGAATGCCGTAGGTCCAGACGGGTTTCAGGACCTGCTTATACAGAAGCAGTTTATTATGTACGGACAATTCAGAGTTCCTTCCGATAATCCAATACATTTGTCTGTACTTCATTCCAAGTTGTTCGCGCTTTTTTTTTACGTGAGACTTCCAACGAAGTTTAGCATCCAGAGTCATCCCTAAATATTTAGCCTCGTTTGCATGCAGAACAATTTCTCTGTTTATCATTAATGGCTGATACACATAATGCTTGTTAGTAAAGTTCACATGAGTTGATTTAACCTCATTCAGTTTAATTCGCCATTTTCTAGTCCATATGTCAACATTATTGATAGCTAATTGTAGTTTGTCAGTAGCTGTTTGAATGTCATGTCCAGTAGCAAGTAGAACGGTGTCATCAGCGAATGTGGCTGTAAAAACCCCATCATTTTTTGGGGTATCATTAATGAGTATATAGCAAGTATAGAGTGGGCCCCAGGACACTACCCTGAGAGACTCCAGCAGCAATATATTTTAATTCAGGATAGTCCTCACCATGTTTAACTCTGAAATATCGATCGGAAATATACGATTTTAAAATCTCATTCATTTGCCTCGGTCAAGTTTACTTTCCAAGCTCTCACGCCATACTTTATCAAATGCTTTTGCCACGTGTTTCTTTAATTAAAGTATGTTTATTTTATTCTGTGAGTTGGTAACACTGCAAATAATGCTAAAGAACATGAGTATTTAACAATTTAATAGTTAACTTTAATATTTCCCCCTCTTTTTAATGTGAACGTATTAAAGAGTAGTTATTCTGTAGATTATTTATGCGTTTATATTGTTATCTTTGTTAATTTTTATGAAATTGTTTCTTGTATTTTCTTTAATGTTTTTTAGAAATACAGTATAAGTTTCAGCCATCGAAGTTACGTCAGTAATTATAAATATAAAATGTACCCCACTTTAACCATTCAAGGTGTAATTTTGGAAAACCTTTTTTTCGCACCTTAAAGTCAGCTCTCTACGTCTTCTGTATGTGAGATTCATAGATAAACTACAAACCTGAATCTAATTTTAGCCGTTAATAACTGGACTTTTCTAAAACGGTTTCTTAGCGAGCAACTACAATGTAAGGATAGTGTTTTTACCGAATTTGGTATTTGGAAACCCCGTAGATTTTTTGAAATGAGTGAAAGACACAGCAAAGTATAAGGTATAATAAAGTGTTAAATATTAATATTATATTTAGGCTATGTAAAATTCTAAAACAGTCATTATATTCTTTAAAATCTTAGTGGTTTTTCATTTTTTTAAATTTACCACGAACACACACACACATTTAATATATATATATATATATATATATATATATATATCTTCCTGAGCCGCCTCGGCGGCCTAGTGGATAGCGTACTGGGCTTTCACCCCGAGGACCCGGATTCGATTCCCGGCGAGGGCTTGGCATTTTCATACGCTATAAATCATCCCATCGTCTGCATTAGCCCAAGTGTGCACAATAGTCGGACGTTAAACACAAAAAAAAAACCAATTTGAGTATGGATGTTATAACGCGTTAGAGTTGGATGTTTCTATAACCCCTATATCTAATATGAATAGTATATGATAATATTTTCTGAAAAATCTTTTTAATTTTTGTAAATTTATGAATGACTAAGAGTTTTATAATGCAGTATTTTTCTAATTATGAAGTTTGACTAAAGCTTTTTTGGAATGCCAAATTAGAGGTTTGTAAATAGATTCAATAATCTAAAATTGGTCCTTTTTAAATTTCAACCGAAATTAAAATTGTTAAAATTCATATCAAGATTTGACAATTAAATCGTTAATACTTTTGGTGCCAGTGTAACTTTTACTTATCGAGTAGATGAATAAGTTAAAAACACAGATGAATAACACTTCGTCAATTAAATCTGTCGCTTAGTTATTACAAATATACTAGTGATCATTGTAAGGAATGGCTTCAACACAGAACATTGCCAGCCTTTAGTATATACAGTATAGTTAAACTCGCATAAAAATATACGATACGGTCTCCAGTATCACGTGATACGGCTAAGATTTCTGTTCGCCGCGACTTCACTGGGATACAAATGTACAAAGTTCTGTTATTAGTCGGCACTGCCATGTCGATATTTCTTCGTCCTTATTACAACACATGACATCCTATTAAACTAAAAGCATCCAACTTCATTCAACTCTGATTTCAAGTCTCGAACTCGACATTATGCATAGAAATTTATGAAATACTTGAATCCGAAGCTAAGTTTAATGAAAGATCTTTCCACCTTCATGTGTACGCAGATGTAACTTAAAGTGTTGCCGCTTGACTGATAGGCCTGTGTGTAGCTTAGAGCCGTGTTTTGGGAAAACAGAAAATATAACCTTTCAATAAAATTGCACTAAAATTAAATTCTTACTCATACAAATAAAAGTACGTTCAGTTGGCACTTCTCCAAAATCCTCATTTTAGAGATATTGAAAAAAAATAATATAAAAAAAGGTTTTAATTTTTAAAAACATTTAAAAAATATTGCCGCCTCGGTGGCCTAGTTGATAGCGTACTGGGCTTTCACCCTGAGGACCCGGGTTCGATTCCCGGCCAGGGCTTGGCATTTTCATACGCTATAAATCATCCCATCGTATTTTCATACGCTATAAATCATCCCATCGTCTTTTCATACGCTATAAATCATCCCATCGTCTTTTTAGCCGCTATAAAGTCGGACTCCCATATATATTATATATATATATATATATATATATATATATATCATCCCATCGATATTTTACTGGGCTATAAATCATCCGATCGTCTTTTCATACGCTATAAATCATCCCATCGTATTTTCATACGCTATAAATCATCCCATCGTCTGCATTAGCCCAAGTGTGCACAATAGTCGGACTTTATATATATATATATATATATATATATATATATATATATATATATATATATATATATATATATAAAGCAGCCTTGGTGGCCTAGTTGATAGCGTACTGGGCTTTCACCCCGAGGACCCGGGTTCGATTCCCGGCCAGGGCTTGGCATTTTCATACGCTATAAATCATCCCATCGTCTGCATTAGCCCAAGTGTGCACAATAGTCGGACATTATATATATATATATATAGATATTATATATATATATATATATATTATATATATATATATATATATATATATAAAGCAGGCTTCGGTGGCCTAGTTGATAGCGTACTAGGCTTTCACCCCGAGGACCCGGGTTCGATTCCCGGCCAGGGCTTGGCATTTTCATACGCTATAAATCATTCCATCTCATCTGCGCATTAGCCCAAGTGTGCACAAGTAAACATAAAAAAAGTGCTTTTCGCCTTAAAATACCAACAACAAAAAATATACTACGTATTTAAAATACGCTAATAGATTACAAGTAATTTTAAACAACAGATAATTTAATTACGACTAAAATGTTCTGTTTTATGATGTTTTAGCGTTTAAAAATCTGTTAAGTTCGCTTTCATCTTGATAACGAGAGGCAGATTATACATCATTCATACTTCATTCATACTTCACATTTTTCATACGAATCGAATATACCAATAGGAAGTCACTTCTACATTAATAACCTGCGACAGTTTTGTTCCCTTGTAAATATTTTGATTACAGTATGCTTGCTTAAGTACAGTTATAAAGACAGACTTTGTTAATTTACTTTGTTTTAATTAGTGTGACTGTTTTTTTAAAGAGTAAGCATGAATAATGCATAGCCGAAGCTTAGGAACTTCAGTATTTCTGTCACAGATTGCAAACGTGTTTTGTTGATAGAAAAACGTTTCGCGTTCTCAACTTATAATAGTTCATTATAATTTGTAATTATGGTTTTTCTTACAGCATCGACTAATCTAATGTAAGCTATATCAGTATGATCCTTGAAACACTGTGAGGCCTGTTACTTTTATCCAACATGTTCAGTACAAATCGGTAAATAATTAAACGTGACTCGACACTGCAAAAACATTGCACACGTTTTCTCTCGTTTAATTATTTCTCTGTCATTGTTACGGTAAAACCAGATAATCAGTATATCAGATTTTGCTCAAACTATGACCATTATTAATATTCATTTCGATTTATAAAGAAAATGTAAATAATGAAAAATAAAAATCTAAGGTAATTTCTTAAGATCCTTTTTTAAATTATTGCATTTGCTTTTTCAAATTTTGTGTACTGACATCATGTCACAAACAAAATCATGTATATATATATATATATATATATATATATATATATATATATATATATATTATTATTATTTGCGCATATACCCTGTTGGATCACGCAAAGCCCTCCGACTCATGTCTTGTTCCTTCTAATCCTCCACACCTCCCTCATCCTGTCCCCATGGATCCTCTTCCGCTCCTCCGTCCATTTTACCCCTGCTCTCTTTGGGATTTCATTCTCTGGGACCTTCCAACCGAGCATCTTTCTCCTGTATGCGCGCCTGTCTTCAACATCTGTTGAGTCTATTCCTGCGTCATGTAGGTCTATTCTGACTTGTGCGATCCACGACGTTGTTGATTTGACACCTTGTATATACTTAGATTCTGTTGGCAAGTCTCGTTGTTGGGAGTCTACTGATGTGTCCATAGAACCGAGTCCTCCTTCTTCTGATATCTGCTGCCAGGTTCGATATCTTCTGTTAATCTCGGACCAAGGATCTTCCTCAAGATTTTGCGTTCTTCCTTCAAAATACCCTCCATGGTAGCTTTTGTGTGGAGTGCTAGCGTCTCGCTTGCATATAATACCTCCGGTTTTATGACTGTTGTAGTGTCTGATTTTTGTGTGCGTCGACATACATCTCTTATATATATATATATATATATATATATATATATATATATATATATATATATATACGTGTAAATATGTCTTTATATCTCTATGTTGAGTATAATGATTTGCCTTCCCTAGCTTCGTCAATTCTACTTTTGTTGACGCGTTTCGGAGAACCTCCATCTTCAAAAACTATATCTATACTCAACAATATCTATACTATTGAGTATAGATATAGTTTTTGAAGATGGAGGTTCTCCGAAACGCGTCAACAAAAGTAGAATTGACGAAGCTAGGGAAGGCAGATCATTATACACTCAACATAGTGACAATAATCCTAGCAGAAAAGAAGAAGAATATAAAAAGAATGTCTTTATATCTTTCGAACTGTAACTTTTGCAGAAAAACATTTCTTTAATGGACGTTTAATTTATTATATCTCAATTTTATTTTCTAGAAACACATGCATTGTTGAGAACCTCCCTCTTTACAGATCTTTAGTTCATTGTTTTGTTACCTATTTCAGTGCATACCAATCAGGATGCTCCATACAATTTCCGAATACAGACAGTGATTTTCTTGGTTACTTTAAAATTATATTTCCAGTCACGGAAACAGCCTTTAGAACAATATATAACGCATTAGATTGTGCACAATGGAGATACCTTGAGATATTTTTTTAAATTGCTGTTTATACAAAAATATATCATTGTTATGGTTTATTACTTGGTTTACGTGTGCAAATATATTAACTATAAATATACTGGCCAAAATAACACGAGGCCCTTCGATACAGTGAGTTCTCTTCGATTACAAAACTAATAACTTAAATTTAATATCTTTCATTTCTTCTTATTTTTTTACGTACAGACTATTAAACAATAGTTCGTTAACTAAAAATATACGTAAATTAGATGAATGCTTTAAAACGTTTAAACAGAATTAGTTTTCAACTCCTTTTTTGTGTTTTGAATTAAATTACAAAACGATTTTAAACAATTCACAAGTTCGCTGTAAATATAATTTAAATTCAATCTGTTTCGAATGTTTGATCCAATTAATAATAATTATATTATTATTCCTCGGTGTTACATTAATACAGTTATACAAAGACAAAACTTACCACAATTGTAACTCAAACATGTTGTATAAAATAATCTTAATATTAGGAAAATATAACACACGTATAGAAGGACTGACGTAAAATATAAAGTGTGAAGCTGTCATAACTTCCTATTTTGTAAAAAATAAATTGTGCGAATGTACAGAATATCATTGAAATTAATATTAGGAAAGTATAACACACGTATAGAAGGATGACGTAACATATAAAATGTGAAAATCACAGCTTCCTATTTTGTAAAAAATAAAATTGTGCGACTGTACAGAATATCATTGAAATTAATATTAGGAAAGTATAACACACGTATAGAAGGACTGACGTAAAATATAAAGTGTGAAGCTGTGATAGCTTCCTATTTTGTAAAAAATAAAATTGTGCGACTGTACAGAATATCATTGAAATTAATATTAGGAAAGTATAACACACGTATAGAAGGACTGACGTAACATATAAAATGTGAAAATCACAGCTTCCTATTTTGTAAAAAATAAAATTGTGCGACTGTACAGAATATCATTGAAATTAATATTAGGAAAGTATAACACACGTATAGAAGGACTGACGTAAAATATAAAATGTGAAAATCACAGCTTCCTATTTTGTAAAAAATAAAATTGTGCGACTGTACAGAATATCATTGAAATTAATATTAGGAAAGTATAACACACGTATAGAAGGACTGACGTAAAATATAAAATGTGAAAATCACAGCTTCCTATTTTTAAAAAAATAAAATTGTGCGACTGTACAGAATATCATTGAAATTAATATTAGGAAAGTATAACACACGTATAGAAGGACTGACGTAAAATATAAAATGTGAAAATCACAGCTTCCTATTTTGTAAAAAATAAAATTGTGCGATTGTACAGAATATCATTGAAATTAATATTAGGAAAGTATAACACACGTATAGAAGGACTGACGTAACATACAAAATGTGAAAATCACAGCTTCCTATTTTGTAAAAAATAAAATTGTGCGATTGTACAGAATTCCATTAAAATTAAAATAGCACATTTTCGACTTACAGAAGATTTACAAGAAACAGTTTTAGATATATCGAAATAAGTACAAGTTAAACAATATTTGTGCGTTATGAATAACAGACAAAATTCTGATGTTTATTGTCAATAATATTTTTAAATTATCAACAGTAAATAGACATTCCCTCAGTCGTCAGACATAAGTAAAATGAAACACTATAACGGATACTCTAAAAATAAGTAACTGTAAAAAAACAAATAACTACTGAACAATAACTTTTGCAGGTATAATTTAGTACATAGTCCGCATTAAAGAAGTGTGTAGTTCTGTAGATATTATTTCGTAGTCACGATTACGTTGGCATCGTACGTCAAGACATAAACACACTTGAACAAACATTACATCCAGACATTGTTAAAGTCGTTATTCATGGGAACAGGCCATAGATCACGTAATTTAAGAGAGATTGAAGATGACTTTTAAATTATAGAACTACGAGGGTTGATCAAATATAAACGAGACTGATTTTTTAAAAAAATTTATTGCTTACTTATAAATTATTCTTGATACAACTTATTTTTCTACATAGTCTCCCGCACGAGTAACACATTTTTCCCACCGGATTGGAAGTTTTTTAATTCCATCTTCGTAAAAAGTTCTCGGGCGTTCATTGAGCCATTGGAGCAAGAAGGTCTCCACCGCAGAATCGTCTTCGAAACGCTGGCCTCCAAGCGCCTCTTTGAGTGGCCCAAACAGGTGATAGTCGCAGGGTGATAAGTCTGGACTGTATGGGGATGTTCCATTGGTTCCCAGCCAATTTGATCGAGTTTAAGCCTCGTAGCGTTCGCCGAATGTGGTCGGGCATTATCGTGAAGAAGAATGACGTTTCTCGCCGGTTTAGATTTCCTTTTCCTACGAAAAGACTGTTTTGCGCCTCTAAAACATCGCAATAATATTGTGCATTTATTGTGCGTCGTTGATGGAGGAAATCGACGTGAAAGGCGCCTAGATTGTCGAAAAATACAGTGGCCATTACCTTCCCGGCCGACGATCGTGATTTGGCCTTCAGGTTTTCTACTGCTTCCCGTCCTTCGGCGAATTCCTTGTGCCAAGCAAAAACGCGAGCTCTTGACAGGGTCCTGTCCTCGTATTGAGCCGTCAATCTACGAAAGATTTCAGTCGGATTGACCCCCTCCTTGGCCAAAAACTTAATAATAATTCTCTGCTCCACGGAAACGTGCACTTCACTCTCACTCATTGTATAGTTTTATACTGAAGGGTCCGAACGGAAATGTTGCCCGTCTACGCCCGTCCCAAACCTCCCAGGCTACCTGAAACCCCACCCTTTAGAGTTCAATGTCCAACGGAAAAGTTTTTAGAAAGTCAGTCTCGTTTATATTTGATCAACCCTCGTAATATAGAGATCGTAAATGTATTTGTACGTTTATTTTCAATATCAATAGGATGTAGTTTTATTAATTATTACTGGCTTTAAATCATTAATACCATTAAAATAACGGAAAAGTTTACCGATTATTAAAAACTGCTGTTATATGAAGAATCATGATCCAAGTCAATGTACCAAAAAATAATTTGAAATTTAAAAAAATTTGCGGTTCGCTCGTAAATTAGAAAAAACTACCCGACGGCGGTCAGAGTTTGGTTTATCTGATAGACTACCCGCCAGACAGAGAATGTTACCTATTCCCACTAATTCTTCGTGAATATAATCTTTGACCGTAACCTCAGGGTACTTCTGCATAGGAACAGCCACGTAGGCAGAAGTAATCTATCCAGGTCTTATTTTTGGGAGGGGGACATGTGCCCTTCATTACTTTCATTAATTTTCTTTTTTTACATATATTATTCTGAATTGTAACATTACACCCAATTTTATGGTTTTCTTAATTTGCGAAATTCAAAAAAACAATTTTTTTAACAAATTAAAACTTTCAAAGGCAAAAAATCTTTATGGAAAGGAAACTAACCTCAGAATTACCATATTGTTATCCTAGCCTAGCAATCGTACATTACGGTTTCTACAGCAGTAAAAATGTGAAAACCAAGAACACTTAATACTTCCAATTTTTTTATTAAGCGTATGTCTTCTAAAAAGGATGTGATAAATATGCACATACCATTATTTATTTGAGTAAATATCAAGCAAACCTTTATTAAAAATAAACGAAATTAAAAGAAAGGTATTCATAAAAAGTCGGAAGTCACGTTCTTAACTCTTTCTCAGAGAGCACTCCTTCGTCCACCTATAGAACAACCCTACAGGCAGGCCGAGATATAGGGATTTCAAAACCTTCCGAAGAGGGTAACAGGCTGGTTCCTGCCACAGCTACACAAAAGCCTTGGACAATCGGAGAGCACTCCTTCGTCCACCTATAGAACAACCCTACAGGCAGGCCGAGATATAGGGATTTCAAAACCTTCCGAAGAGGGTAACAGGCTGGCTCCTGCCACAGTTTCACAAAAGCCTTGGACAATCGGAGAGCACTCCTTCGTCCACCTATAGAACAACCCTACAGGCAGGCCGAGATATAGGGATTTCAAAACCTTCCGAAGAGGGTAACAGGCTGGCTCCTGCCACAGCTACACAAAAGTCTTGGACAATCGGAGAGCACTCCTTCGTCCACCTATAGAACAACCCTACAGGCAGGCCGAGATATAGGGATTTCAAAACCTTCCGAAGAGGGTAACAGGCTGGCTCCTGCCACAGCTTCACAAAAGCCTTGGACAATCGGAGAGCACTCCTTCGTCCACCTATAGAACAACCCTACAGGCAGGCCGAGATATAGGGATTTCAAAACCTTCCGAAGAGGGTAACAGGCTGGCTCCTGCCACAGCTACACAAAAGCCTTGGACAATCGGAGAGCTCTCCTTCGTCCACCTATAGAACAACCCTACAGGCAGGCCGAGATATAGGGATTTCAAAACCTTCCGAAGAGGGTAACAGGCTGGCTCTCCTGCCACAGCTACACAAAAGCCTTGAACTGGATAATCCCGCGATTGTTGTGGATAATCCGCAACTATCTGCAGCCAGATCTGACATCATCGTCTTTACATCATCTACGACCATATTTTAACAGTACGATAGTGAAATCAGATTATCGAAAAAGTATAAAATAAGAAAGGTGTTAAACTGTACAGCCTTTAGTGTATCGTGAGGACTTGGCTTATAAAGAGGGCAATAATATCTTGAGACGAATAAGTTTAAAAGTAAAATACGAAGAAACGACCGTCGTGTTATTTTATTCTCCCTCACAGATGATTGCATTTAAAATTACAAATTGTTCTACTTCATAAATACGCCATCTTGAAATGGAAAACTAATTTTCTGAATACCGAATGCGTTTATTTCTACAAATTTGCTGCCATCAGAGATATGAATAAAACATACGACATTATTCCGAAGCCCAAAGTGTGGGATCCGCGAGAAGATGTGGAAGGCAAAAATAAATGTTACGGAAATTATACCATCAATAACGTGGAAATATGACAGAAGTTTGCCGCATCTGCTCTGCAGCTTATCGCGCCGGCACTTCACAATAGACATTAAAAAGAGATGATGACAAGGCAACGGCAAACGGCCACTGATAGTATGACGTACCAGTAATAGCGATTACAATAAACGCCTCCATCTTATCTTATTTCTTCTTATCTTCTTCAAGTAAACTGACGGCTTTTTTCTTAAACGTTTTCCCCGAATTTGCTCATATAGTTGTAAGGATTTTTAAAAATTTAAACGTTATTATTCTATGTTGTTCAAATTCCATAGAAATGTTTATGGAGTAGACCTACTTTCATTCGTTAAATTCGTCTCTGCAGTTATATTTTATAAACGTTTTCTGCGATTTTTATACTATAAATATGCTGTTTATTTGATTAGGATTATATACCTAGTCTTCCCGTCAGTATCCATCAACTCACCTCATAAAGGCTACCGCAGTTTCGAAACTCTATAGTTTCATCCTCAGGCCATACAAAATGTTAAATCCCTCTGTCGAGGTCGTCACAAAGTCAAACAAAACATTAAAACATAAATCACAAACACTAAGCACAATTATACATTTAAAATATTCATTATGAAATTCGGCTTGGCCAAGCTACACACCCGACTCGTACGCCGTTACATTCCGGACTGCCCTGAATATGCTGTTTATTGTTGAGACAAACTCCGTTAGTTATAAATGTCAATTCTAAATATTGAAATCATATCTCTTCTTTATTTTATTTTACTGCCTGAAATTTAAAACAGTTAAGAAAATTTCCCTTTATGTGTACAAAATTACATTAATAAATTTTCCTTTAAAAATAAATTTAGATAAAGTATTAAAACTATGTTCTGTATAATGATCTGCCTTCCCTAGCTTCGTCAATTCTACTTTCGTTGACGCGTTTCGGAGAACTTCCATCTTCAAAAACTATATCTATACTGGTCACCAATATTATGGCCCGTCCTATTTATAATTTTCTATCACCACTTCGTACCCTTCCTCTATTCAACACGTGTACATTAAACCTGACGTGCTCGCTTCTGATTGGCTCTTCAAAATCATACGTTTTCGCTCGCTTCTGATTGGCTCCTTTCAAACTTTCTCTTCAACGGTCGTCCCTCCTGTTAATTTTTGGAAATTTTTAGATTTTTAAACGTAATATCTGCTTGCGACGATATCTGTTCATTTATTATGTTTTCTCCCTTTAATTTAGATTTAAAAATTTCCAAGTTCTCTAAAATGTTCATACGTCTTCCTTTTTCTGCCATATGTAGTACTTTCATGGAGTTTTCTATTTCTCGAGATATGTGTCCCTCTTTTATTAAATGTAACGCATAATTTGAATCATTTTATTATGCATCACATTTAATAAAAGAGGGACACATACCTCGAGAAATAGAAAACTCAATGAAGGTACTACATATGGCAGAAGAAGGAAGACGTATGAACATTTTAAAGAACTTGGAAATTTTTAAATCTAAATTAAAGGGAGAAAACATAATAAATAAACAGATATCGTCGCAAGCAGATATTACGTTTAAAAATCTAAAAATTTTCAAAAATTAACAGGAGGGACGACCGTTGAAGAGAAAGTTTGAAAGGAGCCAATCAGAAGCGAGCACGTCAGGTTTAATGTACGCGTGTTGAATAGAGGAGGGGTACGAGGTGGAGATAGAAAATTATAAATAGGACGGGCCATAATATTGTTGACCAGTATAGATATAGTTTTTGAAGTTGGAGGTTCTCCGAAACGCGTCAACGAAAGTAGAATTCACGAAGCTAGGGAAGGCAGATCATTATACTGAACATAGTGATAATAATCCTAGCAGAAAAGAAGAAGAATATAAAAAGAATTTCAAAGTATTAAAACTCTATGGTGTAAATATCATTGTTTCATTATCAGTATAAAAATGCCAGCGAACGAAGAGATAATAAAACTACTGTGTGTTTTCTGTTCAAATCCAACTCCACTTCTTAATTTAGAAGTAAAGTGATAAAGAGATCCAAACTTTGTACAGCTGTAAACTGCAACAAAGAGGGTATAAAGGGACTCGGGCAACTATTACACTTTAGGGAATACCGCAAAGTATATAAAATATTATATTATCTGATACTTCTTGCTTTTCCCATTGCATTATCATCCGATATCTTAATAGGCAGTAATACGAGTTTAGATATAATAGTAAAATAATGTTTGCAATTTAGATGTTTATCACTAAAGTTTCTGATATTTATTTCCCCCCTTTTTGAGCTTGCGATATAAAAGTGTTGTTTTAGAAAATAACTTAAGAAAATATTCTTTAAATGTTTACTTTTTTACTTCTCCTTCTTCTTCTTTCGATGAGGCCTGCTAGGGACCACGTGACAATTTCAATTCTTCACACGTTAGCTGTTTTCTCTTCCGTTCCCTCCAATATTCCCTCATCCTTTCACTATGCAGCTTCTTTCTGTCTTCGGACCACTTCGCACCAGGTTTCCTCTGCAATCTTCCTTGGAATCCCTCCATACTCAATATCCTCTTTCTAAAAATCTCTCTGTTCAGCATTTCTTCTCCTTTTGTATTATTTCTTTCTAAATCTTTCCTTACCTCTTGAATCCAACTAGTTGTTGACTTTTTATCCCATAGGTACTTAAGTATCTTTTTCGCTAGTCTTGAATCATTCATCCTGTACATATGTCCAAAAAATTTAAGTCTTCTCTTCCTTATCGTCTCTGTCATGTCCTCTATGTCCCTGTATATTTCATCATTAGATCTTAGTTTCTATGTTTCTTTAGTCTTCACTGGGCCTAAAATTCTTCTCATGATTCTCCTTTCTAGTATTTTCAGTTTATCTAAACTATAATTTAGTACCAAGCATTCACTTGCGTACAGGCATTCCGGTTTCACTACTGTAGTGCAGTGCCTTATTTTAAGATTTTTAGATAAGCACTTTTTGTTATAATAATTTTTAGTGATACCATATGCTCTTTCCATTTTGCGTACTCTTTCTTCAACAGCAGATTTTTCCAAGCCATTGTCTTGGATCATTTCTCCCAAATATTTGAATTTATTTACCTTTTCCCCTTGCACCAATATCCATAACCAAAAAATTTGGAGCGTTTTTGATGTTTGTAATAAATTTAGTTTTTTCTACGGAGATTCTCAAACCTGTTTTATTAGCTATTTCATTTAATAGATTGATTTGTATTGTTGCATTTCTTAGGGTGTCCGACAATATAGCAAAATCGTCCGCAAATGCCAGGCAACTCACTTCAATGCCTTTATTTTTCTTCCCCAATGTTACTTTTTTACTTCATATAAATAACTTAATATTCTTCCAAAACAGTAACACTTGAAATTTCAGTAACATTATGTTGTTTTTTTAAATTTTTATTTAAAACTTTCTGATAAAATTTAAAAGTATAGTTATTATTTTTTCAACAAGAATACAAATCATTGTTTGAACATTGTTCTGTCAATAAAGTAAATTATTTTACCACATTCCCTGAGGTGATAGAAAATTTTATTTAATATAGCAAATATTTCAATACTTGTATTCAATACTCTTTTCTGTATGCAATACTTTTTTTTACAGACAAGAAGTTCTAATCAATCTAAGCATTAAGAAACCATATCGTAGTTCTTTGTTACTGCTATTGGCTTGAATAACATATCGTGGAAACACAGATGTTAAACTGGACACGTTACTATAAGCTTATTGGTTTAATAAAAGCTCCACCTAGACTATAAATATAAAAATTTAAGGTCTAATGTACAAAGGGGAAATGTAACGCTATGGCGATGCAGGTGTGTCACCTAAACAGTTGATTTGAAACAGCTGTTACTCCGATAATACTTTTTCAGCCGAGATTGTGTGTTCTCACTGTTTACGAAAAACGTAAAAATTAAGAAGTAAAATCATTATTAATTTTGTGTATTGAAATATTTATAATCGGACATCGTTATTGTTGAGACAAGCGGGTTGAGAAATATTGAAAAAAATTGTTTGTTTGCAAAGAATGCAAACAACTACAATGACAATAATTATTTTTTGTGTTTTGTCTAACAAGATGTTTGGCCGTATAAGGTTGTACAACATAACACTAAACACTAAAACTTCCAATGTAATTGAAATGATTGTACTGGGATTTGTAATAGAGCCTATAACTTTGAAGTTCAATGAAGACATTCTCCTGATTGTTTATAAAACGGTAAAATTCGTGTTTGCATTGACGGCTCCAAATATAATTTTACAGATTTCCGACTGTTATTTTAATGTCATTTTAAAATTAATTTTGTTAAATTTTATTACTACTGTTTTTCTTCTACAGGTTCAAGGAAACGAATTACAAATTACAAATTAAGCTACATTTATCAACCATATGAATCCTTTAAGGTGTGGTGTATTTATCTATGCAGGAGAAATATTTTTAACTAAGAAAAACTATTAGGGTAATAGCTATAACGGGCAGACTGCAACACTACTGACATATTTTTAAACAGTTAAAATTATCTTCTTTATTTATTTTCTATTTGCTCTATCTGTGAGGAAAAAACAGTCAAAGTGCAACAAAGACACGGTGTCCACGCTTTCAACACTATATCTGGCCATTTTGTTGAGTTGCCTTAAAGCTAAGAGTGTATTATTGTAGCACCAGATAGACTGATGAATAAAGTAGGCCTGGATGTAGAAATTAAGAATCTGCATTACAGTTTAGTTTGGGAGAATATTAAAAAAAATCGTTACTAAAAAAAAAATTTATTAAATGAATGAATTTATGTGTAAAAAAGATTTTTAAAGTGTTTTTCGAAATCTTCTACTTCTACTATTTGCGTGGCTGTGTATTGTAAAGAAGTAGAGGGAAAAATGTATTGTGTTGTATTTTTGTTATGTATTTAAACTCGATTTTGTATTTTATCTATTGAACACACTGCAGTAGGTTTATTGGCACTGTAGGGTTAGCAAAACATATCAGCCAAAACAGCATTATCACACGAATAAAGTATCTGATCTCATTATTTGTCGTCTTAAGTTGGCAGGGTTAAATAAACATATCAGCCAAAACAGCATTATCACACGAATAAAGTATCTGATCTCATTATTTGTCGTCTTAAGTTGGCAGGGTTAAATAAACATATCAGCCAAAACAGCATTATCACACGAATAAAGTATCTGATCTCATTATTTGTCGTCTTAAGTTGGCAGGGTTAAATAAACATATCAGCCAAAACAGCATTATCACACGAATAAAGTATCTGATCTCATTATTTGTCGTCTTAAGTTGGCAGGGTTAAATAAACATATCAGCCAAAACAGCATTATCACACGAATAAAGTATCTGATCTCATTATTTGTCGTCTTAAGTTGGCAGGGTTAAATAAACATATCAGCCAAAACAGCATTATCACACGAATAAAGTATCTGATCTCATTATTTGTCGTCTTAAGTTGGCAGGGTTAAATAAACATATCAGCCAAAACAGCATTATCACACGAATAAAGTATCTGATCTCATTATTTGTCGTCTTAAGTTGGCAGGGTTAAATAAACATATCAGCCAAAACAGCATTATCACACGAATAAAGTATCTGATCTCATTATTTGTCGTCTTAAGTTGGCAGGGTTAAATAAACATATCAGCCAAAACAGCATTATCACACGAATAAAGTATCTGATCTCATTATTTGTCGTCTTAAGTTGGCAGGGTTAAATAAACATATCAGCCAAAACAGCATTATCACACGAATAAAGTATCTGATCTCATTATTTGTCGTCTTAAGTACTGCTGAGAGTAGATCTTTGATGCTCTGCTTCTCTTCTCTTCTCTTCTCTTGTCTCTGTGCGTTGCATTAGCTGACCAGAATCGATGAATCGATTACCAAACTCACATCCGATTAAACTAACATCCTGTGTATAATGTTTCGTTTATGTAAACAAATAGCTTTTTTGATTAATGACTCAGATAATGCTTGCCTATAAGAGTTGCATTGTCGAGATATGGTAATTCACTCCCACGACTTGATACCACATGTAATTATATATCGATGTGAGGTCAGCCATTGTGTTTGGGCTTGATGGATAGGGTCTGAATTCAGAAACACTCAATTTGCACTCTCTGTTTGCCCTTACGTAATATAATTGCACGTCCTTTTTGATTTAGTGTTCAAACTATAAATTTTTACCGCTTTAGTGTTTTACCTCGTTATCGGGCACACCTATGAAGTATCGTATTGGTTGGATTTACATTAAAATCTCACGCCTGCGCGTTGGCCTAAGAACACTGTGAGCTGCATTCAGTACAGTTTAGGTCGAGTTAGTAATGGTATTCATTACATTTGTGCTTGTTATATGAAAATATTAATGACATAGATCATAAGTAATATCTAAACGTAACCCAACTTGACCTAGTTAATGCTACTACAAAAATTATTATCTTTATTTTCCAGAATGTTTAATCACTACATCACTAATAACAAACTTAGAGACACTCTTTTAAAAACATTTTTTAAAGAACACAAACAACATATTGTGTTTATTATTACATTAAATAAATGTTATTCGCAATATTTTTTTTTAAATTTTATTGATTTTTAGTGGACTTGAGGCCAGTTGTAGTGGACGTTAGGCCAGTTGTAGTGGACTTGAGGCCAGTTGTAGTGGACTTGAGACCAGTTGTAGTAGACTTAAAGCCAGTTGTAGTGGACTTGAGGCCAGTTGTAGTGGACTTGAGACCAGTTGTAGTGGACGTTAGGCCAGTTGTAGTGGACTTAAGGCCAGTTATAGTGAACTTGAGGCCAGTTGTATTGGTCTTGAGGCCAGTTGTAGTGGACTTGAGGCCAGTTGTAGTGGACTTAAGGTCAGTTGTAGTGAACTTGAGGCCAGTTGTATTGGTCTTGAGGCCAGTTATAGTGGACGTTAGGCCAATTGTAGTGGACTTAAAGCCAGTTGTAGTGGACTTAAGGCCAGTTGTAGTAGACTTAAGGCCAGTTGTAGTAAACTTGAGGCCAGTTGATTTGGTCTTGAGGCCAGTTGTAGTAGACTTAAGGCCAGTTGTAGTGAACTTGAGGCCAGTTGTAGTGGACTTCAGACCAGTTGTAGTGGACTTAAGTCCAAATTTTGTCCTCATTAAGTCCAGATTAAGTTATCATTAGAAATATTGGATGCTAGAGAAATTGTTCAGTATTATTTGACCATTTATTAAGCCATATGATTCATAGGTGATATATAAAGGTTTGTTTAATGTAAAAGTAATCTATTAACGGCACCCAGCCGACTCGAGCCAAGCAAATTTGTTAAAACGTTATTATCAAATAAAAGTGCATTTAGTTATTTTAAACTAAAAAGGAAATAGACTTTGGCAACCGAAAAGTTAACTTTCATACATCTTTTTTAAAAATATTATTTCCCTTTTGTGATTGACTTTAAAATCTGCATTAATTACTAAGTATTGTAAATTGTTCAAGTAGCCTACGGTATTGAAAAAATTATCTAGCCGTTCAACTTTCTCGTTGACGTGACGGGCTGTTGATTTACAAAACGTAACAGTATATCATGAATTTTCAAATCTGACACTTTTCCGAATGATTCGTATTATTTTTCGCTATCGCAACGTTAGAATTGCTTAAATTAGCATTTCAAATTACAGAAAAAATTCAAAATCAATCCTGACCGATGCAGGTTTCATATTCGCAATGGAATTTGAAAATTTAAACTGCCAATTTTTGCAGATTTAATGCTGCTTACAAATTGCGAGATCGTATTTTCAAAATATTTGAACACAATTTTTTTTGAAATATTATTTCTGCAATTTTGAAACGGTTGAAGCAGTCAAACGACCATTTAAGAAAAACTTAAACACGTTTTAACTATTCCTCAATAAATGCTCTACAAACCAGAACCTGTGCTCATTTCAAAGTCTAGGGTCTTTGTTTTACATCATAATAGCTCTTTTAATGAGCTCCAGTAACTCAAGTTTTCATTGTGAACTCGAATAACATGTAAAAAAATACATACTAAAAATACATACATACATATTTAGTACTAAAATACGTACTAAAAATACGTACTAAAAATACATACTAAAAATACATACATACATATTTAGTACTAAAATACGTACTAAAAATACATACTAAAAATACATACATACATATTTAGTACTAAAATACGTACTAAAAATACATACTAAAAATACATACATACATATTTAGTACTAAAATACGTACTAAAATACATACTAAAAATACATACATACATACAAAATACATACTAAAAATACATACTATAAATACATACTAAAAATACTAAAAAATACATACTAAAAATACATACTAAAAATACATACATATTTATACATAAATACATACTAGTAAAATACATACTAAAAATACTAAAACATACATACATACATATTTAGTACTAAAATACGTACTAAAATACATAAAAAACATACATACATATTTAGTATACATAAATACATAGTACTACATAATACATATTTAAAACTAAAACATACATACTAAAAAATACATACACATACATACATATTTAGTACTAAAATACGTACTAAAAATACATACTAAAAACATAAATACATACATATATTAGTACTAAAATACATACTAAAAATACATACTAAAAATACATACATACATATTTAGTACTAAAATACGTACTAAAAATACATACTAAAAATACATACATACATACATTTATTACTAAAAAAATACGTACTAAAAATATACATACATAAAATATTTACTAAAAATACATACTAAAAATACATACTAAAAATACATACATACATATTTAGTACTAAAAATACGTACTAAAAATACATACTAAATTACATACATAAATACATACATATTTAGTACTAAAAACATACTAAAAATACATACTAAAATACATACATACATATTTAGTACTAAAATACATACTAAAATACATACTAAAAATACATACATACATATTTAGTACTAAAATACGTACTAAAAACATACTAAAAATACATACTAAAATATACTTATACATAAAATATTTAGTACTAAAATACTAAAAATACATACATACATATTTAGTACTAAAATACATACTAAAATACATACATACATATTTAGTACTAAAATACATACTAAAATACATACATACATAAACTAAAATACATACTAAAATACATACATACATATTTAGTACTAAAATACATACTAAAAACATACATACATACTTATACTAAAATACATACTACAAAATACATACATACATATTTAGTACTAAAAATACATACTAAAATACATATTTAGTACTAAAATACGTACTAAAAATACATACATAAAATACGTACTAAAAATACATACTAAAACATACATACATACATATTTAGTACTAAAATACGTACTAAAATACATACTAAAAATACATACTATTTAAAAAAATACATACTATACATACTAAAAATACATACATACATATTTAGTACTAAAATACGTACTAAAATACATACTAAAAATACATACATACTAAAAACATACACTAAAATACATACTAAAAATACATACATAATATACATACTACTAAAATACATACTAAAAATACATACATATTTAGTACTAAAATACGTACTAAAAATACATACTAAAAATACATACATACATATTTAGTACTAAAATACGTACTAAAAATACATACTAAAAATACATACATACATATTTAGTACTAAAATACGTACTAAAAATACATACTAAAAATACATACATACATATTTAGTACTAAAATACATACTAAAAATACATACATACATATTTAGTACTAAAATACGTACTAAAAATACATACTAAAAATACATACATACATATTTAGTACTAAAATACATACATACATACATATACAGTACTAAAATACATACATACTAAAAATACATAAAATACACTATACATAAAAATACATACATACATATTTAGTACTAAAATACGTACTAAAAATACATACATACATATTTAGTACTAAAATACATACTAAAATACATACATACATATTTAGTACTAAAATACGTACTAAAAATACATACATACATATTTAGTACTAAAATACGTACAAAAATACATACTAAAAATACATACATACATATTTAGTACTAAAATACGTACTAAAGAAAATACGATTATTTTTTTATTAAATTTACGTTGAAATTGATATAAAATAAATTATTTATTTGAGATAATTAACACAAACGCATAACTTTATATGCCGAATGGTAATGGACCATTAATGCGTATGAACCAAAAACATAGCTTTACCAAATAATCTTGACAAATATACGGTAGCCTATATTACTGTCAGCTGCACCTTCATCCAATATCTGCAGTACAATTAATTAGTTCTTCTACAGTATAAATAATTGCTTTACGAATTTGACATCTAGGCGGCTGTAGGTGTGCCTACAGTTGTCTGCCTTTTATTAATCTAATTTAAGCCAGACAACTGATATGACTCTGTCCCCAGCGTGAACCATGAACCATGAACCATTGATTACATTAAAGTCTCCTTACTAAGTAATGAAACCCTGATCGCGTGCAATCCACTACTGACGCTTTTTCCTGCTGATTTGTTGATTCCCTCACGCGATGTCAACTTCTTCCTCTCCTTTTTTAATCAGCAACAAAGGAAAGAGGAACACTATTTCATTATTGTAGTGCGAGCGGGACGGGATCTCTTCAAATTCGACCTCATAATTTAACCCTTTTATTGGATAAAGTTCGGCTCGCGCTTCCCTTTTGTGTTTTCACCACTTTTAAATACTTTTAATTTTAATCCATTGTCTTTTCCTGTCTGTTTGCTCGCCGAATTGTTTTTGCGCTTTTAGAAGAGAGCCTCTTTTAATTATTATCCACTATTTCAGGCCTTCCTCTTTTGGAAGCTGATTATTCTCTCTTGTATCATCTCTTTTAAGTATAAAACACCATTGTTCGTGACGCTATTGTCTTCGATATTTCTATTGTAATCGAACCATTGTCGATTAGAACTTAATACTTATATATTTTTGTTTAATGCATTTCCTTCGTACTTTACGTAATCGAGGTATTTATTTATAAACGACGCGATAAAAAGGAATTTCCAACAATACTTTTGTTATCTTAAATTCGTTTGATAGTCTGATTACACCGTTGTAATGTGTATTGAAGAAAATGAAAGTGAACCTAGAACGCCATTAGGTTTAGCCCTCATTTTCAATGGAATTTTGACGCTAATTTATACATATGTTGACGCTGATTACGATGTTAAAGATTTTCATAGTATTAAGGTAAGAATGTTGATGTTTTAACATTCCGAAACATCTTAACGGATTTTGTTGATAACGAACTTGTCTAAGCTACTAATTAATTCGATTTTTGTGCCAAGTTTGTATGGAAGCGGAACACAATTACGAGTTCAAATTTTTCTAATGGCGATTTTCCTATGATAATAGTACAACAATACCAAATTACTACTTGGACTTAATAAACAAAACTAACATACAATCGTTAGCAAGTCTCACACAACGTGTCTAAATTGTTATTTTGGGTAAGTTTTAGAATGAAAATAGTTTATCAGCATTTCTGCTGCCATTTTTGAACCGATAATGTGATTTTGCATCTCAGTTCAGCATTCGTTCGGTTCATCTTTATTACAACTGTCTAATATTGCATTATTTAAATTGGCAAAGAAATAGTTTGTAAATGTATTAATGAATTTGCGTATTTTTTTATAATATTACTAATTTATTTATTTTTTTACAGATCGGAATGAGCTGGAGGTGTTTGATGAACTTGAAGTAAGTGCAGTTACATTTTAAAATATTTAAATTAATAAAAGAAGCGTGCGTGCGTGCGTGCGTGCGTGCGTGTGTGTGTGTGTGTGTGTGTGTGTGTGTGTGTGTGAGAGAGAGAGAGTACGGTACAGCTATCAACAGTAAAATCGATAGCGTATAGAAAACTGAAATTTTTAAAGTAGGTACGTAGAAGATGGTGCTATCTTCTTTTTTAATTTTTTACGTGATCTGACCTTATCTCTAACGTATTTTTTCAGCCATTTTAATTTAGAAACAAAAAGAGAACCATTGCAATTCTAACTGATGTTTGTTATTTGCTTTCACAGACAACGACGTACGGGTTACTTGATAGTTATAAATATTTGCGATTTGCGTAATTATAACTTCAAACTAAATTGACTAAAACTATTTTTCGTACATACTGATACTTCCCAAAAATTAAGTTAAGAATTTTTTTCAAAAACAGTGGAAAACCAGTTTTTCACATTGTACTCATACTATGTTCATACGTTATGTAAAACGACACGTAATTTAATTTTAGAATCAGTGTTGAAAATTGGGAATAAAATTATTTTTAGATTTTCAAGAGAATTGAAAATAAACCTACAGTTGTTCGGTTTTTATTTTCGTCTTTTTTCTTGCAGTTTATTCACAAACCATATATTTGTTTTAATACATTACATTAAATATTAAAGTAGTTACTTAGGTGTTTGTAATGATTTTTTTGAAAACAGGCAATATCTGTTTCTATTAAACTTCTTGAATGTTTGACACAGTTTTGCTCGATACTTTAGGCAATATTTTTTTTTAACGTCCGACTATTGTGCACACTTTGGCTAATGCAGACGATGGGATGATTTATAGCGTATGAAAATGCCAAGCCCTGGCCGGGAATCGAACCCGGGTACGCTATCAACTAGGCCACCGAGGCGGCTTTCTCTTTAGACAACAACATCAACTCAACTGTCTGTTTACATTAACATTGTTTTACGTATTTATGTTTAAATAGTTGAAAAAATATTTCCAAACGCTGAAAAAATTAATTATTGTTTGAATAAATTATAATCTAAATTTACACAATGTAAATTTTCAGTACTCCTATTAAGTTTCCGTCTTTTATTACTTTTATATTATAATAAAATGTATGTGCTGTATTAAATATTTACAGATATTAAGGTTACCTTGCATAAATTGTGATTATTGTTTTGTGTTACCTGATTAATATTATTTTAATTTGGAAAAAATCATTAGCACACTCTTAAAATCAGAACATTAATTGTTTTTAATAACTAGTTAAAAGATTCCTTAAACAGAATAATACTTTGTAATTTCTAAAACATAATTAAATTTCTGTAAAGGATGCCGTGCTTGTGACCGGCTATGAAGTAAATTAATTAACAGAACAAACGCAGCGGATTGGTCATCGTGGAACGATAGGCTGCACGGAGCTAGGAGAGTAGCCTACAGAGGTTAGTTGTGGGTAAATTTGTATTCCTGTCGGTGCTTAGGCCTAGTGATTAGGACCAGGACGGATGCCTTTGTTCATTGCGGGCTAAATGTCTGGTGAACAATGGGCCTTCTCACTATCTTATAACGTTGACCTCGCCTACAAGTACGGGCGCGGAGTTGAACCAAAACGCGCGTGCACAGAATCGTCAAGAACTTGGGCTCTGACCCGAAGCCCGGCAGTGCTCTCTGCGTCAATGCTTAATTACATTCTTGCGTCCAGTTGAAAATCTAATACAAGCAATTGCGGAACGCAACTGTCTAGCGAGATACTCTGATAAAATAATATGAACCGACATTAGCGCACCTGACTAATATTTCTAAAAACACAAAAAATGAATCTTTCTTCCGTCGGAAAATTAAATTGTTGATTGATTATAGAAAGCAGCTGTCTTGCAATGTGATTCAAGTAACTTCGGTAACGGATTTTTACATAAAACTTTCGTTTTTTTAAGTAAATGAAATTGAAAATCTTAAAAACATAACCTTTTTTTCTTAACAAACATTTGAAAATCTGATTTCACCATCGTAATCAGACTGAAAACTTCGCATAGAGTGTCTGTATGTATGTAGGCCTATATATAGCGTACACTCAGTTATCATTTTATAGTTTTTAATATTTCGTTTTTCAAAAGAACTAACAAATAGAAATAATTCAAGAAATTTATTTTAAAAATAACTGAGACAGATAACTAGACGAAACATTTAAATTAATTAAATCGGTCATTCTGAGCAGAAGATAATTTCGGAAGGAATTCTGTCAATTTATAAAAATATTATTTTAATAACATAAAAAATACAAAGATAATACAAAGATAAGGCATTATCATACTGTAATTAAACCAGAAGCCTTATATGCAGCTGAAACATTATCTCTCACAACCCAGGGTCCACTTGAAAGGCTGGAGATCAAAGAAAGAAAGATATTACGAAAAATCTTAGGCCCCAAATTCCGTAACAACCAATTACTCCACATCAGGAATGAAACTCTTTACCAAAAAACTGAAACACTATCAGACACAATAAGAAAAAGGAGAATTGATTTTTATGGGCACATCCTCCGAATGGGCAAAAATAGACTAAACAAAAAAATATTTGACTACTTTTAAAATAAAAGAGCCAAACCACTTTGGTTTAGAGAAACAGAGAAAGACATAACAGAACTACAAATCACTGACACTATGCTCATGGACAGAACAGCCAAAACAATAACCAAGGACAAGAAGCAACGGTTCCAAGGCAAAGTCAAATCCAAGCGAACGATCCAAATCTCTGACGAAGAAAGAAAAGCAAGATCACAACGAATGAAGCAGTACTGGGCTACGAGGAAGGCACAGAACATTAAAAAGTGATTGATTTAATGTACCCCAAAGTTGGGTGAAACAAATAAAGAACATAAAAAATATACACTAATTCAGTAATACGCTTATGTGTGGCTTAGTTTGTAACGTTAAACAATATTTTCTATTATGAAAATTATAATTTAATATAAACTAATAAATAAAATAGTTTTATACGAACATAATGCTTTAAACTTTTAAGTATTTCTTTTATCAATCATTTTTATAATACGAGAATAATTTAATTTCGCAAAGAATCAGCGGCATTTTGTACCCTTATTGACTTGTCATTTCGTGTTCGCGAAGAGCTGAAGTTTTCACTTTCCACCCTTGATTCAGTTAGGTTATGTTGTTACACGAAGTTTGCGTTGTCATTAAAATCAATAACTGTTGCACGTCATGGCGCCCACTTCCTTCGGCTCACGTCAGGCGTGACTACTGCCGAAATACAGGTGAATTAACCTGGTGCCTGGACTGGAGACCGTTCTCAGGCGGACTGGAAAAGTTTTTATTTTTTTTTCAAAATGGCCGCCATTTTTTTAATATGACAGCAATTGAATTTTAAAATAAGTATAAACGTACTTGTTAGCGTATATCGATTGCAAAGTGACCTCCAAACGTTTTTGAGGTTGTTGAAATGTGTACCTATTTATAAAATTATATAGTTCCCTTTCCCTGCCAAGAGTTATAAAATGGCGGTCATTCCAAATTTTAAAAAATAACTCGATTTTACACTTTTTCAAGTATCTAATTTGTTCAGTGCAATGAGTGTTAAAATCTGCAAAAATTTGCATTTAAAATTTTGTCATTCCTTTTAAAATAAAGGAAGAATCTGACTTCTGTTAGTGTTTATAATATTAATTTCAATGTAATTTGAAAATGTTTAAATGGTAATCAGTGCAGATTGTAATACTGATTAGTATGGTGAAATCAGGTTTCCAAAAAAAAGGATAAGATAAAAAAGTTGTTGTTGCATATCCGCTTCCATCACGTCAGCGAGACAGCTGCGTGCCGCGATCACGTGGTTCAGTTTTTCAAATAACCGCAGTTTTCTAATTCGATAGCAAGAATATTTTTAATTAATAAAAACTTTTATGTTTTGGGGTAATGCGTTTCTTTAGTTATTTTATTTTTGGGTTATTTTTTAAAATGTGTACCGTTTAAACACTATTGGATTTTTTTAATGTACTGATTATTACTTTTTTAAATTATTTTAAGGCGAAAAGCACATTGAGGCTATTATCGCCTCCCTAAATGTAAGTATGAGAGTAAAGTGTTAAAGTCGTAAGTGTAGTGTTGTAAGTGTAAGTGTGTGTTAGACTGGGGTGCCGCGAGGGACGTCTAAATCCTCTCAATAGGTGCAGCTAGTCTGCACCCCTTGCAGGGGATTATTATTATAGTAGTAGCTGCACACTATAATTATTATTTATACTATAGGCCTTACTGCTTCTACAGTTCTATACAGCGTTTACAGTTATGAAGGAGCCGCCTCGGTGGCCTAATTGATAGCGTACTGGGCTTCACCCCGAGGACCCGGGTTCGATTCCCGGCCAGGGCTTGGCATTTTCATACGCTATAAATCATCCCATCGTCTGCTTTAGCCCAAGTGTGCACAATAGTCGGACGTTAAAAAAAAAAAAAAAAAAAAAAAAACAGTTATGAAAATAAAATGGGCCTATAGCGTAACAAATATAATAGAAGTATAGTGTGTAAAATATTTGAACAAATACGCGTGACTGAGTAATTTTAAATGTTCAATAGTTGACAATAAAATGTCCACTATAATATTATATATTCAACCCAATGTAGGTATATAACCTGTCAAACATTTCAAAAACCTTGAATTATTTTGTAATTCACACATATTCCTTACTAAATTAAACATTTTATTATAACTTGTGTAAGGGATTTCAGTCTGTGTTAGAAATATGTTCATTGTTGCTGATACAGAGCTCAACTTACACTAAACACGTTATAGACAACTAAAGTTCGTAGAATGTAACCGCGTTGAATCAGCAATAAGGTGGCACATGACTGTTCGTGAGCCTAATTTAAAGTTGACAAAGCAATTCAAGTTAAATTTACTCCAGTTATAAACATATTTTAAAAAGTTTTAATCTAAACTAAATTATGTATAGCTGAATAAACGGTAAACGGAATTTTATTTTAGTTTTTCATTTATCAAATAATATAAACAAAAACGTTTACTTGGGAGAAACTATTACCAGAGACCTCAGAGAAAAACCAGCAATACTTAACAGAGTAGCTAAATTAAGATCTGCCTTCTATTTGACCCAGAACACCTACAAAAAAATCGCTTTCTATAAAATCTAAACTTAGGCATTATAACACGGTCATAAGGGCAAACGTAACTTACGCCTCGGAGATCCTATTTAATCTAAAGAGCCAAAATAGAACGGAGGAGCTCCAGAGAATGGAAAGGAGAGTACTCCGAACAATTATTAATAAGAAACATTTGGTGGGGGGACAGTACAGACTATTGCCGAATGCGGTCTTGTATCGGAACAACGAGCAGCTCACTAACATTTTTAGGAAAAGAAGATTGGCCTTCTTTGGACACCTAACTCGATTACCGGAGAGTAGACTTACGAGGAGATTATTGGACTACCAACTGAAGTGTAAAGTTAAGAACAACTGGTTGAAGGAAGTGGAACAGGACTTGGAGGAACTAGGAATAACCAGGGAGCAATTGGCAGGAAGAAGGGGAAAAGCTATCTTAAAAAGTCAGGAAACCCAATTACAGTTTAGGGAAAAACGTCCACGAAACGTAGTATATTCGGAAGAACTCAATAAGATTAAAAAAATACTGGGAAGAACGCAGAAAAACCAAAAGACTTAATTAAATTGACTGTGTGTGCTCCAATGTGGGCTTAAATTAAAAAAAAAAAACTTTATAAAATTTTGGCCTGCAATAGGATGTTCTTTTCGCTTATGCCTTGTATTGCTCTCTTTTGTGCTAATAAAGTACACAATGACATTCATAATTTCATATTTACTTTAAATAATATCAATTTGTTTTAGTAAAATAATGTTCATGTAACATATTTTCTACAGTTGTTTTGAACATCCACTTGACACAATGTTTTGTTACATACACATTTTTATAAATTGCTATTTATAATCATCCAAAACACTAAACATTTTAGTAAATAGGATTATGACCTATTTGTCCGTCTAGGTATATTTACTCACCTCGTAAAAGCTACCGCGGTTTCGAAACTTTACTGTTCCATCTTCAGGCCGTAATACAAAATGTTAAATCCCTCTGTCGAGGTCGTCACAATGTTAAACAAAACATTGAAAACACATCACAAACACTAAACACAATTACACGATTAAAATACACACGGTAAAATTTAGTTCGGCCAAACGACACGTGCAACTCGTATGTCGTTACAATCCGAACTTTTATAACTTGATTTTAAGTTCAAAATTTAAATTAACATACAAAATAAGTTCACTTTTAATTTTTGATCATATTCATACGTTGTGTTATTTCGTATTCACCTTGATTTTGAGTTACCGAAAAGCTTAGATATTTGTGCATAACAATAATTATGTAACTGTTACTTAATTACAAAGTCGCAAATGCAACCATAAACATTACATAGAGCAGAGTGAATTAGAACTTGAACAACAAGAACATAACTCACACAAACACACACTCTCAAAAATTGATTGCATTGTGAGGATTGCGCCTATAACCGATGTTATAAATAATGTGTCTCCAACTAATTTCTTGGTCGGATTTATTGTGCCAAAAGCAATCAGTATGATTACACTTGAGTGTACAATAAACCTCTACAGAAATATTGAACTGCTTCTGTTCCCTTGTCATGATACGTCCAGAAAGTATTTATTGTTTAATAGCTTACCAACACGGCATAACGTTATGACATTATCTCGAACAATTGATATTAAACCGGAAATGTGTATTTTACACAAATCGCGCAAAATATGATAAACTCTCTGTCTTTCGTGTAACTAAAAATTTACGTGCAACAGAAACTCAAAATATATTTTTCGTAAGCTGTTTTAATTGTATTGAGGGTATTTAGAACAAGTCAGTGCTTAAAAGAACCAAAACAGAGCATATGAACCACTTGCTTGAGTACTTTCAATTTTGTGCAAAATGTAAAACACAATTCAATGAGCCCAGTTTAAAAACTAATAATTCGAAATATTATTTTAATATACTCTTGACGCGAGACTATATATAGCACACAGACTTAAATTACGAATTATGAGAAAATTCGTTTACAATAATTTCAGAAACTCGATTTTTTAGAATTTCTTAATATGGATTTTCCGGTTTTCTATCATTGGTTTCCATACCTGAATATTCTCGATTTAGTAACGATGTATTCAAACATTTTAAACATTTCGGAACTGAGTTTAATACTCTCACGTTTAAATTTTGATCAAAATCTATGTTCAGATTTTGTAGTACCGAAAAAGTAAATTGTAGGTAAGCTAACTTGTTGAACTAATCTTTACAGTTTATTATATATTTCTAACAACTTCAACTTAATTCTACTTTTTTCGAAAAATAATTACGATTTCTCATTTATATATTTCCACGTATACTTTTAAGCTTTTTATAAAATAAACATATTTAAACGTACAGTTTTCCATTTTTCTGTACATTATGCTCCGTAGTCACGTGACTACTGACGTAAGATCCAAAATTATAACGCACCACTAACTTAATGTTAAAAAACTCAAATAAAATTTCCTTTTTCGCCGTAATTACTAATTTCAAACTCTTGGTGTTACTTTAAGAGCAGAAGATGTCTAACAAATGATTTTTCGAAACCCTCTTCGTAGGGGGGGGGGAGGCACCGAACTAAGTAAAAGCGAGTGAATGCTTAATTTACTGTATTTACATGATAATGGAAGCTTTCAGGCTGAGCTCACCCTCGTGAAATGTTTCGTGATATTAAATTTGTTTATCAGAAAAGTACAAAAAGAAATGCGCTAGAACAATACAGTAATGGTATTTATATTTATACAGACTATACAATAGTTTGTTGTTAAATCGTCGTTCTTAGGCAATAATATAAAAAATTATAACATCCGTTGCTACGCACGTAATATTTGTGTAGTTCGATCAAAACTTGTGATTTGCTAATCTTGTTTTACTTGCAAGTGCTGCACCCTACTCCAACAGGAAGTATTTTATTTTAAATATTATTGTTGTTTACGATTTACTTTTCAAAAATTAAATTTTCAGGTTATACAGATAATATGATTATAAAATATAATTAATTAAATACGAGGTGTGTTCAGAAAGTAACGAGAATTTTTAAATTTCGCGGGCTTGGAGAGTCCGATTGTCAAACATTTTTTTTATTATGTTGGTATACATGCCCTTGAAGTATGATAAAACTTTCAGCTGTTTTCGTTGTTGACGCTGTCTGTGACAGCCACTGAGGTTAGACGTGTTTTTATGAGCTCGGCGATTTTCGTTTGTTAAAAGAAATGGATCAAATAATTTGTATCAAATTTTGCATAAAAAATGGAATACAGAGTGTGTGAAATGTTAACGAAAGCCTATGGTGAGTCTGCTATGAGTAAAGCAAGAGTTTACGAGTGGTATAAGCGATTCCAAGAAGGCCGTGAAGACGTTGAAGATGACGAACGCCCTGGACGCTCCAGCACATCAACAACCGATGAAAACGTGGAAAAAGTGAAAGAAATGGTTATGAACAATCGCCGAATCACAATTAGAGAGGTCGCTGATGATGTTGGCATATCGATTGGATCATGTCATGACATCGTTTCCTGTGTTTTGTGTATGAAACGCGTGGCAGCAAAATTCGTTCCAAAATTGTTGAATTTTGAACAAAAACAACGGCGAATGGAAGTTGTTCAGGGTCACTAAATGAAGTCAACGACGATTCAAAATTACTGAAACGTATGGTGACGAAACATGGGTTTACGGATATGACGTCGAAACTAAGGCTCAGTCATCCCAGTGAAGGCATTCTGGCTCGCCAAGACCGAAAAAGGCTCGACAAGTGCGGTCGAATGTGAAGGTTCTTCTCTCTCACTGTGTTCTTCGATATTAATGGCATAGTGCAACATGAATTCCTGCCACCAGGTGAAACGATCAATGAGTACTACCTACAAGTTCAACGCCGTTCGAAATTCGAACGGCGTTGCTTTTTTTTTTTGGTGTTTAACGTCCGACTATTGTGCACACTTGGGCTAATGCAGACGATGGGATGATTTATATCGTGTGAAAATGCCAAGCGCTAGCCGGGAATCGAACCCGGGTCCTCGGGGTGAAAGCTAGTACGCTATCAACTAGGCCACCGAGGCCGCTCACAATCCGAAAAAAAACGCCCGGATCTGTGGAAAAACAATTCATGGCTTTTGCACCACGATAATGCACCAGATCACCCTTCATTGCTTGTTTGTGAATATTTGGCCAAAACAGTACTGTAACGATGCCCCAGCCTCCATATTCGCCAGACATGGCTCCGTGTGACTTTTTCCAATTTCCAAAAATAAAGAGAACCTTGAAGGGCCGTCGTTTTACAGCCGTAAACGACATTAAAAGCGCATCGCTGATAGAACTAAAGGCTATCTCAAAGATCGAGTTTGAGAAGTGTTTCGAGGATTGGAAGAAGCGCTGGCACAAGTGCATAATCTCTAATGGGGACTATTTTGAAGGGTTGTGCCCTCATTGTAGAAGTATAAATAAATATATTATTCAAAAAATTAAAATTCGCGTTACTTTCTGAATACACCTTGTATATTAGGTAATTTTAGAATTTTTATCAGTTTGGGAATAAAATTTTCCATAATTCAGACTATTTTAGCACTGCATGTGGAATTGTCTTATCAAAATATCAGAAATGCCTTTAACCGTAAATTGTATTTGGTTTAATTCTACAGAAATTTGTTCTCCGACTCAGCAAATCTACCACTAACGGAATTACTGTTTAGACGCTACAGAGTCATTGCTGTCAGAACTAAATAGCCTAGAAAATTATTTGGTGCTGTATATCAAAAATCCAATATGTAGGACACCCCAATTAAATAAAACGTAATTTAAAATTCTCAACAATGTTGTTCAGCAATAAATAAAATTAATCATCGACGTAATGCAATTACTTTGGCTGTGCAGTTTTAAAATATTTTTTCCACGCTACAGTTTTGTGTTAATTGAACTCGCGTGATATTATTTTTGCGAAACACAAATTTTAAATGAGCTCCATAAACTTTTCGGGTCGTTGCTTTGTGTTTATTTATTCTTCCGGTCTTCTTATCGTTTCGCTGTTGTTGGAACTCATTAGTTTGGGACTTATTCGGCTTCCGTTGGTTGCGAAACAGCGTTTCTAATTTCCCGTGGCACCCTTCTGTCACTCCACTCCAGTCGGCATTGTGTTGTTATCAACGATTTCTAATTCCGGATAACAGACCTAAATTACACACCGTTTAGGCCGTTGTGCTTTTTATTTCTTCCTTTGTCAGTCTTTTTGCTTTAACCTCTTCTTTTGGTTTTGTCTTATCAAATGGTTATTTACGTTTAAATAATTTGTTGAATGGTTCAAATAAATTTAGTTAAAACGCTTATATAAAGTAAGTTTCTTTTTATTTAAATGAAATTAGATTATTCACACTTTGTAAGTCTTCAACGTTTTTTTTCAGTTTTCTTAAAATTCTTGAAAAGTGTTAAAGGCAAACAACACGGTCGTGATATTTAAGTGAATGTTTTTATCAAAAGATACAAAGTGTTACAGAGAAAGTTCGATAATCAACTTATGTATTGTGTACCCAATTTAATAAATTGAATAACAACCAACAGAGTGTTTATGTTTTCTTTATGTTCGGATTATTGTCTGATGTATTATATTATTTATGTTTTTTCTTTTGCTTCTGATTTTCGTGAAACATTAAAATACATATCATTTAGGAAAAACTGTAATACAATTCAAGTGTTTGTATTAGTTATCTCCGTCAACACGCAGCCCCTAAGCATTAAAAATTCATTGTTTCTGCTCAAAGCTTAGGCCCATTTATTGTTATTAATTTCTTGTAATATATATATATATATATATATATATATATATATATATATATATTATAAGCACTTCAAATATCTGGGAGAAATTCTTGAACCCACAAGTGGCGACAAGGCTGCACAAAGGGTTCGGCTACTGAGAATGAAGAGGGCTCTTGGTATAACGCGTGATATCTACAATAAGAGATGTATGTCGACGCACACAAAAATCAGACACTACAACACAGTCATAAAACCGGAGGTATTATATGCAAGCGAGACGCTAGCACTCCACACAAAAGCTACCATGGAGGATATTTTGAAGGAAGAACGCAAAATCTTGAGGAAGATCCTTGGCCCGAGATTAACAGAAGGATACAGGTTGCACTCCCGTAAGACCACAGAGAAGATATCGAACCTGGCAGCAGATATCAGAAGAAGGAGGCATCGGTTCTATGGACACATCAGTAGACTCCCAACAACGAGACTTGCCAACAGAATCCTTAAGTATATACAAGGTGTCAAATCAACAACGTCGTGGATCGCACAAGTCAGAATAGACCTACATGACGCAGAAATAGACTCAACAGACGTTGAAGGTAGGAACGCATACAGGAGAAAGATGCTCGGTTGGAAGGTCCCAGAGAATGAAATCCCAAAGAGAGCAGGGGTAAAATGGACGGAGGAGCGGAAGAGGATCCATGGGGACAGGATGAGGGAGGTGTGGAGGATTAGAAGGAACAAGACATGAGTCAGGGTGCTTTGTGTGATCCAACAGGGTCTATACGCAAATAATAATAATAATAATAATAATAATAATAATAATAATAATATATATATATATATATATATATATATATATATATATATATATATGTGTGTGTGTGTGTGTGTGTGTGTGTGTGTGTGTGTTCATCATCAATGAATCTTTATTTTGCTCTTTATAACAACTAAAATATTCAGTTCATAACTTCAATTATTGAATTACATATCGTTGCTTAGTGCTTAAACACGTTACTAGCATGGTTGCAATAGAGGGCTCATAAACCAAGGTGAAAAACAGCTGTTTATTGACAGTAATTTTATCAGAAACTAATTGTTGTTTCCATAGACATTTTTGACCGAATGAGTTTTGAAAGTGGAATCGGTAGAAAGTGGAATCTAGGCCAGTTCTAACGTGTAAATGTTATTAAATAAAATATTTTGCTTTTAGTAAGCAGTAACTGTAGATTAATTTATGTATGTAATATAAAATCCGGTTGTATTATGTTTCATTTAAATATATTATATTTAAGTGGCATATATTTTTCAATAACTTACAGTGTTAGCAGTCGTAAATTTTGAAGGTTATAGTTTTAAATACGAAATTAGAACCAAGTTTATCCTGCTGTGTTAAATAACCTGACTAGAATGAATGGCATGCTTTATTAATTCATATAAGTATTAAATATAACTATGACGTCTATTTTAACGGGAAGTTATATTGACAAGAAATAGTAGGCCTACATGGTTTTGCAACTATTTTACGTAATTGAATACTAGCCAGTGGTATTATGTAACTTATTTTATTTACAGAATTCGTGCTTATTTTACGTTCAAATAGCGATTTCATAAAAAAACCGTCTATTTCTTTTCATTTTCGTTCATTTGATAGTTTATAAAGAGATGTTATAACACTGTTCAACTTCTTGCTGTAGCCTACATTGTTGTATATTATTCGTTCCTTTTCTCCGTTAACTGCGAAGTTGTCGCACGGGCTCACTAGTTACCTTTTTTTACAGAAAACTGTTTTTAAGTCATTCTAAAATCAAATTTTTTTGTCAAAGATCTATTCAAAAAGTCACATTATAATATTTGTAATGGATGGTGCATCTTTTATAAAACATTTTAGTAGGCCGCCTCGGTGGCCTAGTTGATAGCGTACTAGGCTTTCAACCCGAAAACCCGGGTTCGATTCCCGGCCAGGGCTTAGCATTTTCATACGCTATAAATCATCCCCATCGTCTGCATTAGCCCAAGTGTGCACAATAGTCGGACGTTAAACACAAAAACAAAATATAAAACATTTCTATGATGATACCTATTTTGTAAAATATAAGAAGTTGGCATTAACTTTTATAAAATATTTGACAAGTAAATGTGTTGCCGTATGTTTTGTCGACTTTAGCGATTTCGAGGGAAAGTAATTCTTGCTGAGACGATGGAATCAACGTTCTAAAACTATTTTTGTACCTTTTTCCAAAATCTGATTTCACCATAATGATAATAAGCATTAAAAATTGAATACAGTACTTTAGGCATTCCAGATCAACGGCAGAATTATTTTCTTATTTACAGTCAAATTTGATATGCAGATTTTAACGTTGATATTATCTTAGTGATATATTTTCAAAAAATTTCGAGATAAAAAATTACGTTTTTCAATTGGAATAGCATCCATTTTGAAACTGTTGAAAGAATTGACAACGAACGTGTTCATGCAATTTTGTAAATTCGTTGTCAATTTTTGTAAATCGAATTTTTGCCCGAGCTTAAATCAGTTCGATCCTCTCTCTCTCTCTCTCTCTCTCTCTCTCTCTCTCTATATATATATATATATATATATATATATATATATATATATATAAAAAGCACATTGAGGCTATTATCGCCTCCCTAAATGTAATTGTGAGTGTAAAGTGTTAAAGTCGTAAGTGTAAATGTTAGATTCGGGTATCGATGAGGGACGTCTAAATCCTCTCAATAGGTGCAGCTAGTCTGCATACAGAGATTATTATATATATATATATATATATATATATATATATATATATATATATATATATATATATATATATATATATATATATATACATAATTTTAACTACGTCTCAAAACGTGATCTGTAGGCCAGAATTGTTGCTCATTTCTACTTCACGGATCCGGATTTCACTGTTATAATTGTACCGTTAAAATAACTCATTTTCTAATGGAAATTCGTTAAGAATTATGTAAAATCAGTTAAGTTAATCGACGGTTAACTGTTAGAACAACTGTAGCCCGTTTAGTTAATTACAAATCTTTACTCGCCTCATATTTCAGCTTTCCCTGAATTTTATTAGATCAGATTGGTTGTAGGCTTCAAAGAAAGCGTTGACGAGTTCGTTCACCCTGCGTCGTGTAATGTCATTTCAAGGGGTTCGTATTGCGTTAGTGGAGCTAAAACAGACGGGCTAATCAAGTGTTTTATTTACGCTTCGTTCCCAATCATTGACAACTTCATAAATATACTTCACTTATACAAGAGCGTCTTTTTAAGGGAATAATAGTTATTAATTAGCGTTAATTAAACAGGTTCAGTATAAAAAATTGTTCACTGAAAACAATAAGTACTATTCTAAGGTAACAATAAAGGTCATATTGAGAAAAACAATACACTATGAATATTATTAATAAAGAGTATTTCAATATTTTTAGTGGAGCAATTAAAAATTATTCATTGTTTAATGATTTTTTTAATTGTATTGTTTAATTTTGTGATTAGCAATAATCACACTATCAGCTCTGCTTCGCTAACGTGATGAAACGATTCTCAAAAAAACTGTGGAGATTATTTCAGAACTTTATTTTGTTTTGACACCTTCGTGAAGCAAGAAAATGCAAGAAAATTCCTTCATTTGTTTCAAAATAGCGTATACAAAACCTTAAACTTAAATACTTGTCTTAAATTTTGTTTTGACACTTTCGTGAAGCAAGAAAATTCCTTCATTTGTTTCAAAATAGCGTATACCAAAACCTTAAACTTAAATACTTGTCTTAAATTTTGTTTTGACACCTTCGTGAAGCAAGAAAATTCCTTCATTTGTTTCAAAATAGCGTATACCAAAACCTTAAACTTAAATACTTGCCTTAAATTTTGTTTTGGCACCTTCGTGAAGCAAGAAAATTCCTTCATTTGTTTCAAAATAGCGTATACTTGTCTTAAATACTTGTTTTAAATTTTGTTTTGACACCTTCGTGAAGCAAGAAAATTCCTTCATTTGTTTCAAAATAGCGTATACCAAAACCTTAATCTTAAATACTTGTCTTAAATTTTGTTTTGACACCTTCGTGTAGCGTATACAAAAACCTTAAACTTAAATACTTGTCTTAAATTTTGTTTTGGCACCTTCGTGAAGCAAGAAAATTCCTTCATTTGTTTCAAAATAGCGTATACCAAAACCTTAAACTTAAATACTTGTCTTAAATTTTGTTTTGACACCTTCGTGAAGCAAGAAAATTCCTTCATTTGTTTCAAAATAGCGTATACCAAAACCTTAAACTTAAATACTTGTCTTAAATTTTGTTTTGACACCTTCGTGAAGCAAGAAAATCCCTTCATTTTTTTCAAAATAGCGTATACCAAAACCTTAAACTTAAATACTTGCCTTAAATTTTGTTTTGACACCTTCGTGAAGCAAGAAAATCCCTTCATTTTTTTCAAAATAGCGTATACCAAAACCTTAAACTTAAATACTTGTCTTAAATTTTGTTTTGACACCTTCGTGTAGAATACAAGAAAATCAAACTAAATACTTGTCTTAATTTGTTTCAAAACCTTCGTGTAGCGTATACAAAAACCTTAAACTTGAATACTTGTCTTAAATTTTGTTTTGACACCTTCGTGAAGCAAGAAAATTCCTTCATTTGTTTCAAAATAGCGTATACCAAAACCTTAAACTTAAATACTTGCCTTAAATTTTGTTTTGACACCTTCGTGAAGCAAGAAAATTGCTTCATTTGTTTCAAAATAGCGTATACCAAAACCTTAAACTTAAATACTTGTCTTAAATTTTGTTTTGACACCTTCGTGTAAGAAAATTCCTTCATTTGTTTCAAAACCGTTACAAAACTTAAATACTTGTCTTAAATTTTGTTTTAGACACTTTCGTGAAGCAAGAAAATTCCTTCATTTGTTTCAAAATAGCGTATACCAAAACCTTAAACTTAAATACTTGTCTTAAATTTTGTTTTGACACCTTCGTGAAGCAAGAAAATTCCTTCATTTGTTTCAAAATAGCGTATACCAAAACCTTAAACTTAAATACTTGTATTAAATTTTGTTTTGAAAGTATGATTTCACCATCAAAATTACCAATAAAATCTGTATAAATAATCTTTTTAAATTTAAACGCTAACAACACGCCGTCGAATTTCTCTACAAAATTAGTTTTTGGTCCAAGTGTCAAACGATAAATTTGCATGGCAATTGAAAATAGTAAAAAATTCGTAATTTTGGTTTAATACAAAAAATTAACATTTTTAATGACACCTTCAAAAAATGTTTTAGAAAACGTGACGGTGGTGCTCATTTCATAGATAGTCGCTCTAATAGCTCATTTTACAATGAAAATTCGTTAAAGTAGGTCTAGGCCTAAACATTCTTTTAATTGTACTGTCCATTATTATTTTTACCATGTAGGCCCACTGTCCTGCAGGCTATACTCGTACAGTAACCCAGAATGTTTTGGTTATGTGTTAAACATATTGACGCAGCGTTTTACGACGCAGTCTGTTTCCCATTTGGGGTCACCTGGCTGACCTGAGCCCATAAAAGTGGCTTTTGGCTGTGAATGATCCCTTTGTACACACCAAACACACGAACCAACTTTCAGACATACAAAGACTTGTTTTTAAATTTTTGTAATGTTATTACCATCAATTTCCTGTCTTCAAAGTAAAATTAATCACGTAATTACAAATTCCATATTTTAGTACCACAATTGGTTATCCGTATGTTTTTAAATCATAAATAACTAACAAGTAGTTCATTTTTTTGTTTTGTTTAACGTCCGACTATTGTGCACACTTGGGCTAATGCAGACGATGGGATGATTTATAGCGTATGAAAATGCCAAGCCCTCGCCGGGAATCGAACCCGGGTACTCACAAATCATTGAAATAGTATTACATTAGTAGTAAGGCAATGGATAGTGAAATGAATTGTGACTCGCGAGCTGAGTATTAAAAGAAAACAGACAATTATTATCAGGTACATAAGTAGTTCGAAATATACCATCGAAGGTACATACCTTTTATCGAAGGTACATAAGTATATAAGGTTACAAGTAATTTGAAATGAACCAAGTATTATGTAAGAAAAAATATATAGTTAGCTACTTAGTGTAGTCTATTAGTGTAGTCTATTCCTGGCCGGGAATCGAACCCGGGTCCTCGGGGTGAAAGCCCAGTACGCTATCAACTAGGCCACTGAGACAAGCAGTTCAAAGAACAGTAGACCTTGCTGTATATTCTTAATTAATACACAAAGCGCTCCACGACAGCGCCCGTAACTTTTTCCGCCAATTTAACAGGTAACCGTAATATTTACGGAAAATGTTACCGGACCGACTTTATTGGAAATTGTACGCTCTTTCTCCACGAAGCGGTCAAAATTATGGTAGGTTTTGCCGTTCAGCCAGTATTACAGGAAGTAGCCAGCAACTACACACTCAACGTTGAATCAGAGCTCGCCATCTTGGAAAAAATCTTACACATACGTCTTCCGGGCTGCGTAAAAGTTACCTTCATAACAAATGTCAATCATTTTGCGTTTGATTAAAATTGCGTGCACTCATCGTTAAATTAGTGGTCGCCATCTTGAAACGGAAGTAAATAGGAAAACATGTGATATCTTCTACCAAATTTTAAACACAATCTGTCAACGCGCTTTATCAGAACTAAGTGCGCTCTTCATCATTAAAGCAGAACCGCCATCTTGAAACAGAATAAATGGAAAAACTCTTACACATATATCATTTGGGCTTTATACAAGGTAAATTCGTAACATATTTCAAAGCAATCTGTCAATAATGCGTTTGGCCAAAAATGGCGTCAATAATTAAAACTGCAAACACAAACCAAATGCCGAACTGTCGAGTTGAAACCTCGCTTTGCACGGTCAATTAGATTAGGTTTCCTAAAAATCACTTAATAAACCATTCGAATATTTTTAAGTGTTTTTCATAATTTTGATTCGTTACTAAACCGTATTTAATAATTTAACGGTCATTACAACAACAGTAAATTATACAACGAAATTACAATTTAAAAAAAAAAAATATCACCAATTTTTCTAAATATAAGTATTGTGATGTCATGCTTACTTTATTATATTTTTTTTTGTGTTTAACGTCCGACTATTGTGCACACTTGGGCTAATGCAGACGATGGGATGATTTATAGCGTATGAAAATGCCAAGCCCTGGCCGGGAATCGAACCCGGGTCTTCGGGGTGAAAGCCCAGTACGCTATCAACTAGGCCACCGAGGAGGCTTGCTTTATTATAAATTTCCAAATGTAATATAATAGAAATGTATTATTTATTACATTTATTCATATTAACGGAAATAATGGCACACTCAGCTCACAATTTAAAATTCACTATTCTCACAAATCTTACTGTATATAACTCTTAATAAAAGTACATATAAATATTCTATAGGCTACTTATGCTACTAATTCTGTGCTCGATATATTTTGGTTGTTCTAATAGACTACACTAAGTAGCTAACTATATATTTCTTACATAATACTTGGTTTATTTCGAATTACTTGTAACGTATTATGCTTTTGTATCTTAATTGTCGGTTATCTTTTAATACTCAGCTCGCGAGTCACAATTCATTTCACTATCCATTGCCTTACTACTAATGTAATACTATTTCAATGATCTGTGAGTACCCGGGTTCGATTCCCGGCCAGGGCTTGGCATTTTCATACGCTATAAATCATCCCATCGTCTGCATTAGCCCAAGTGTGCACAATAGTCGGACATTAAAATAAGTAATGTAATACTTTTTAATAGTTTAATATTATTAATAGTTTATTAATTCTATTATAAAACTTTCATCACAAATACGAAAGCCTTTTCCGATATTATTCTTGGCTGAATGTACAGTCCCTGTTCCAATATCATATTTTACTCATTATAAATTCCCTGCCCTCATGCTAGACTTGGCTTAGCTGTTGGCCTTACTAAGGTGATTATTGTTATCGCCTAATACAGCAGTTAAGCAGTTAAGCAGCTTAATGCTACACAAGCAAATTTGGCCTGCTATCTACTTAACCCGGTGTTGTACAAAGGGTTGGGACAATCAAATACTTGACTTCATATCAATCTAAAATCGGTTATAAAACAAATATAAATTTAATTTCTTTATTACGTTTTGTGTTTCCTTTTTAAAATTTAATTTATTGATAATCAAATGCAATAAATTAATAATATCTATCTTGTGTTTGTGTATAGGCGCTTTTACACAGGTCCGTGTTTCTCGTGCTTGTACACTGGTGCTTGTACCTTGTGTTTGTGTACAGACGCTTTTAAACAGGTCCATGTTTCTCGTGCTTGTACATAGGTGCTTGTAACTTGTGTTTGTGTACAGGCGCTTTTACAGAGGTCCGTGTTTCTCGTGCTTGTACACAGGTGCTTGTATCTTGTGTTTGTGTACAGGCGCTTTTACACAGGTCCGTGTTTCTCGTACTTGTACACAGGTGCTTGTACCTTGTGCTTGTACACAAGTGCTTTTACACAGGTCCGTGTTTCTCGTACTTGTACACAGGTGCTTGTACCTTGTGCTTGTACACAAGTGCTTTTACACAGGTCCGTGTTTCTCGTACTTGTACACAGGTGCTTGTACCTTGTGCTTTTACACAGGTCCGTGTTTCTCGTGCTTGTACACAGGTACTTGTATCTTGTGTTTGTGTACAGATGCTTTTACACAGGTCCGTGTTTCTCGTGCTTGTACACAGGCGCTTTTACACAGGTCCATGTTTCTCGTGCTTGTACACAGGTGCTTGTATTTTGTGTTTGTGTACAGACGCTTTTACACAGGTCCGTGTTTCTCGTGCTTGTACACAGGTGCTTGTATCTTGTGTTTGTGTACAGGCGCTTTTACACAGGTCCATGTTTCTCGTGCTTGTACACAGGTGCTTGTATTTTGTGTTTGTGTACAGGCGCTTTTACACAGGTCCGTATTTCTCGTACTTGTACACATGTGCTTGTACCTTGTGCTTGTACACAGGTCCATGTTTCTCGTGCTTGTACACAGGTGCTTGTATCTTGTGTTTGTGTACAGACGCTTTTACACAGGTCCGTGTTTCTGGGGCTTGTACACAGTTGCTTGTACCTTGTGCTTGTACACAGGCGCTTTTACACAGGTCCGTATTTCTCGTACTTGTACACATGTGCTTGTACCTTGTGCTTGTACACAGGTCCATGTTTCTCGTGCTTGTACACAGGTGCTTGTATCTTGTGTTTGTGTACAGACGCTTTTACACAGGTCCGTGTTTCTCGTGCTTGTACACAGGTGCTTGTACCTTGTGCTTGTACACAGGTCCATGTTTCTCGTGCTTGTACACAGGTGCTTGTACCTTGTACTTGTACACAGGTGCTTTTACACAGGTCCATGTTTCTCGTACTTGTACATAGGTGCTTGTACACAGGTGCTTTTACACAGGTCCGTGTTTCTCGTGCTTGTACACAGGTGCTTGTATCTTGTGCTTGTACACAGGTGCTTTTACACAGATGTTTGTACCTTGTGTTTGTACACACCTGCCTGTATCTGTGGTTGCACATAGTAGATATCTACAATCTTGAAAACACATTAAGAAATGGTGCAAAAATATTTAGGCTATAATATTTCTTAAGTTAAACTAAGCAGTTTTCGTTTATTAGAACCTTAAAGACAAAACGAGTTGACTAATGATATTAATGCAATTGTAAGTAGAGTTTATCTTTGAATTTTCACGTGTTAGTTTACAAGCTCTTTTTTTAAAAAAAAAGTATTGAACATTAACAATAACTTAGCTTTACTTTCTCAAAAAAAACTAACAAATTACTCGCACAATGTAGCGTTATAAAAAAATCAGTTTAATAAATACTGACATAAAACCGATAAATTTTACACAATTTCTCAAAATTCGCTTATAATTTGTTTTTTATAAGGAGTAAATGAAAAGTTAATTCTAGCTACAATCGATGGTTGTTTTCGTTTTTCGATTTAGACATAAGTTGCTTTTATTTCAGATTTAGAAAAATTTAAAAAAAGCCGCTGACGATTTTGCTTTTTTGTTTTTACAGGCAGGTAGCAATAATTAGGCTTATTTTGTTTGTTTGTGTGTTTAGAGGATATATTCTGGAGCTATTTATAAATAATATACATTTTATTTCAAAAGATGTATGCATTTTTTTGTACTACTATGCCAATGAATTTTACCTGCAACATTAGTAATGAATCACAACATTCAAAAACCAGTATTTATTGGTGAAAACGTAGCATATTTATAATAAAAACCACGGGGATTCGAACCTGAATGTCGTAGACTCAGTGCTCGTCAATAGCGTCTGACGTTGATCGGTTAGCGATTAATAAGGTTGCTTACGCTCCTTTCTAATAATGTGGTTTTAGCGCATTCTTGAGGTCCTTAGACTATATCTTGACGTAACTTTAACTTGCTCCGATCTCCGGTGTTATGTTTCACCTTATCTCATAGACAATGAAGGCAACAAAGTTCAAAGTTTGCTTCGTCGAGGTCACTCGAGTTTCTTAGAGACTTGGCAACCGCAAACTCAACCTGAATTTACCTTGGCAACCAAGTTAGCCTACTGTAATTATGAGATAAAACAGTGCCTAAAGTACTTGTTATCTACGTCTATTTCAGCGGCGATGATAACCTTAATGGTTTTTCCTGAAAAAAACGTCTATTACAGTAATATGTAACGTAGTAGCACTTAATAATTAATTTATGAACGATATAAATTGAGGCATAGCAATTGGAAAAGTGTCGTGATTGGAGCACAAGTCGTGGCACTTAATAATTAACTTATGAACGATATAAATCGGGGCATAGCAATTGGAAAAGTGTCTTGATTGCAGCACAAGTCGTGTCACTTAATAATTAACTTATGAACGATATAAATTGGGGCATAGCAATTGGAAAAGTGTCGTGATTGCAGCACAAGTCGTGTCACTTAATAATTAACTTATGAACGATACAAATTGGGGCATAGGAATTGGAAAAGTGTCGTGATTGCAGCACAAGTCGTGTCACTTAATAATTAACTTATGAACGATATAAATTGGGGCATAGCAATTGGAAAAGTGTCGTGATTGCAGCACAAGTCGTGTCACTTAATAATTAACTTATGAACGATATAAATTGGGGCATAGCAATTGGAAAAGTGTCGTGATTGGAGTACAAGTCGTGGCACTTAATAATTAACTTATGAACGATATAAATTGGGGCATAGCAATTGGAAAAGTGTCGTGATTGCAGCACAAGTCGTGGCACATAATAATTAATTTATGAACGATATAAATTGGGGCATAGCAATTGGAAAAGTGTCGTGATTGCAGCACAAGTCGTGGCACATAATAATTAATTTATGAACGATATAAATTGGGGCATAGCAATTGGAAAAGTGTCGTGATTGCAGCACAAGTGGTGGCACTTAATAATTAACTTATGAACGATATAAATTGGGGCATAGCAATTGGAAAAGTGTCGTGATTGCAGCACAAGTCGTGACACATAATAATTAACTTATGAACGATATAAATTGGGGCATAGCAATTGGAAAAGTGTCGTGATTGCAGCACAAGTGGTGGCACTTAATAATTAACTTATGAACGATATAAATTGGGGCATAGCAATTGGAAAAGTGTCGTGATTGCAGCACAAGTCGTGACACATAATAATTAACTTATGAACGATATAAATTGGGGAATAGCAATTGGAAAAGTGTCGTGATTGCAGCACAAGTGGTGGCACTTAATAATTAACTTATGAACGATAGAAATTGGGGCATAGCAATTGGAAAAGTGTCGTGATTGCAGCACAAGTCTTGGCACTTAATAATTAACTTATGAACGATATAAATTGGGGCATAGCAATTGGAAAAGTGTCGTGATTGCAGCACAAGTCGTGACACATAATAATTAACTTATGAACGATATAAATTGGGGCATAGCAATTGGAAAAGTGTCGTGATTGCAGCACAAGTCGTGTCACTTAATAATTAACTTATGAACGATATAAATTGGGGCATAGCAATTGGAAAAGTGTCGTGATTGCAGCACAAGTCGTGTCACTTAATAATTAACTTATGAACGATATAAATTGGGGCATAGCAATTGGAAAAGTGTCGTGATTGCAGCACAAGTCGTGTCACTTAATAATTAACTTATGAACGATATAAATTGGGGCATAGCAATTGGAAAAGTGTCGTGATTGCAGCACAAGTCGTGTCACTTAATAATTAACTTATGAACGATATAAATTGGGGCATAGCAATTGGAAAAGTGTCGTGATTGCAGCACAAGTCGTGTCACTTAATAATTAACTTATGAACGATATAAATTGGGGCATAGCAATTGGAAAAGTGTCGTGATTGCAGCACAAGTCGTGTCACTTAATAATTAACTTATGAACGATATAAATTGGGGCATAGCAATTGGAAAAGTGTCGTGATTGCAGCACAAGTCGTGTCACTTAATAATTAACTTATGAACGATATAAATTGGGGCATAGCAATTGGAAAAGTGTCGTGATTGCAGCACAAGTCGTGGCACTTAATAATTAACTTATGAACGATATAAATTGGGGCATAGCAATTGGAAAAGTGTCGTGATTGCAGCACAAGCAATAACTGACAATTTAGAATCTTTAAAGAAGTTTTATTTTTCAAAAATCATTTCTAAATTGTAATTTGCGTTAAAACCTGTAAAATTTGCATTTAAAATACGTAAACACACCCAAAATCCATTTTTGTTTTCAATGAAATTTTTATTTTTAAAACGCTAATTTGTGCATATTTTAAAGTGTAAAGGAGAGATAAAATTTTCAAAATAATTAAAATTTAAAGCGTTTTTCAAACTTTGAGTAACTGTTTTTTGTAAAATAAACATGTTGAATTTTTGTTTGGAAATGCACTGCCAATTATTTCGAAAATATAGCTACTGCGAAGGTTATTATTTCTCCTAAAGGATTATTTCTCCTTGGTGGTCTAGTGGATAGTGTACTAGGCTTTCACCCCGAGGACCCGGGTTCGATTCCCGGCGAGGGCTTGGCATTTTCATACGCTATAAATCATCCCATCGTCTGCATTAGCCCAAGTGTGCACAATAGTCGGACGTTAAACACAAAAAAAAATTCTCCTAAAGTTTCAACTAGTACTTAATAAAAATTTTTACTACAAACAAATTGAATGTAATTGCAAACCATACATGTTGTTTCGCTTAAATTCTACCCATTTTTAAGGGTAAAATTTTTTTTTAAATTTAAGTGCATCGTAAAACATATATTATTTTACATAGAACACTTACAAATGTAATTTAAAATAATTTATTTGCAATTGGTTCAATATGGACATAACAAGTGCATAGGCCTACATACAGTTAAAGTTGGTCAGTTAAAATCTTGTATGTTAACTTAATAAAAGAAAAATTATCGGTTTGGAGCAATTAAATTTATGATAGAATATCAAAAATATTAATTTTCATTACAGATAAATGAGAGACTGATTAGACAAATAACTTTGAAACAGTTCCTTTTTTGTTATATTTATTATAAATTTTCTAATCTGTAGAGTTGTGTTTTTCCAATGACGTACATGATACTTCCGTTAAAAGTATCGTCTTCTTATCATTACCTTTTCCAACCGACTCGATTCATAGGAAATACAGCTTTGAGAAACATTTTCTCATTGAGTTTTGGTACTAAACGTGAATAAAGTGAAACATTTTTGACCTCACTATAGACACCTGAAGAAACTTGGGCCAAGAACAAGTTTGAGGGTATTTTGCAATGGTAAAATACTCCAGCATCTTTCTGGTAGAAGTGTATGCTTTTGACAAATGTGTGCAAAGAAATCTTGATAGGCACCAACGCCATTATGTCAGAGAGCGCTGAATTCTCGAACGATCAGCATGGAAATGCGTGGAAAAGTTAAAAAGGCTCGGCCATTGTAATAAAGATACACTCCTGTTGGTACAAGGACACGGATGTTTTCACACAGTTAATGATTAAAGGAACACGATCATTCAGTCATGATGCCGGTAATGCATAATCATCGAAATGCATTGAAATAATCACATTTCCAATGAGTAACAATATCTCAAAAATTGTTTATTTTACATTGTTTGAATTTCACCACTACCACCAAAATCTGTATAAATTAAAGTTCAATATGTTGATCCCTTCAACTTAAATGTAATTAATCCTTTGCTAGTGAATTTTCTTTGCGAGATATGGGAGCAGCCGTAATAGTACGATTTATGGGGACTCCGGGAACTTGAAATAAGTTCTGACCCACACCTCTAGAGCAAACACCTCTAGATAACTTTTTGAGAGTATGTTTGTTAAATATATATATTTGCGTTGTCACTTTATTTGGAATTTTGGTTAGTCTACATTTTAATTCAAAACTTGTAATTTTTTCCAACCGCTATTACAATACAAAGTACTAAAGCTGAAATAGAAAAACAAATTTAGTTTCTTTATCTATTTAAACTTGATTTTGTAGGAAATTTTAAGCGCAGTCAAATCTACTTGCAAAACGATTACGCATAAAAATCTCTAGCTTATTTATATACAAAGTTATTTATACGTCGCCTTTCGATTCAATAAGGGTGCCTTCCTTAATACCATCGCTAGAGGTGGCACCCCAAGTGGCTGTCGACGCCCCCGCATGTTCCTGCCTCACCCCAGCACTACAGCTAGACCCAAATTTCTACCTGAAATATTACCATAAATTTTTGTTTAGCAAATAATGATTTTTTTTTAATAACAGCAATCTGCTGTTTTTGCTTATTCATTAATAGTAATCATTTGTTGGACATATGTTAACGTGATAAACAAATAGGCTTGGATTTCCTGCCAGAAGTGTAGTTAAAGTATAATTAGTTTTTTATTATTTGATTTCTTTATGTTAACCTACTACACTATATGTTGCTTTACATACTTATTTTTCAAAAAAGCAACCAAAATGGTATACTCTTTCCTTACGAATAGATTACTAAAAAAGAACACGCAAAATATTAGTTTTATCAAGAACGGCTTTTATAACACTGTAGTTAAATCCGCTCGAATGTAGGGATCAAATATAATTTCAAATACACTATGTATAAATTATTATAATAACAACAATACCTCGTAAAATAATATTTTATATAAAAACTGTACCTCATTGAACATATAAAATGGATATTGTTCTGTAACCGTTATTTAAATTTAATAAATTGAATAAATATATTTATTTTTAATACAATCAAACAATGGCAATTGTTTTGTAAAATTTACATTTTGTAATAATTATTAGCCTACATCAAAAACCGTGTTCTGTTTTTGTTGAAATTCAGTTATAACAGCAAATGTTGAATGACTGAAGCAAATACATTGTTTAAAATGATTTTACTCTGACACACAACACGAGACTAGGCTGAGCTGAACGAGCTAAGGATAAGAAGGAAAGTTTCTCCCCTGCAGAGCCGATGTAACGCTAAGTAGATTGAGCGACGCCCCATGGAAATAGGAACCGTTTTCCCTGCTTCAGGAAAGTGTTTCGACTTAAATTTCTTTTACAACACTTTCCTCGCCTGTAGTTTTAAAAAAATTTTGTTCTCATTATTTTTGTTTTATATTTGATGTTAATTTAGGTTATCGTTAAACTATTCAAATCAAAAACTTTTATTTACTTTTACTAGATACTAGTCGGGACACTCATCTGCCTCGCAGACGTGATAAGAGTGAATTTCCAAAAAGTAACAGCGTCACAAGAATTTTTTTCATTTTTCTGAAAATATAAAATTAATTTGTCACTACCGTCCGATACATTTTTGTATTTTAAATGTAATTATAATGCTAATTTGTGAAAATTTAATAATAATGAAGTTAGATTAAAAAAACATATAAATTTTAAGGTTTAGAATAACCGCCATTTTGAAACTGTCGAAGTGATTTTGTTGAGTAACGAACTTGTATAAGCTATTGTCAAAACTGATTGTTTATCAAGTTCCAATTGGAATCAAAATTGCAATGTATACATTTTCCTTAACGATCCCTCAAAAAGTCACGATCAGTGCATGTTCCAAATGTTACAGTGCATACTTCTAAGAAAATTATAATGTTCAGTTAATTTTCAAAGATACTAATACTAAGTGAATATTTTATTTCTGTTTTGGGGCTTATTCAAAATTTAATTTTCCAAAACCCTTTATTACTTATGCAAGCCTTAAACATAAAACCGATATTTCATATCTTAAAATTCTTTGAGGGATCCGACTGGTCCAAGGTTACTGCAACTCGTCTTGTAGAACGCGAGGTCAAAGGTTCGATTTTCACCGTCTTACCAGTCCTGACATAAAACAATTATTAGAAAAAAAATTAAATTTAGTTTCTAATTAGGTCAAAAATTTACTCCTAAATTTATGTCCTGCTAAATATATAAGTGAAATTGTTTTCTCCCAGATAAAACTAAAATTAATTAATTAAATTTAATTAATGAATTACTATTTGGAAAAAATGTATTTGAACTTGAGTGGATGAATAGAAAGTATTTTATTAACAATTCAAAATTTGAACGAAATATATAAATATATACGAGGTGTGTTCAGAAAGTAACGAGAATTTTAATTTGTTGAACAAAATATTTATTTATTCTTCTACACTGATGTTGTCGCCTTCAAAATAGTCTCCATTGGAGATTATGCACTTGTGCCAGCGCTTCTTCCAATCCTCGAAACACTTCTCAAACTCGATCTTTGAGATATCCTTTAGTTCTTTCAGCGATGCGCTTTTAATGTCATCTACGGCTGTAAAACGACGGCCGTTTAAGGTTACTTTTATTTTTGGAAATAGGAAAAGTCACACGGAGCCATGTCTGGCGAATATGGAGGCTGGGGCATCGTAACAGTACTGTTTTTGGCCAAAAATTCACGAACAAGCGATGAAGTGTGAGCTGGTGCATTATCGTGGTGCAAAAGCCATGAATTGTTTTTCCATAGGTCCGGGCGTTTTTTCGGATAGCTTCACGCAAACGGCGTTGAACTTGTACGTAGTACTCTTTATTGACCGTTTCACCTGGTGGCAGGAACTCATGATGCACTATGCCATTAATATCGAAGAACACAGTGAGCATAATCTTCATGTTCGACCGCACTTGTCGAGCCTTTTTCGGTCTTGGCGAGCCAGAATGCCTCCACTGGGATGATTGAGCCTTAGTTTTGACGTCATATCCGTAAACCCATGTTTCACCTGTTATAATACGTTTCAGAAATTCTGCATCGTCGTTGACTTCATTTCATAAGCAACTTCCATTCGCCGCTGTTTTTGTTCAAAATTCAACAATTTTGGAACGAATTTTGCTGCCACGCGTTTCATACACAAAACACTGGAAACAATGTCATGACATGATCCAATCGATATGCCAACATCATCAGCGACCTCTCTAATTGTGATTCGGCGATTGTTCATAACCATTTCTTTCACTTTTTCCACGTTTTCATCGGTTGTTGATGTGCTGGGGCATCCAGGGCGTTCGTCATCTTCAACGTCTTCACGGCCTTCTAGGAAACGCTTATACCACTCGTAAACTCTTGCTTTACTCATGACAGACTCACCATAGGCCTTTGTTACACTTTATTCCATTTTTTACGCAAAATTTGATACAACTTCTTTGTTCCGTTTCTTTTAACAAACGAAAATCGCCGAGCTCATAAAAACACGTGTAACCTTAGTAGCTGTCACAGACAAAGTCAACAATGAAAACAGTTGAAAGTTTTATCATACTTCAAGGGCATGTATACCGACATAATAAAAAAAATGTTTGATAATCGGACTCTCCAAGCCCGCGAAATTTAGAAATTCTCGTTACTTTCTGAACACACCTCGTACAGGAAGAGGGTGAACTCAGAAGGAATTGGAAAAATCGTATTTGATGCTGCATATGAAAATATTTTTGTCTTCACCAAACAGCTGACGTGAACAAACAACTTTTTAACATATGTTAACAATACTAAATATTAGCACTGTTTTAGCTCGTGTTCACGAAATGTCTATCATTTTGCATTTATAAATTATCATTCCTTAGCAATAGGAAGGCATAATTCTGAACCTACTGAAAAGATGGTTTCGTTAATTAATTAATGAGAATAATTGTAAAACACTGAACTGCCTTTAGAAGCAGTTACAGCGGCGGATTTGATTCATTACTTCAATAGAAGGATCTTCATTACTTCAATAGAGGGATCTTCATTACTGTGAAGATTTTTAAATAAACCTCAGCTCTGAGTTTTCTTTACACTTCAAATTATGATTTGCAACGATAGAAAACTTTCAATAAACCCGCCTATCTTATTAGGCGCGCCGACGCTGCCATTTCAGATTAAAAATTAAACATAGTTTTTTTAGATTTTAATTTTACATTGGCATGGTAACAATTACACTATTGTTAGGTAACTTCCATTTTAACATACAGTATAGAGCGGCCATCATAGTAAGAGCTGAACCCAGAATGCTGAAATGAGCGCTAGGGGTTTTTGAACACTTTTTGACTGGCTGTACCACTCGGCGTTGCCGATAAAGGGGAGATAATAGTTTTATTTAACACATTATTATACTCTAAAACATTATTTGGAGTTTATATATTCCTAGATTCAAGTAATTTAACCTCCTTTATAAAAGTCAGATTATAAATAAATACTTCTTCTTTTTCCTTCCCTTATCCCATTGGCCTCGGAAATGCCTTTCGGTTGTTAGACGTCTCATTTCCCTTTAATTCTTTCCTCTCCTTCTTTCCAGATCCTTTGTTGTGTCCATCCATGTTACTCGTGGTCTTCCTCTATTTCTCCTTCCAATCGGTTTGGCTTCCAAAATATTTGTCGGGATCCTTTATCTCTCCATTCTATTAACGTGACCGTACCACTTCAATTGCTTTTTTCCCAGTTCTATTAATGATTCCATTCTTAATTTTTCTCTAACTCTAACATTTCTTTCTTTGTCGAATCGAGTTTTATCGACCACAAAACTCTTAAGTATTTCATTTCTGCTGCTGTTATTTTACTCGCAGTTCTGGATGTAATTGGCCAGCTCTCAGATCCATAGGTAGGTACACTGTTTTATGTATTACCATTTCAGTGTTTGTGCGTATTTCCTTCTTGCCTTTGATTGTGTTGTATAAATGAATACAATTGTCGAAATTAAATTAATTTTTACTAACTGTCGGATTTAATTGAAACCATTCTCTAAACACAGTAGAGGCCTAGTCGGTAAAGAATACCTTTTTACGGAAAGAGTTATGGCGGTGAAATTAAATTCCTGCCAATATAAAAAAATGCGAAAGTTTTTCTGGTTCACTAGTTTTTGCATCTATAGAGAACACACACACACACACACACACACACACACACACATATATATATATATATATATATATATATATACACACCAATATAACGATAGATTTAATTATATACTTATATATATATATATATATATATATATATATATATATATATATATGTGTGTGTGTGTGTGTGTGTGTGTGTGTTCTCTATAGATGCAAAAACTATTGAATCAGTTCATGAAAAAATTTCGCAGTTTTATATATATATATATATATATATATATATATATATATATATATATAGAGAGAGAGAGAGAGAGAGAGAGAGAGAGAGGGAGAGAGAGATATGATATATGAGCAGCATAGTTAAAAACAAATATACTGAATACGGGATTGCTCCCAGAGTCATAGAAGCACAAAACTATATATGCAGGCGTGTTACTGTAAAGGATTAAGGGTGGGGGAGGAAACAGAGGGGGTGAAATCACCATTCTGAACATTCCTGGCAATAATAAAAACAAACTCTGAAATTTTCAGCTTTAAAAACCGTTCCGTTAGTAGTTTTTGCTTCTATAGGGGACACAAATAAAAACATTTCTTTATATATATATATATATATATATATATATATATATATATATATATATATAGAGGAAGGGGTGCAAATGTGGAAACGTGTGGGTAATGTGGAAACGTATTGTATCTGGCCAATAAAGTGCTGCACGCCAGCAGGATTGGGGGTAAACATTTGTAGTAGTTCTTATTTGTCTTTGTAAGCAGTCAGCAGTCAGTCAAGCAGTGGATAGTGTCACAGTGAGTCAAGTTATTTTCCTGGATTTTTCAATACTTTTTAGAGGTTAGCTTTAGGCATTAAATTTGTCTAACTATCTTGTAAATATGTTACTTTAGATTAGGTAGGTTATAAAAGGATGTAAAAGAAGGTCTTGGCAGTTTTCAATCTGACCTAAACTGATAGTTTCACAACATAATCTGCTTAAATTCGAGATGGCCAATGTGCGGGTAACGTGGAAACGTACATGTGTTGGTATTGTGGAAACGTTTCCATGCTCACTGTAGTTCAGAGCAAGATACCACATGTAGTTGGACTAAAGGGTAAATGTCAAGTATGTGCCATTACTTCAGCAGAGAGAGGGTCACTGGTAACTGTAATATGCTGCACGAGCGCCGGTGGTAATTTCATACCACCCATGATGATCTTCCCCAGAAAGAACTGGACTGATACTCGTCTTGTCTCTTCAGGAGAGTCAAATTTGGATCTTCCATTTTGAAAAAAAACCTACCGAAGAAGATGCCCTTTGTATTTTTTGCGGAGACGCATTTTCTAAAGACGTTCGGGGAGAATTGTGGATTAAATGTGTAATGTGTGAGGAGTGGAGTCACTCTTTGTGTGCTGGATGTGAAAGTGACACTTACGTATGTGATTTCTGCAAGTAAATTTAGTGTAACAATAATTTTAAGGCGTTTCCACATTACCCGCACTTTATGAAGTTTTCAAAAAAAGTATTACAAAGACAAAACGGTTTTTTATTCTTTACATGCATAGTTTTTATATTAATTAGTATTATATTTATATTTAAAACATTATAAAGTTACTTTAAGCAATTTTTTAAAGCTAAAAAACAATTAAAAAATTTTTTATTCAACAAAAACAAAATGGGTTTCCATATTTGCACCCCCTCCTCTATATATATATATATATATATATATATATATATATATATATATATATATATATAATAATAAAATTTAAGAACAAAGCACTATTTTTGTTACATTCAGATAAAATAAACCATGTTGTTTGTGAAACGTTTCGACAACACCGTATGAAAATATTTCTTGTTTCGAGTTAAACGTAACTACAGCCTTTTTATTGGCACTCAATATACTTCATTCGGTCGCTTGTTGTTAATTGGCCGCGACATTTCTCGAGGGAGTCAATAAAAGCGGTCAATGAATTTATTGTAAAGCTGAGCGAGGAAAATAAAACGCCCGTAATTTCATTACGAAAAGCCACTAATAAAGTTAAATTTGTGGGCACACTGAGCGCAGTATAAATCTCGCGTTGTAGCGAGCAAATCGAGCTCTCGACCCCTCTCTGCGTCCCCATCGAGTCCATTTACTCCGAAATGAAATATCGCTCAGTTTTTGCATGGAAATGCAGTCCTACACAGATTGTACAGTATCACTAAATCATTATAAAACCCTCTTTGTTACATCATAACCGTTTTCAGTCCATACAGCTGTTTTTGCTTTGCAATTTCCTTCATTTTATTTAACACTCCGTTAAAATATCCCCACTTTGTCGTGTTAATTTTTCTTTTAATTGATTATTTAATCAACGATTGGAACGGTTCGATATTCGTATTGGTTTACTGTATTAATTAATTGGCTTGTTTATATATAGCAATCAGGGTAACAATTGTTTTTTAGTATTTGAAAGTATACATGTAAAGTTCGATATTAATTTAATTTCGAGTTAAATGCACAGAGCGTGTTTAAAGGTAACAGTCATATTAAAGTTGTACACTTGATATGCAAATTACAGATTAAATTAAATTTTGTTTGCTTCTATTTTGTAAAAGTGAAAAAGATGCGTGCATGAAATCAGGTACAACATACACTTTACTTCAGGTACAACATACACTTTACTTCAGGTACAACATACACTTTACTTCAGGTACAACATACACTTTACTTCAGGTACAACATACACTTTACTTCAGGTACAACATACACTTTACTTCAGGTACAACATACACTTTACTTCAGGTACAACATACACTTTACTTCAGGTACAACATACACTTTACTTCAGGTACAACATACACTTTACTTCAGGTACAACCTACACTTTACTTCAGGTACAACCTACACTTTACTTCAGGTACAACATACACTTTACTTCAGGTACAACATACACTTTACTTCAGGTACAACATACACTTTACTTCAGGTACAACCTACACTTTACTTCAGGTACAACATACACTTTACTTCAGGTACAACATACACTTTACTTCAGGTACAACATACACTTTACTTCAGGTACAACCTACACTTTACTTCAGGTACAACATACACTTTACTTCAGGTACAACCTACACTTTACTTCAGGTACAACCTACACTTTACTTCAGGTACAACCTACACTTTCGACAAGGACAGGGGTTGGAGACGTTTGAGAAAATAGAAAGTACTATTTTATAGTCGACTGTAGTTCAACACTTTGCCGCAAGATGTCCCCAGCAGCGAGCGCTTATATATCTCTCATAAGAGTTGTCATTCTTGTAAGTTTATTTTCAATAGTTACAGTCTCCATAATGTCGCATTCACAAAATAATTGAAGTTGTGACAGAAGTTTTAAGTTATAGTTGCAAACGTACAGTTCTTACAACAACGCCATTAGCACAGATTTGTATTCTTAAATACTTACAGATAAATATATCTAAACAACCAGTTTAGTTTGGGTTCGGTTTACAAATGTCACAATTTCTCTACTTAATTTAAGAAAAATGCCTACCAGCAAAACGTACCGTTTGTTGACAGACGATTACCACGAGTCCACAAACTATTGAAGTTCTTTAGTCATTGGAGATCAGTAAAGTTTTCGTGCTGAACTTTTTTATTTATATGGCAGTGACTGTCCGTTGCCTGTTTATCGTCAAATGATTGCCGTGGCATTCATGATGGTATATTTTCTAGCTTCATGATTTCGGATATAATCTGTTATATTATCTTAATATAATATCTTAATTCTTTTTCTGTCCTATTTTCATTTGCTACCAAACTGATTGAGAACAATATTGTTAGGAAAATGTCCGATTAAGTATCTTCGATGCTGACGAACATGAGCATATAAAATGCTGAACGCTATAAAATGAGCAGTTTATAGTTTTAGCGAACCTGCTGTACCTCTAGCTCATACTATTCTCACTCATCCACCCAAGACACACATTCACAACTCTACATAACCTCGAGACCCGTGCTGATGGCGTGTAAAACAGCGGCCTAATGGTGTATCAAACTGAGCCCTGAGATATCGGATAACCTGCCAATGTTAAGCTTGCCTCACCCATGCATGCGGAGCTCTGTGTGGCGGATATAATTTTCCTAGCTACGCATATTCCCATGAGTAAGAATGTAAATGGAATAAACGGTCTCTTACAGCACAACAAAAAGCTGGCAAAAAGGCACATTTTTTTGATAAGGGTCAAGAGTAAGGGGTGAAAATTGAAAGGCAATTAACAAAGTATCTGCAATAACTACAATAATGAATTGGGACGTCACCAGTTATAAGTGGGGGAAGCTACGACCTCGAATCCTCTCCATAAATTGGGAAGTCACCAGTTAGGAGTGGGGGGAGCTATGACCTTGAATCCTCTCCACGGATTGGGAAGTCACCAGTTAGAAGCGGAGGGAGCTACGACCTTGAATCCTCTCCATGAATTGGGAAGTCACCAGTTAGAAGTGGGAGAGCTACGACCTTGAATCCTCTCCATGAATTGGGAAGTCATCAGTTAGAAGTGGGGGGAGCTACGACCTTGAATCCTCTCCACGGATTGGGAAGTCACCAGTTAGAAGCGGGGGTAGCTACGACCTTGAATCCTCTCCATGAATTGGGAAGTCACCAGTTAGAAGTGGGGGGAGCTACGACCTTGAATCCTCTCCATGAATTGGGAAGTCACCAGTTAGAAGCGGAGGGATCTACGACCTTGAATCCTCTCCATGAATTGGGAAGTCACCAGTTAGAAGCGGAAGGAAGCTACGACCTTGAATCCTCTCCATGAATTGGGAAGTCACCAGTTAGAAGTGGGGGGAGCTACGACCTTGAATCCTCTCCATGCATTGGGAAGCCACCAGTTAGAAGTGGAGGGAGCTACGACCTTGAACCCTCTCCAAATTGTAGACTTTACTGAAGAGGATTGAAGACTGATTTGATGAAGAAACTACTTTACTTTGATGACAAGACTAGTACTGGAGAAGGCGCTGTAACTGAGCATCTCTGAAATGTAGACAATAGACTACAAAGTCGCAGTGCAGCAGTAACCCTAGAAAGTCATTAATACATTCATTCAAGCATCTTTAATGGTTTTGTATAGAAGTGAGCTGCACTACGTAAGGTTTCTTAGCCCTTTTTTATACACGTTCAGTAAAAGCAATTCACCGAGTGTGATGATTCTGTCAGGATCCGAAAACAGGAGTAAAATAGTAGCAAAGTATGTATTTTCCATTTTCAAAATTTGCAAAACGGTTTGTGCACTACACGCTACGCCTAACACAACATATTGCACTTTACACCAGTAGGCTATATTGCATTGGTAGTGTAAAACATTATAAACGATAATCACAACATAAAGTTGCTACAAGTTGTCCGATTCGATGCTTGCCGCTCATTGGCGAGTGAACTGCAGATTAAACACTGTATCTACTGTGTGCCGAGCTTTTCGCGATGTATCTGTGACGGATTGGTATCACGTGATCATCTGCGACAAAGAGAGAATTAACTCACCGCCACTCGCATTCGCTTTGTACTCATCTGTTCCGGTTGACGGACAGTTAATGCCGTGAAACCGATTGAAACGATTTTTCAGATCGGATGAATTCGGTTTAGAGTCGTACTAAAGTATATTATTAAATTACGTTCTATGTATTTTAACAATGTTATCTAGTTTTATTGTTTAGTTTTAGTGTTTACAGTGTTTAGTTTTAGTGTTTACAGTGTTGAGTTTTAGTGTTTTACAGTGTTTAGTTTTAGTGTTTACAGTGTTGAGTTTTAGTGTTTACAGTGTTGAGTTTTAGTGTTTACAGTGTTGAGTTTTAGTGTTTACAGTGTTTAGTTTTAGTGTTTACAGTGTTTAGTTTTAGTGTTTACAGTGTTTAGTTTTAGTGTTTACAGTGTTTAGTTTTAGTGTTTACAGTGTTGCGTTTTAGTGTTTTTAGTGTTTAGTTTTAGTGTTTACAGTGTTTAGTTTTAGTGTTTACAGTGTTTAGTTTTAGTGTTTACAGTGTTTAGATTCAGTTTCTTCTCTGAATATTTGTAATAAATATTTTCTGGATGGGCGATGATAGCCTACGTGTGCCATACAAAAAAACAAACAAACAAACAAAAATCAGTTGTATTGTTAACTCTTAAACTCTAAAACTCTTGAGTTTATTATGTTTTTTATTCATTTTATGCGCTCCAAACGGCCATAGGCAGACATAAATTTATTTATCATACAGGTAATTTGATTGTAAACTTGAAAATGTCTCCCGCGGGACAGCAATAAGACTTAATGTTGCTTCGTATCAACAAATACTTAAATAAAACTGAACGATTACTGTCCCATAAAGTGGCGTAACATTTCCAAGTAAAAAATCTTTTAAAAACCATTATTCGAAATTTCTGACAGTAAAATGTTGAAAATGAAACGAAATAATTGCTAAAACATAAAGAAATAGTTTTAGTATTAAAGGTGAAAAGGGTCTTGTACAAAGTCCTGTATTAGTAATCGTTTTAAATTTCATAAAAATATATTAAAATCTTTTATTCCCTATAACAAAATAATAGTTTCTGCTTTATTTATAAGTAAAGTTATTAAACATAGCGTGGTTGAAGGACAACGTAAATAGTTTTAAACTGTGCTTAAGCGAGTTTTGGTGATGCAAAAGGTTTTTATTTAAATTTTTTGTTTTTGTTTAACGTCCGACTATTGTGCACACTTGGGCTAATGCAGACGATAGGATGATTTATAGCGTATGAAAATGCCAAGCCCTGGCCGGGAATCGAACCAGACGATGGGATAATTTATAGCGTATGAAAATGTGTCCTCGGGGAAAGCTCTAGGCCACTGAGGTCACTTTGAGGCTAAAATATTTGTAAACAAATATTGAACGGATAATTAAAATAATTCTTAGCCTATCTTAATTTCCTTTTATTATGTTAAAGTCGCTAAATAATAGAATTACTTAATATAATATTATGTAAACCTCGCTGTGGTTTAATTTATTTTTCCATGTATATTCAAAACCAGCTTATGTAATATTCAGAATTTAAAAAAATTTTAAATACAGTTTTGAATATAAATAACATTCTTCTCTTCCCACAGACTAAAGAAATATTCTCAGTTAGACATTTAGTTATGTAACACAAAACTTTAATTTAAACAAAAAGTTTAAAATTAAATTTAAAGTGGTTGAAAGAGTTTAACCACTGTTTTTTCAATGTTTTATTGGCAACGTGACCTAGTCATTGTAAATCCTAAACATACCCCTGCTTTAAAACAGTGTCTACAGTAATGTTTTTAATAAATGGTTTGAAATAATACGCGAAGGTCAGGGTTAGATTTTTTTAATTAAAATTTCGTACACCGCATTGAGTTATGAATCTTCATCAGAGACCAAAACTTTGAGTAAAATCCGCTGTACGGATTGTAAGAGCTTTCAAGGCTGTTTTAGTAAAAACTAAACTAAAAATAGTTTTTAACGGTTGTTATTACGTTTTGCTCTAATGAAGTCCGTAAGTAGCCAAAAAACATCGGTTCACTTCCAAAAAAATAGATCGAGATCTGTAATCGACTTTAAAATATTTTTTTTCAACAAGAAACCTGAAAAGTAGGCCTCTTTTCTCGAAATCCGTTCATGATGTTCATACTTGAATAGTCATAACTGAATAAAAATAATTCACGATTCAGACGAAAAATGAAAACTGGATGTTTTTTTGTTAAGGCCTGACCTTAAATTTTCAGTTTCAAATATTGTTTTCATGAAAAACGAAACAAAAAAAACTAAGTTTTTTTAAACATTGAAAAACCGGTTTTTTTCGTTTAAATATATTTTTTTCTCTGTATAATCCAAAATAAATGGATTATTTGTTATGTCTGACGTAAATAATTATTATTTTATCCTTCAAAATACGTAGTCATATCCAACAATGTATTCTTAAATGTAAAACCAAAAACGAACGCTTTTCGCTCTTTTACTGGCTTTACACAATCTATCTGAAATTTGACTGTATATTAACGTTTAGTTTCGGGGTTTCGACAAAAAAACAAAATATCTCTGATTTACCGTTTAGACGCTTACTGTCAAAAAATACATACAAGTTCGCTCACGTAAAAAGTTACGATAAAAAAAATGTTTGGAATCGCTATGTTTTTCTCATAGATGATATACGTTCAAAAACATAACATACAAATTAAATAAACACATCAAAATTGGTAAATCTACCCCCAAAGTGGCGGCTTTATCCCCAGCACGTGAATATTAAGCGGTGAGGTTTTACAAAGTGAACCGCGTAGAGAACATGATTTCAAAATGGGAATTCCACACCAACCACAGAGACCTTTGCAATTACTTTGATGTGGTTTCAATATAACAAGCTTTCATTTGCTCTTTAAAATATTCTGCACTTCCAATATTATTGGTATTTGTCGAACAAAAATACATTTCACTTGAAAGGGTTCGTTTTTTCCAATTTGTATTCATCCATTTTAAAATATATTCAAGTAAAAGTAGGCTTATAAATAAATTAATTGTAAAGTGTTAATATTTTGTAGATTAAAATGTACCGGTACTTTTTCTTTTAATGAAATTATAAGTTAGTTTTTTTTTTAACAAAATAAATATTGGCTTGTAAAAACACTAAATAAAGATGGCAATCCACCAGTTTATCAAGTAATTTAAATAAAACTTGCTCACTTTTAAACTAACATTTTCTTCCTATCATTGTTTCCCTTCAATTTTTTTTTTTTTTTTTTTTTTTTTTTGTTTAACGTCCGACTATTGTGCACACTTGGGCTAATGCAGACGGTGGGATGATTTATAGCGTATGAAATGCCAAGCCCTCGCCGGGAATCGAACCCGGGTCCTCGGGGTGAAAGCCTAGTACGCTATCCACTAGACCACCGAGGCGGCTCTAGTGGACTGTTTCCCTTCAGTGACGAAGGTAGGACATAAATAATTAAATATTCAAAACAAAAACTAAACGAAACCATAGTTGTTTATATTTTTACTGTATAACTATAAATTTGCTTACCCACTTCATTTACGAGTATAATACCCAATACGTCAATAACCAAAATTCGATAATAATCAGTTTGTTAATTTTTGAAAAAAAAAACCATTTTTTATATGCTGCATAGAATTTAGTTACTGTATTGGCAAAATATTATAAAAATCGAATGTAATTTTTTTTAGAAATACAAAGTTTAATTCTTTTAACACTCATCAGTCGATATGTATTTTTTAAGACAACAACAAAATTAAATCATTGGTTTAGAGATGCTAATGTTCACAAACACATTAATTTAAAAAAATGTATTAAACAGTTTTAGATTTGTGGTTTTGTAAAATGTTTAATAAATTACATGTTACATTTTTTTGGAAAATTTGATTTTATTGTCTTTTCCATCGTTAAAAATCTGTAAAATTAACATTCTAAATTTTCAGTATCTATTTAATTTGAGTAAAATTAACATTCTAAATTTTCAGTATCTATTTAAATTGAGTAAAATAAACATTCTAAACTTTCAGTATCTATTTAAATTGAGTAAAATAAACATTCTAAATTTTCAGTATCTATTTAAATTGAGTAAAATTAACATTTTAAATTTTCAGTATCTATTTAAATTGAGTAAAATAAACATTCTAAATTTTCAGTATCTATTTAAATTGAGTAAAATAAACATTCTAAATTTTCAGTATCTATTTAAATTGAGTAAAATTAACATTTTAAATTTTCAGTATCTATTTAAATTGAGTAAAATTAACATTCTAAATTTTCAGTATCTATTTAAATTGAGTAAAATTAATTTGACAGCGATCAATTTAACTGTTCAGTATTTACTTAATTAATTAATCGCACATGAACAGTGTATGAATTCATCAGGAAGGAGTCCATCAGTGGATAATACGCCAGCAAACTGTGACTAATATTAAACGTGCATCGCTACAATGGCTTATTGCCTCGTTGTAATTAAGTTTAAAGAAAAGAAAATAATTAGAATATGCTAACTTATCAGCATAATATAATTAATAACATAATTAGATTATGATGTCAGAAGTCAGTTTAAAAATTGACATTAATAAAACTAAGTTTACGGTAATTAGTAAAGAAGCAGTTGGAAGCTTAATGGACATCAACACTCCAGTAGATATGTGATCACCTTCACCTAGAACCATGATCAATGAGGCATGGTACCATTCACAGGAGATAAGGTGTAGAATAGAGAAAGCAAAAGGCTGCTTTCAATTACATGGCTAAATTGTTCAAAAGACATAACCATCGATATATAAATCAGACTCCTCCGGTGCTGTATTTTCTTGATATTTTTCTGTAGAATGAAATCACTGACACTAACCGAGGCAACGCAAAAAAATACTCGAGGCTTTCGAAATATGGCTCTATAGGACAGTGCTGAGAAGCTCATGGGTAAAGAGTGACGAACAAAGCAGTGATGGAACAACTGAAGAAGTGATGAACACCACCAAGACAAGAAAACTTGAACACCTTGGACATATTACGAGAAACGAAAGCAAATATCGGTTTCTGAAATCCGTTCTCCAAGAGAATGTCAATGGTAAATGAGGGCCAGTAAGAAGAAGGACATGGTTCTCAAAGACTACCTAGCCGCCTCGGTGGCCTAATTGATAGCGTTCTGGGCTTTCACCCCGAGGACCCGGGTTCGATTCCCGGCCAGGGCTTGGCATTTTCATACGCTGTAAATCATCCCATCGTCTGCATTAGCCCGAGTGTACACAATAGTCGGACGTTAAAAAAAATAATAAAAAATTTTAAAAAATAAATCAAAGGCTACCATCGAACTATTCAAACCAGTGAACAAAGTTATTATATCTAGGATTGTATATTATATATAATACATAATATTATAATATAAAATTATATTTTTAGTAATTGTAAGATAAAATAAAGCAAATATAGTCAGAAATTCGCTTCCATCACGTCAGAAAAACAGCTGAATACAAGTTTATTTTAAATTCAGAAGACCTGGGAACATATAGAGAATTTGAAAAACGATTTTTGAACGATTAAAATACGTTATTTTAAAGGGTAAGGGTACTCGTACAGTGTATTGTTACATAATATTTTGAAATATCGATGCCCCGTGTGTTGTGCAGTTCTAATTCCAAGTGTTTGTTCGCACCGTACATCCCGACAGCGGTGCAGTAATTAAACGACCGATTCACAATTCACACTCGACACCGCCATCCACAACACCCACAACTACCGGTCCACTACGTGGGGACGCCCTTCACACCGCAGTCCACAGGAAGTCGTATTGTAACTGCAAATTACTCGATTTCCTTAATAATATTTTTAATGGAATCGCCGAGGTGTCGAGATCTACAAGGCGTGTACCCGGGAGCAACGTATTTACATATTGTGAAGATAAGTTGTAATCGTTCAGGAATAAAATTATCCGAGTCATGGAAAACAGCATAGGTAGATTAATTGCTGTATTTATATACTGTATTGTTTCGCCGTACATGACCATAAAAGCCGTTCGATTATGTAAGGCGATAGTATGGTATTAATATTAAAATATATTTATTTTTAACAACTGCAGCTAGGAAACTTGCGTGACAAGTATCCGTAAAAGGGGTTTGTAAGGCGTCATGTATTAAGTTGTATGTAGAAATGATAATGTCCGCAGATTATATCGAATATTGTATTATGGATGGAAAAGTAGTAATGATTTTTAAATTAGTATTACCTTATATTTTATTATCCCTAAGTGGTCTATTTTTCAAACCCACATACATTTATCCTGTTGTACTTTATTTTATTTGGTATTCAGTTTTTTAAATAATTTAAATGTATACCCCTACTTCAGGTTTATTCGATGTAATGAAAGCAACCGTCATATACTTGTCTGTAAACATTTAAGGGAACGCTCGTAGCTGTGTGTTTAGGTTCGAATCTATGTAATACCTACTGTTGACAGTTTTTTGTATTACATCGATCATCAGTCTTAATTAATAAACCTGAGATAAATAAAGAATTACTTCAAGTGACATTAAATACGGATAGTAAACCACAAAAAAAACGTCACAAATTAGGTTGCGGTATTTGCTGGAAACTTTCTTTGGTTGTTTGTTTGTGTGTGTGTGTACACCCCGCAGGGGTATTTAGACGTTCCTCGCGGTACCTGAGTCTATCACACACTTACACTTACAACACTACACTTACAACTTCAACACTTTTCACTCATACTTACATTTTGGGAGGCGATAATAGCCTCAATGTGCTTTTTTAATATTATATATATATATATATATATATATATATATATATATATATATATATATATATATAGATAGAGAGAGAGAGAGAGAGAGAGAGCGCCTATATATATATATATATATATATATATATATATATATATGTGTGTGTGTGTGTGTGTGTGTGTGTGTGTGTAAACCGAATTCTTCTTTTCAAAATTAAATATTCAAGAAGCAAACACAAAATATGGTAAGATAAACGGAGTCACGCACATCAAATATCTGGGAGAAATTCTCGAACCCGCGGGTGGCAAGAAGGCTGCGCAAAGGGTTCGGCTGCTGAGAATGAAGAGGGCTCTTGGTATAACGCGTGATATCTACAATAAGAAATGTATGTCGACGCACACAAAAACCAGACACTACAACACAGTCATAAAACTGGAGGTATTATATGCAAGCGAGACGCTAGCACTCCACACAAAAGCTACCATGGAGGATATTTTGAAGGAAGAACGCAAAATCTTGAGGAAGATCCTTGGCCCGAGATTAACAGAAGATGGATACAGGTTGCACTCCCGGAAGACCACAGTGAAGATAACGAACCTGGCAGCAGATATCAGAAGAAGGAGGCTTCGGTTCTATGGACACATCAGTAGACTCCCAACAACGAGATTTGTCAACAGAATCCTTAAGTATATACAAGGTGTCAAATCAACAACATCGTGGATCGCACAAGTCAGAATAGATCTACATGACGCAGAAATAGACTCAACAGACATTGAAGACTGGAACGCATACAGGAGAAAGATGCTCGGGTGGAAAATCCCAGAGAATGAACTCCCAAAGAGAGCAGGGGTAAAATGAACGGAGGAGCGGAGGAGGATCCATGGGGACAGGATGAGGGAGGTGTGGAGGATTAGAAAGAACAAGACATGAGTCAGAGTGCTTTGCGTGATCCAACAGGGTCTATACGCAAATAATATATATATATATATATATATATATATATATATATATATATATATATATATATGTGTGTGTGTGTATGTGTATGTATGTATGTTTTTCTGTAAAGAAGGTTCAGTTGAATGTTTTAACAAATTTCATCGAAATTTGCTTTTCTACGACTTTTACAACTCGATTGTCAACAGTTGGTAAGAACAAACAGATTTTAAAATGGATTTGCTTACAGAAAATAATTTGTTTTTTGATCAACCGAAGTAATGGCCAAACAATTTCATTAATAGTGCCCTCGGCACCGTTCAATATTTATAAATAAGCCAATATTATTGTATTGTAATCGAGTTTTTAAAGCTGTATACAAAATTTCAAACCTCTAGCTCATCGGGAAGTTAGTTTAAAATCGATTGCAACATTCCATCGGGACAAAACCCAAAGTGACTTTATAAAAACGTGATAAAATACATTTGTTGTTTGGTCAACACATTTTTAGGAAATTTGTTTAAAGTATTTTCTTTTTGTTTAAAAATAACAATTCCTTAAAAGTAGCTATATTTTTCTTTAAAATTTCAATTAGCAATATATTTTCATTTAACGTTTATACGCTAGGGACGTAAATTAATAGCCAAAGATCTTTATTATGAAACATTTATAACAAGCCAACCGTAGAATGAATTTTTTATAATTATTCTAAAATATGAAAAGAGTTTATAAACACCTGAAATTTTTGTTTAAAATAAATATTTGATTTTTTTATCGGCTTTATTAGTCCGTGTGTGCCTGAGCGTACAAACAAAAGGGGGAGGAGCAAAACAAACACCATTGTGCGCGCGCACCTTGTGCAACGTAGCCCTATTATTTGTTTTATGCGAGGAAAGTGTTTTCATTTTTAAATCCCGAGTTAATATTTAGAATTATATGGCCAGTTACGTATTATATGGCGTATGTTCTTGTTATATCAAGTGGAAAAACAGTTAAATTCTTAATTAATTTTCAAAGACATTCTGTAACAAAGCAACTATCGATTTACAGATTTGAGCGTCAAATACACTGTCTATAGACAATAAAATCTAGTATGACGTAGTTCAAGGCTAAAAAGAAAAAAATCTTAAAATGGCTATCTTTCCGTTAAGATTTTTTTTATTATGGAAGTACAGTATAAAAAAGTTTTAGTTTTACCAAACGTTTCTTGTTATAAGCGCTACATAACCGCAAGCAAGTTTACAAATAGAAAAATGCACAATAAACATAATCGCGGCACGCACATGTCTCGCTGACGTGATGCAAGTAAATTTCTCACGATAACATGTTTAACTTGAATTTTTTGAAAATTTGATTGTAGTCAGCGTTAAACCTGCATAAATAAGCCTTTTAAAATTATACTCAAAAAGGCGAAAATGATCCCGTTTCGATATCAAATTCGTTTTCTCATTTGACCACAAGATATTACCAAAGTTAAATTTTCTGCCAAATTTGAATCAAATCGGATCAAAATTGCAAACATGAGAGGACTAACACACATGTTGTATTTATATAGTCAGGAGAAAGGGTTTGGGTCTTTATGATTGCACTCCAATAGCTCATTTTTCGATGTAAATTTTCGAATCAGTCGAAAAAGTATTTTTCATAGTCAACAAATCTTTTTCATTCAATCTTTTTCTTAACGTCCGTACTCTGTGCCAGTTAAAGTAATGAGGACAAGTAAAATGTATGATCAGAGTAAAAGAACGACAGCAAATGCGTTTCGAACCAATGGCATTGAGGTGCGTAATTCAGAGACGCAGCAGACTGACCGGTGCCTTGGCCACATCACCGAACTCCCTCCCTACGTACGCTTGACAGTCGCAGTTTTTAAAAAATGTATGTTACCTTTTTTAATAAATATTTTCTTATTAATTCTTTTCGCTACAATTAGTTGTGTGCATTCTAGCTCTTCCAGTATTGAACGTGGTCTTGTTTACTTATATAAATTTTTTAAAGTTTTTAATAAAAATATTTCTACCATTTATTTTTAATTGAAGCACACTAATCGATTAAACGAGTTTTTTTAACGTCCGACTATTGTGCACACTTGGGCTAATGCAGACGATGGGATGATTTATAGCGTATGAAAATGCCAAGCCCTGGGGCCGGGAATCGAACCCGAGTCCTCGGGGTGAAAGCCTAGTACGCTATCAACTGGGCCACCGAGGCGACGAGTTGATAACTGAACGTATTATTATAGTTTTTCACTTTTTAAGTATTATTTTTATTTTTATTATTATTTATTATTATTATTATTATTTAAGTATTATTATTATTATTTATTATGATTTAGTTTTAGTATTATTATTATTAAGTTTAATATTTTTATAAATTTACTACTAGATTACTTATAGACCTAAATAGGAAGGGTGAGTTTTTGAAAAATGACTTTGTTTTTCTACCGGCCGTGACCACTGAACAGATTAACATCTCCAATTTTGTTTGTCTAATTAATTCAGGACGTCCATTCCCGTCCGCCTGGCCTTTGTTCTGTTCATCAATCTTGTGTTAAAACTTTGTCGTTGTTTTGAATTAAAGTTTGCAACAAGCTGAAGTGAATTATGTAGAGGTGAAGCCGGTAGCTGTTGCAGTAACTGATACCCAGTGACGCGGCAGGAGCTGATGAGTCATGCGGAGTTGCCTACATGATTAAGTCCTCGTTGCATGTCACTTATAGGCATGCGCTACTTATAAAATGACCAAATGGTGCAACAGCGTTATAAAAAGTTTCACAAATTTAATTATTTCCCCTCAAATCCATTTCAAAAGCTAATGTAAAAACCCCGAAAACCTGATTAGCTTTTCGAAATCGGTTAACCAGATGTTCAAAATTTGATCATATCACATGATGCATATGTAACTGTCTTGAGTTATGAACCAAACTGTCTTTGACGTTACGATTCGTCAAAAAACGGTTAACAGGTTTGCTCAGAATTTAATCATTTGTGTATGATGTATATGTAAATGTCTTGAGTTATGCACCATATAAGGAAAATATAACTTGGTTCATAACTGAAGACAATGTACCTAATTTAAAATTTTCTAAAATTGCCGTTCAAAGTAAACGGAACAAACATAACCGATAACAAAAAAACTCGTCTTTCAAAATCTGTTTACTGTCTTAAATTATAAATCTATATATCTGGCCAAAATTTGAAAAAAATCTTATGTAAAAATTTGTATTTTTCCGTCAGCTTCTAAACTGGAAATTTAGGTATATTGCAGTCCGCAAGTTTTGTTTTGGCTTCGTATAGAATAGAATTGAGACAAATTTGATCGAAATCATTAAAACCGATTTGGAGACATCCTATTTTTAACAGGTTTTTTATACCAAAAAAAGTTTGAAATATATTTGAAAAAAGTAAAAATTGTTGCGAGACATAAGCAAACAAAATTTGTTTGCATAAACAAACCAATTTTCAGTAAATTCGGCTTAGGTACTTTTGTTTTGAGAACTCTCTTTGAATATATATATATATATATATATATATATATACATATTTGGTGTTTGTCCGACTATTATGCACACTTGGGATAATGCAAACGATGGGATGATTTATAGCGTATGAAAATGTCAAGCCCTGGCCGGGAATCGAACCCGGGTCCTCGGGGTGAAAGCCTAATATATATATAGTCAACATTTGCATATAATTGATTTAGTCCATCATTTATATCTCTATATGTATGTGTGTAGAGGTGCGCCTGTATATAGGCCCACTTGTATGTAGCATAAATGTGATTATATTAATGTACGCCTATCATAAAATATAAAAAAGTAACTTTTTTTTTAATGTTTGCAGGAATCGCACACTTTTCTGTCGGAGAAGAATGAAAATTTTGGGTAAGTGGTTAAGATACATAAATAAAAATATAAATTTAAATTCTGTGATTACAATTTCCAAAAGATGCGTAATTGAATTCATTGATATACTGTATATGTTTACAGTATATTCAATCTTTTAAAACCTATAACATTATACACTAAATATAGCCTATTAATATATACATATACGAGGTGTATTCAGAAAGTAACGAGAATTTTAATTTTTTGAACAAAATATTTATTTATTCTTCTACATTGATGTTGTCGCCTTCAAAATAGTCCCCATTAGAGATTATGCACTTGTGCCAGCGCAGCGCTTCTTCCAATCCTCGAAACACTTCTCAAACTCGATCTTTGAGATAGCCTTTAGTTCTTTCAGCTATACGCTTTTAATGTCATCTACGGTTGTAAAACGACGGCCCTTTAAGGTTGTCTTTATTTTTCGAAATAGGAAAAAGTCACACGGAGCCATGTCTGGCGAATATGGAGGCTGGGGCATCGTTACAGTACTGTTTTTGGCCAAAAATTCACGAACAAGCAATGAAGTGTGAGCTGGTGCATTATCGTGGAGCAAAAGGCATGAAATGTTTTTCCACAGATCCGGGCGTTTTTTCGGATTGCTTCATGAAAACGGCGTTGAACTTGTAGGTAATACTCTTTATTGACCGTTTCACCTGGTGGCAGGAATTCATGATGCACTATGCCATTAATATCGAAGAACACAGTGAGCATACATAATCTTCACGTTCGACCGCACTTGTCGACCCTTTTTCGGTCTCGGCGAGCCAGAATGCCTCCACTGGGATGATTGAGCCTTTGTTTCGACGTCATATCCGTAATCCCATGTTTCGTCACCTGTTATAATACGTTTCAATAGTTCTGCATCGTCGTTGACTTCATTTAGTCACTCCTGAGCAACTTCTATTCTGTTCTGAGCCGCTGTTTTTGTTCAAAGTTCAACAATTTTCCTGCCACGCGTTTCATACACAAAACATTGGAAACAATGTCATGACATGATCCAATCGATATGCCAATATCATCAGCGACCTTTCTAATTGTGATTCGGCGATTGTTCATAGAATTTGTCGGCGATTGTTCTTTCACTTTTTCCACGTTTTTATCGGTCGTTGATATACCGGGGCGTTCAGGGCGTTCGTCATCTTCAACGTCTTCACGGCCTTCTTGGAAACGCTTATACCACTCTGATTTACTCATAGCAGACTCACCATGGGCCTTTGTTAACATTTCACACACTTTGTTACACTTTATTCCATTTTTTACGCAAAATTTGATAAAAATTCTTTGATCCATTTCTTTTAACAAACGAAAATCGCAGAGCTCATAAAAACACATCTAATCTTAGTGGCTATCACAGACAAAGTCAACAATGAAAACAACTGAAATTGACAATCGGACTTTCCAAGCCCGCGAAATTTAAAAATTCTTGTTACTTTCTGAACACACCTCGTGTGTGTGTGTATATATATATATATATATATATATATATATATATATATATATATATATATATATATTTGAATACTTTATTTGCTAATTATTCATCAATTGGTTCTATTTTTCTACAGTTCAAAGCTTTTGCTGTACATTTGTTTTCAAACGAAACAATTTACACATTTACACTTTAAGTTTAATTAGTCAATAATATTAAATTATATACTCATACACATTTCAATATAAAAATTGGTTTTAAATAATAATACTAATTGCTACCGTAAATTAATAACTTAAGTTAAAGTCGGACTTGTGTTGTGCTTTGTCAATGAATAACAGATTAAGCCCCAAAGTATTTTAAAAACATTAATTTGATGATTTAGAAATTATGTTGCGTGTACTAAGTTCCGAAGAGAATGAAGCTTTTATGAATATAACATCTGTAATATAAAATTCTACAGTTCTTCGCATGATCGATTTTAAATTTGGTTCTCGAAACAGCTGTAGCAGTTTTTTCACAATCGAAAACGCAAAACGATTATTAGAGTGGTTAGGTTTGTATGTATCTGTCTGCATCGACAAATCTATATTTAATTAAGCATTTTTTTTTTTTTTGTTGTGTTTAACATCCGACTATTGTGCACACTTGGGCTAATGCAGACGATGGGATGATTTATAGCGTGTAAAAATGCCAAGTCCTGGCCGGGAATCGAACCCGGGTCCTCGGGGTGAAAGCCTAATACGCTATCAACTAGGCCACCGAGGCGGCTAATTAAGCATGGAATGCAGGCCTCTCATTGAAGTGATAAAACGAATTTTCAAAAACTGAAAAAACTGACGTCACGTGAAAGGAAATCAGGCCATAGTATTGCAAAACGAAAGTGTAATGTAAATACAGTATCAGCTGTTAACGGCCGAAACTATTTGGACGAATAGCCTATATTAAAAAACCGATTTCGTTAACTTTAATAATATTATTTTACTACTATTTTTATTGCGGTACACTTCCATTACAGCTTTATGGGTGTGTGGGTCTGTATTAAGTTTTATTATTTAATTCATCACTTAGGCCTAAGAGTGGTCAGGGATCATAATAATTGTTTTAATGAAAACATACATTTTTAAGATGTTAATTTATGCTGATTTTAACGCTGATTGTTATGATGAAATCAGATGTTCGGTATTGTTTAAAGTAAAAAAAAGCTGTTGTAAATTCGTTTCCATCACGCCAGCGAGACAGTTGCGTGCCGTGATTATTGTCAGCTGACTAGGATATTAGCGGGCAATTCTTCTTTGTGTGCTCCTACGCAAGTATGAATTAAATTAGCTAGCGATACAGTTAGTAACTTAAATTACTTTTGATTAAAAGCGAGCTTCTGTGTCAGTGTGTGATTAAAGTCAGGAGGTTACGCTGCGAGTTCTGAACCTTAGGCTTTCAATGGCAGAGGCCGCTTTGAGAGTGTTGCTTTGAATTGACGGCTCCTTCTACACGTACTGTTGTTGGATGTAGACTAAGGCGGTTGCTTTCATATTGCACAAATGTTCTTTCCAGTATTAAATTTAATCTTATTTAGGTGTAATCTGCCCAAATTTCCCAGCTTCATTTCCCCCGCCATTACTCATACCCACTTTATTCCTCTCGCTTTCTCCTTTGAGAGTTTCATGAAGTTGATTACTACCTAAAGGTATACAGATATTAAAACTTGCAATGATTTACTCGGAACTGTTAACAACTTTACCAGTATTAACGTACGTAGCCTATATAAATCTTATTTTTCATACAGTTGAAACTTTTCATCCTGTAAGTTTAGATAACATTAATGTGACAGGGCAATCAGACTGATACACTTTTCATAGACCAGTTTAGATAAAATTTATATGACAGTGACAGGATAGTCATACTGACACACACTTTTCATAAACCGGTTTATATAACATTTATATGACAGTTAAAGGATAGTCATACTGACACTCACTTTTCATAAATAGGTTTAGATATATGACAGTGACAGGGTAGTCAGACTGACACACACTTTTCATAAACCGGTTTAGATATATGATAGTGACAGGGTAGTCAGACTGACACACACTTTTCATAAACCGGTTTAGATACAATTTATATGACAGTGACAGGATAGTCATACTGACACACACTTTCATAAACTGGTTTAGATAAAATTAATATGACAGTTACAGGATAGTCATACTGTCATAAACCGGTTTAGATAAAATTTATATGACAGTGACAGGGTAGTCATACTGACACTCACTTTTCATAAACAGGTTTAGATATATGACAGTGACAGGGTAGTCAGACTGACACACACTTTTCATAAACCGGTTTAGATATATGACAGTGACAGGGAAGTCAGAGTGACACACACTTTTCTTAAACCGGTTTAGATACAATTTATATGACAGTGACAGGATAGTCATACTGACACACATTTTTCATAAACCGGTTTAGATAAAATGTATATGACAGTGACAGGGTAGTCATACTGACACACACTTTTCATAAACCGGTTTAGATACAATTTATATGACAGTGACAGGATAGTCATACTGACACACACTTTCATAAACTGGTTTAGATAAAATTAATATGACAGTTACAGGATAGTCATACTGACACACCTTTTCATAAACCGGTTTAGATAAAATTTATATGACAGTGACAGGGTAGTCATACTGACACTCACTTTTCATAAACAGGTTTAGATATATGACAGTGACAGGGTAGTCAGACTGACACACACTTTTCATAAACCGGTTTAAATAAAATTTATATGACAGTTGCAGGATACTCATACTGACACACACTTTTCATAAACTGGTTTAGATATATGACAGTGACAGGGTAATCATACTGACACTCACTTTTCATAAACCGGTTTAGATATATGACAGTGACAGGGTAGTCAGACTGACACACACTTTTCATAAACCGGTTTAGATAAAATTTATATGACAGTTACAGGATAGTCATACTGACACACACTTTTCATAAACCGGTTTAGATAAAATTAATATGACAGTTACAGGATAGTCATACTGACACTCACTTTTCATAAACAGGTTTAGATATATGACAGTGACAGGGTAGTCAGACTGACACACACTTTTCATAAACAGGTTTAGATATATGACAGTGACAGGGTAGTCAGACTGACACACACTTTTCATAAACCGGTTTAGATATATGACAGTGACAGGGTAGTCAGACTGACACACACTTTTCATAAACCGGTTTAGATAAAATTTATATGACAGTTACAGGATAGTCATACTGACACACACTTTTCATAAACCGGTTTATATAACATTTATATGACAGTTACAGGATAGTCATACTGACACACACTTTTCATAAACCGGTTTATATAACATTTATATGACAGTTACAGGATAGTCATACTGACACACACTTTTCATAAACAGGTTTAGATATATGACAGTGACAGGGTAGTCAGACTGACACACACTTTTCATAAACCGGTTTAGATAAAATTTATATGACAGTGACAGGATAGTCATACTGACACACACTTTTCATAAACCGGTTTATATAACATTTATATGACAGTTACAGGATAGTCATACTGACACACACTTTTCATAAACAGGTTTAGATATATGACAGTGACAGGGTAGTCAGACTGACACACACTTTTCATAAACCGGTTTAGATATATGACAGTGACAGGGTAGTCAGACTGACACACACTTTTCATAAACCGGTTTAGATATATGACAGTGACAGGGTAGTCAGACTGACACACACTTTTCATAAACCGGTTTAGATAAAATTTATATGACAGTGACAGGATAGTCATACTGACACACACTTTTCATAAACCGGTTTATATAACATTTATATGACAGTTACAGGATAGTCATACTGACACACACTTTTCATAAACAGGTTTAGATATATGACAGTGACAGGGTAGTCAGACTGACACACACTTTTCATAAACCGGTTTAGATATATGACAGTGACAGGGTAGTCAGACTGACACACACTTTTCATAAACCGGTTTAAATAAAATTTATATGACAGTTACAGGATAGTCATACTGACACACACTTTTCATAAACTGGTTTAGATATATGACAGTGACAGGGTAGTCATACTGACACTCACTTTTCATAAACCGGTTTAGATATATGACAGTGACAGGGTAGTCAGACTGACACACACTTTTCATATACCGGTTTAGATAAAATTTATATGACAGTTACAGGATAGTCATACTGACACACAGTTTTCATAAACCGGTTTAGATGATATTTATGTGACACTAATAGAGTATTCAGACTGACGCACACTTTCCGTAGACCAGTTTACATAAAATTTATATGACAGTGACAGTTGCAATCAGACTGACTCAGACAAAAATTATGCTCTTAGTTTATATATAAAGTTTGAAATACAAATACAAGTGAGTTATATATATATATATATATATATATATATATATATATATATATATATATTCTCACTACATGGGAAAGTATGGGGATCTTGAAACAATTTATCTTCATATTTTAATTTTGATTTATGTCCGTTTTCAGGTATCCCGAGTCGAAATAGTGTTTTTAATTCTGATGTCTGTCTGTCTTTATGCATTTCTGTGCACATCTTTGGTGAATAAACTTATTGACATTGATGAAGTTTGGATTTTTGAAGCTATTTTTTTTTTAATCAAAACAACAGTTAAAATCTGGAATTTTAAAATAATTTTCTACAACTTTAGGCCACACAATGCGAGTACTTCTGATCATACATATTGATCGCTACATCTTCGAAACTTCAGGCTCATTACGTTCCGAAAATGACTGAAAAACCGGCTGGTTTAAAATCTGTGCACTTAAGTTTGTTCATATTTTGACTTTGTTTGAAGATTTATAATATTAATTGTAGAAAATAAATAAACTATATTTACTGTTCGGGAATAAATTGAAAAATGAAAAATTAATCACGATAAAATGGTTTTAATAATTTAACCTAATTTCCGTTTATGCGAAAGTTTTTGTAATATTTGTGCATTCTTTATTTTTAGTTTAGATCACAAATCTTCTGTTACCAAATTCCGTTACTTATCGCCTTCGTAATGATTGCATCTTATCTACTTTAACCTTAATAGCCTATATTGTTGGCTGTAGGGCTAAGCAAAGGGGCTGAACCAACCATCTACTTGAAGTTGAAGTTTGAAGTTGACAAGTTTTGTTTATCAGAAACGTGTTTCGGCAGTATCACTTTGTGGGGAAACTTTGCCTGAAGTCAAAAGTAAATCTTCCAATGAGGAAGTCAGATTCTCGGAACAAGATAAACAAAGATAAGGTAGAATAACTTCATTTATTTCCGTTCGCGTAGAATTGCACTGGGGAAAGTTAAATTGTCTTTCGGATAAACAACCGACCAGGTTTTGTTTATTTTTAGTGTAACTCTTTACTAGACATTCTGCGAGTCTCGTATTACGAATAATGATAACCCTTGTTGCAGTAACATCTACAGAACGGATAAAAGTGCAGTACGTTATTTTCAGTTTGCACAAAACGTTTTATTATATCCCCGTTATTAATAGTGCAAAATATATAAGTGCGGAAACAACGAGTATTTAGTGAAAAGTGGAAAATAAAAGTGACTAACATAACCTCGAAATGACAAGCGTGCGAAGAAGGTAACGTGTTTTTTCACCGCGAAAACGATTAATTAAATGTTATTTTTTTTAAAAATTAGACCTAAGAACCTAACTGATAAGACTTTGGGTTAAAACCTGATACAGTTGTGCGTGAAAAACTAAATTAACATGGATTTTTTTTTGGTGGGTTAGGCCCACACTGGAGCACTTTCAGTCATTATTGAGGTCTCATCTCTTTGCCGCGTTGTTCCTCCCAATACCTCTTCAGCCTTTGTGATCTCCTTTTTCTAACTTCTTCTGAGATTGCCGTTCTCTTTCGGTCGCTTGCTTTTCTAAAGTTGACTTTCATTTCCTTGTCCTTCAGTATGGCTTTCTCCTCCCCATTCTTCAACTGTTCCTCGGTTATCCCTAAGTCTTCCAGGTCTTGTTCTATCTCCTTGAATCAATTATTTTTTATCTTTGTGCTTAACTGGTAGTTCAGTAATTTCTTGATGAGCCTTTCTTCTGGGAGTCTGATCAGGTGTCCGTAAAATGCCAGGCGTCTCTTTCTAAATACGTCGATAAGGTGTTCGGTCTCCTTGTACACCAGTGCTCCAGGAAGCAGCCTGTGGTTCCCATTCACTATGTGTTTCTTGTTGATGATCGTTCTTAGTATTCTTTCCACTCTCTGGAGTTCCTCTGTCCTGTTCCGGCTTCTCAGGTTAAAGAGCGTTTCTACCGCGTACACCACTGCTGGCCTCGTCACGTGGTCTTTGATAACATGGATTTTTATATAACTAGTATTGCGTAAAAGTTATTAACCTTGTAACGACAGGTTATTAGCACACTGCGCATGCTTATTGGTCGGTTAATGGCTTAAAGTCGTAACTTTAATAGTAACAAATGTAATCTTCCGCGGCCGAGTATCTCTTAATTCATTGATAAATACATAATAAAACAAAAATTTGGGTTTCTTAGTCCATAACAGCATAATAGATTTTCAATCCGGGACTTTTCTTCAAATTCTCCAAAAATGGCAATTTTAACAACTAGAGTGGAGAATAAAACTTATACTTTGATAAATGTCCATGCTCCAACTGATGAACAAAGGGCAGCCAGGTCGGACAGGATGAAGAAATTTTGGGAACGGAAGAAGAGGCTGAAACGTTAGTCTCTCAATAGCGATGTTGGACTTGGAGGTGTATGGACTGAATGAAGTGCTCCAGTGAGGGCGTAAACTAAGGGGGAAAACAAAAATTTGTTAAAATCAGTGCTTTAGGATGAGGCACAATAATGGAATGCCTAGTGAAAGCTGTTCACCTAAACAGCTGATTTCATACCACTGCTGTTCCTTTAATAATACTATTTCAATTATTATTTTAATTATAGCCATTATTTATACTGAATGTATAAATTAACAAATTAAAATGCGGGCTGCACTCCGGAAGTGCCGACAGAAGTGAAAACTTGAACAATAACGTTGTGCATTTTTGAATGTTTTGCAATGTTTAGGGAATAATTTCCTAAACTACCTAAATAAAATGAACTAAGCCTTTTATTACGTATAAATATTGTAATATGACTAAAATAATGTATATTTATTTATTGTTTATTTGAAGATTTTGAAAACAAAAAGAAGAATATTAACAGTCTATATAAAAACACGTGCTCTTTATACTTTGTGAATTACGTATATACTGTAGAAAAAGCACATATATACGTAGAGCATAGAACTAGAAAGAGACAGATGCCAGTAGCCAGTATACGATTCGTATTATGTATATATATATATATATATATATATATATATATATATATATATATATATATATATATATATATATATATAGTATGTACACGTGGCGTGCGTCCTATACTATTTATTATTCTTATTATTTGCGTATAGACCCTGTTGGATCACGCAAAGCACTCCGACTCATGTCTTGTTCCTTCTAATCCTCTACACCTCCCTCATCCTGTCCCCATGGATCCTCTTCCGCTCCTCCGTCCATTTTACCCCTGCTCTCTTTGGGATTTCATTCTCTAGGACCTTCCAACCGAGCATCTTTCTCCTGTATGCGTTCCTGTATTCAACCTCTATGCGTCACGTATACATACATTCTCCTGTATGCGTCACGTAGGTCTATTCTGACTTGTGCGATCCACGACGTTGTTGATTTGACTCATTGTATATACTTAAGGATTCTGTTGGCAAGTCTCGTTGTTGGGAGTCTACTGATGTGTCCATAGAACCGAAGCCTCCCTCTTCTGACATCTGCTGCCAGGTTCGATATCTTCTCTGTGGTCTTCCGGGAGTGCAACCTGTATCCATCTTCTGTTAATCTCGGGCCAAGGATCTTCCTCAAGATTTTGCGTTCTTCCTTCAAAATATCCTCCATGGTAGTTTTCGTGTGGAGTGCTAGCGTCTCACTTGCATGTAATACTCCGGTTTTATGACTGTGTTGTAGTGTCTGATTTTTGTGTGCGTCGACATACATCTCTTATTGTAGATATCACGCGTTATACCAAGAGCCCTCTTCATTCTCAGTAGCCGAACCCTTTGCGCAGCCTTCTTGCCACCTGTGAGTTCAAGAATTTCTCCCAGATATTTGAAGTGCTTGACTCTGTTTATCTTACCATATTTTGTGTTTAGTTCTTGAATATTTAATTTTGAACAGAAGAATCCGGTTTTTTTAAACGAGATCTGTAGACCTTGTATGTAGATATATATATATTATATATCTCATGGTAGCGGTGACTGTGTCCCTATAAAATCTGACGCGAGTTCAGTGGTTTTTGCCCATCCAAAAAGTGCCCAACGATATATAGTATATATGCGTGGCGTGCATCCTATACTATTTTATATACTATACACAGTATACATTATATATCTCATAGTAGCGGTGACGGTGTCGCTATAAAATCTGACGCGAGTTCAGTGATTTTTGCCCATCCAAAAAGTGCCCAACGATATATAGTATATATCCGTGGCGTGTATCCTATACTATTTTATATACTATACACAGTATACATTATATATCTCATAGTAGCGGTGACGGTGTCACTATAAAATCTGACGCGAGTTCAGTGGTTTTTGCCCATCCAAAAAGTGCCCAACGATATATAGTATATATGCGTGGCGTGCATCCTATACTATTTTATATACTATACACAGTATACATTATATATCTCATGGTAGCGGTGACGGTGTCGCTATAATATCTGACGCGAGTTCAATGCTTTTTGCCCATTCAAAAAGTGCCCAACGATATATAGTATATATGCGTGGCGTGCATCCTATACTATTTTATATACTATACACAGTATACATTATATATCTCATAGTAGCGGTGACGGTGTCACTATAAAATCTGACGCGAGTTCAGTGGTTTTTGCCCATCCAAAAAGTGCCCAACGATATATAGTATATATGCGTGGCGTGCATCCTATACTATTTTATATACTATACACAGTATACATTATATATCTCATGGTAGCGGTGACGGTGTCGCTATAATATCTGACGCGAGTTCAATGCTTTTGCCCATTCAAAAAGTGCCCAACGATATATATTATATATGCGTGGCGTGCATCCTATACTATTTTATATACTATACACAGTATACATTATATATCTCATAGTAGCGGTGACGGTGTCACTATAAAATCTGACGCGAGTTCAGTGGTTTTGCCCATCCAAAAGTGCCCAACGATATATAGTATATATGCGTGGCGTGCATCCTATACTATTTTATATACTATACACAGTATACATTATATATCTCATAGTAGCGGTGACGGTGTCACTATAAAATCTGACGCGAGTTCAGTGGTTTTGCCCATCCAAAAAGTGCCCAACGATATATAGTATATATGCGTGGCGTGCATCCTATACTACTATTTATATACTATACACAGTATACATTATATATCTCATGGTAGCGGTGACGGTGTCGCTATAATATCTGACGCGAGTTCAATGGTTTTTGCCCATTCAAAAAGTGCCCAACGATATATAGTATATATGCGTGGCGTGCATCCTATACTATTTTATATACTATACACAGTATACATTATATATCTCATAGTAGCGGTGACGGTGTCACTATAAAATCTGACGCGAGTTCAGTGGTTTTTGCCCATCCAAAAGTGCCCAACGATATATAGTATATATGCGTGGCGTGCATCCTATACTATTTTATATACTATACACAGTATACATTATATATCTCATAGTAGCGGTGACGGTGTCACTATAAAATCTGACGCGAGTTCAGTGGTTTTTGCCCATCCAAAAAGTGCCCAACGATATATAGTATATATGCGTGGCGTGCATCCTATACTATTTTATATACTATACACAGTATACATTATATATCTCATGGTAGCGGTGACGGTGTCGCTATAATATCTGACGCGAGTTCAATGCTTTTGCCCATTCAAAAGTGCCCAACGATATATAGTATATATGCGTGGCGTGCATCCTATACTATTTTATATACTATACACAGTATACATTATATATCTCATAGTAGCGGTGACGGTGTCACTATAAAATCTGACGCGAGTTCAGTGGTTTTTGCCCATCCAAAAGTGCCCAACGATATATAGTATATATGCGTGGCGTGTATCCTATACTATTTTATATACTATACACAGTATACATTATATATCTCATAGTAGCGGTGACGGTGTCACTATAAAATCTGACGCGAGTTCAGTGGTTTTTGCCCATCCAAAAGTGCCCAACGATATATAGTATATATGCGTGGCGTGTATCCTATACTATTTTATATACTATACACAGTATACATTATATATCTCATAGTAGCGGTGACGGTGTCACTATAAAATCTGACGCGAGTTCAGTGGTTTTTGCCCATCCAAAAAGTGCCCAACGATATATAGTATATATGCGTGGCGTGTATCCTATACTATTTTATATACTATACACAGTATACATTATATATCTCATAGTAGCGGTGACGGTGTCACTATAAAATCTGACGCGAGTTCAGTGGTTTTTGCCCATCCAAAAGTGCCCAACGATATATAGTATATATGCGTGGCGTGTATCCTATACTATTTTATATACTATACACAGTATACATTATATATCTCATAGTAGCGGTGACGGTGTCACTATAAAATCTGACGCGAGTTCAGTGGTTTTTGCCCATCCAAAAAGTGCCGAACGATATATAGTATATATGCAACGATATATAGTATATATGCGTGGCGTGCATCCTATACTATTTTATATACTATACACAGTATACATTATATATCTCATGGTAGCGGTGACGGTGTCGCTATAAAATCTGACGCGAGTTCAATGCTTTTTGCCCATTAAAAAGTGCCCAACGATATATAGTATATACGCGTGGCGTGCATCCTATATTATTTTATATACTATACACAGTATACATTATATATCTCATAGTAGCGGTGACGGTGTCACTATAAAATCTGACGCGAGTTCAGTGGTTTTGCCCATCCAAAAGTGCCCAACGATATATAGTATATATGCGTGGCGTGCATCCTATACTATTTTATATACTATACACAGTATACATTATATATCTCATAGTAGCGGTGACGGTGTCACTATAAAATCTGACGCGAGTTCAGTGGTTTTTGCCCATCAAAAAGTGCCCAACGATATATAGTATATATGCGTGGCGTGCATCCTATACTATTTTATATACTATACACAGTATACATTATATATCTCATGGTAGCGGTGACGGTGTCGCTATAATATCTGACGCGAGTTCAATGCTTTTTGCCCATTCAAAAAGTGCCCAACGATATATAGTATATATGCGTGGCGTGCATCCTATACTATTTTATATACTATACACAGTATACATTATATATCTCATAGTAGCGGTGACGGTGTCACTATAAAATCTGACGCGAGTTCAGTGGTTTTTGCCCATCCAAAAGTGCCCAACGATATATAGTATATATGCGTGGCGTGCATCCTATACTATTTTATATACTATACACAGTATACATTATATATCTCATAGTAGCGGTGACGGTGTCACTATAAAATCTGACGCGAGTTCAGTGGTTTTTGCCCATCCAAAAAGTGCCCAACGATATATAGTATATATGCGTGGCGTGTATCCTATACTATTTTATATACTATACACAGTATACATTATATATCTCATAGTAGCGGTGACGGTGTCACTATAAAATCTGACGCGAGTTCAGTGGTTTTTGCCCATCCAAAAAGTGCCCAACGATATATAGTATATATGCGTGGCGTGTATCCTATACTATTTTATATACTATACACAGTATACATTATATATCTCATAGTAGCGGTGACGGTGTCACTATAAAATCTGACGCGAGTTCAGTGGTTTTTGCCCATCCAAAAAGTGCCCAACGATATATAGTATATATGCGTGGCGTGTATCCTATACTATTTTATATACTATACACAGTATACATTATATATCTCATAGTAGCGGTGACGGTGTCACTATAAAATCTGACGCGAGTTCAGTGGTTTTGCCCATCCAAAAGTGCCCAACGATATATAGTATATATGCGTGGCGTGTATCCTATACTATTTTATATACTATACACAGTATACATTATATATCTCATAGTAGCGGTGACGGTGTCACTATAAAATCTGACGCGAGTTCAGTGGTTTTTGCCCATCCAAAAAGTGCCCAACGATATATAGTATATATGCGTGGCGTGTATCCTATACTATTTTATATACTATACACAGTATACATTATATATCTCATAGTAGCGGTGACGGTGTCACTATAAAATCTGACGCGAGTTCAGTGGTTTTTGCCCATCCAAAAGTGCCCAACGATATATAGTATATATGCGTGGCGTGCATCCTATACTATTTTATATACTATACACAGTATACATTATATATCTCATGGTAGCGGTGACGGTGTCGCTATAATATCTGACGCGAGTTCAATGCTTTTTGCCCATTCAAAAAGTGCCCAACGATATATAGTATATATGCGTGGCGTGCATCCTATACTATTTTATATACTATACACAGTATACATTATATATCTCATAGTAGCGGTGACGGTGTCACTATAAAATCTGACGCGAGTTCAGTGGTTTTTGCCCATCCAAAAAGTGCCCAACGATATATAGTATATATGCGTGGCGTGCATCCTATACTATTTTATATACTATACACAGTATACATTATATATCTCATAGTAGCGGTGACGGTGTCACTATAAAATCTGACGCGAGTTCAGTGGTTTTTGCCCATCCAAAAAGTGCCCAACGATATATAGTATATATGCGTGGCGTGCATCCTATACTATTTTATATACTATACACAGTATACATTATATATCTCATGGTAGCGGTGACGGTGTCGCTATAATATCTGACGCGAGTTCAATGCTTTTTGCCCATTCAAAAAGTGCCCAACGATATATAGTATATATGCGTGGCGTGCATCCTATACTATTTTATATACTATACACAGTATACATTATATATCTCATAGTAGCGGTGACGGTGTCACTATAAAATCTGACGCGAGTTCAGTGGTTTTTGCCCATCCAAAAAGTGCCCAACGATATATAGTATATATGCGTGGCGTGTATCCTATACTATTTTATATACTATACACAGTATACATTATATATCTCATAGTAGCGGTGACGGTGTCACTATAAAATCTGACGCGAGTTCAGTGGTTTTTGCCCATCCAAAAAGTGCCCAACGATATATAGTATATATGCGTGGCGTGTATCCTATACTATTTTATATACTATACACAGTATACATTATATATCTCATAGTAGCGGTGACGGTGTCACTATAAAATCTGACGCGAGTTCAGTGGTTTTTGCCCATCCAAAAGTGCCCAACGATATATAGTATATATGCGTGGCGTGTATCCTATACTATTTTATATACTATACACAGTATACATTATATATCTCATAGTAGCGGTGACGGTGTCACTATAAAATCTGACGCGAGTTCAGTGGTTTTGCCCATCCAAAAAGTGCCCAACGATATATAGTATATATGCGTGGCGTGTATCCTATACTATTTTATATACTATACACAGTATACATTATATATCTCATAGTAGCGGTGACGGTGTCACTATAAAATCTGACGCGAGTTCAGTGGTTTTTGCCCATCCAAAAGTGCCCAACGATATATAGTATATATGCGTGGCGTGTATCCTATACTATTTTATATACTATACACAGTATACATTATATATCTCATAGTAGCGGTGACGGTGTCACTATAAAATCTGACGCGAGTTCAGTGGTTTTTGCCCATCCAAAAAGTGCCCAACGATATATAGTATATATGCGTGGCGTGTATCCTATACTATTTTATATACTGTACACAGTATACATATATATATCTCATAGTAGCGGTGACGGTGTCACTATAAAATCTGACGCGAGTTCAGTGGTTTTTGCCCATCCAAAAAGTGCCCAACGATATATAGTATATATGCGTGGCGTGTATCCTATACTATTTTATATACTATACACAGTATACATTATATATCTCATGGTAGCGGTGACGGTGTCACTATAAAATCTGACGTGAGTGCAATGCTTTTTGCCCATCCAAAAAGTGCCCAACGTCGCTAAAGAAGTTTTCACTTCAATAAATCGTTACCAATTGTATATAAATTGTTAACAAATGTTCATGTGTTTAACCAAGAGGTTTAAAAAACACTAAAACGGTTAATGCGACTAATTGTGTATTTATTAAACACGCGCCAACATTATGTCGTCCAAGCTCGGAAGCGTTGTGAGTGTAACGTTACGTCGGAGTAATAAACATTTCGAATGCAATTAAAATTATTGCAGACGCAAATATGGTCGTTTAGAGTCCGTTAAAGCGGTTGCAGGTCGCAGGAGGCACGGCCAGCTTGAGTTCTTACTGCCTTATAAATATACAACAATGTTAAATAATTTGGAGAAAATTCGAGCAAAATTAAAACTCTATTGGAGTGATTTTCAACATTTCCTAATCCTGAATATTGTTTCTACTTTGGAATTGTAAAAAGCTTTGGCAAAATACGACAGTAATAGCGGTGCACAGCTGATATCTAGGGTCTAGGTCAAATATTAATTTTTTTTTTTTTTTTTGTGTTTAACGTCTGACTATTGTGCACACTTGGGCTAATGCAGACGGTGGGATGATTTATAACGTATGAAAATTCCAAGCCCTCGCCGGGAATCGAACCCGGATCCTCGGGATGAAAGCCTAGTACGCTATCCACTAGACCACCGAGGCGGCTAGTCAAATATTAAAAGAGATAAATTTATGATTTTATTAAACAAACATTTATTACTTAATATACTTAGGGTTGACAATATAATTTTTCCTTGATTGTAAGTTATTTTTGTAGCGAAGCTTTTAATGCTAGCTTTAGCGAGAGGCGTAAACAGGAAAAGTGTTCAGAACCTTTTTAATGTAACGGAAATATGAAACGGACACGAACAAACGAATTTCGTCTCTATTTTTGTCTCTTTTCTTTCTTCCTCCTTTTCGATAACAGTACACGCGTACTATATGAAAATGTATTGCTTTGGTTTCAGTATTTTTTCATAATTAAAGAACACTCGCACGGTGTAACCGTTTATAATAGGCTATATTCTAAATTAATATAAACGTTTATAATAATTCTTTTTAATATTGCTAGTTTTTAACACTAAAATTATTGTATCCCATCAGATGTTCAATGAAAACAGCTGATCGTTACGAATTAATATAAAAGAACTCTTTTACTGTAACTAGAGCAAATGATATCTAAGCTATCACTTATTTATTTGTTTAAACAAAACAGTATAAACATTCTTAAATATTCTTCAAAGATATCATTAACAAACAGCTTCACTTCTGTCGGCGACTCCCCGAGTTCCTCACGTGTACGTTTTTTTAACTCAGTGAATTTAAAGTACTTAAATCTTTTATAATCTAAAATATAATTTATAAGAAGATTTTGTAGTTGTTTCAGTTATTCGTAGCCTTCGCCTGATGGTTTTTAAAGTAAATGTATTTTAACAATGGAATTTCTCTCGGTGAATCGTTAAAAGTGAATGGATGAACGCACAAAGACAATCTGGCGCTGCACAAAGCGTCGAGCTTAGATATATCGAAAGACGCAGATAAAAAGATTCTTTCTGAAACTTCAGCAAATACGTCTTTAATGTGTGTTCATTGTTTGAACGTTTCAAATGGGACTGTCGAAGGCCTATAAAGGGAAACGAATTTATTTAATCTTAATGTTGAAATGTAAATCGTGTTTGTTTTTCTTATAAAAGAACATTTTAACACATCCCTTATCGTGTGTATTTATTGTTAGTGACATGTTTTTGTGAATAAGAGGTTATAGGTTTTTTTTGTTTAACGTCCGACTATTGTGCACACTTGGGCTAATGCAGACGATGGGATGATTTATAGCGTATGAAAATGCCAAGACTTGGCCGGGAATCGAACCCGGGTCCTCGGTGTGAAAGTTCAGTATGCTATAAATTAGGCCACCGAGGCGGCTAAGAGGTTCGATTCGCTTCTGATTCAGAGTAATTATATCTTAATTACACACCTTTTTTGTAAGTAAATATAAACATTACCTCAGATCACTATAACTTCCTCACAAACCTAAGATCGTGTAGTTTCTCGAAGAAAATTTCGGTCCGTAAAATTATTTCAAAATCGCCATTATTAAAAGTTTAAAACGGTTAAGCAAATCTAAAACTTGTATAGATGTGTAAATAGTTTCGCTTGTTTATTTGAAAAAAAATTTAATCAAAAACGTTAGAGCCGATTTTAAGAAAATTACTCAGTTTTCTCTTTATGTCTCCCTTTAGCTTGTAGTTCACTTCTCTACAGGTACATACACAAAGGCACTTTTATATAAAGACCAAAAGCTCAAATTAAAATTTTTAATTGATAATATCTATTTTATAAATATTTTGTATTTTTAGAAAGTGAAATATATAAACTTGGCGTTATAACGTAATAAAATCACACATTATCTCGAATTATATTTATTCCTCCTTCGAAATTAAATTTGAAAGTTAAAGTTTTTGATACTAACGTCTGTGCACTTTCACAAGTTTTCGCGACTTTGTAATATTTTCCCTTCACTTTCCTGTGAAGGGGCTGTGAACTTTTCATCCTTTCGCACTTTTATTCGTGCTTCTTACTTCAGCAATTTAGGCAGCAGGCTGATAATAATTCTTACAGTATTTATCTTTTGTTTCTGGCAAATCCAAACGTTTAAAAGAATATTAAATTTTTTACACAAATTAAATTGAAATGTTTATACTAATATTGAAACTGCAATACGATTATTTTTAATTGTTTTTTTTTTGTGCACACTTGGGCTAATGCAGACGACGGGATGATTTATAGCGTATGAAAATGCCCTGGCCGGGAATCGAACCCGGGTCCTCGGGGTGAAAGCCCAGTACGCTATCAAGTAGGCCACCGAGGCGGCTAATAAATTGTTTTTTTAAATATGGAACATATTTTTTGTTTCTATTACATTTTACTGGACATAACCTCAAAATTAACGTAAAGAAAAAAGAACAGTTTTGTTAAAAGAAAAATGAAGAAAAACTAGACGAAATAAATACGTAGATCTGACACAGCAACACGAAGTGTCTAACCAATTATTTTATATTTATATGGATGCTATTGTGTAACAACAAAAGCTTGAGACAATAATTGAAAGCATTAGTCGGCAAAGTTTATAACACAACTAGTTATAACTGTAGCCTATTGCATACAGTTTACCGCCTCGCTTTCAACCAGCTGGACAAACACTACCAATTACAGGTGTAAAGAAATATCCCCTTTCCGCGTCCTTGTTTGTAATTTTCTTGTTATACAGACTCTTAAGTCTAAAATTACATCTCTGCGAGTGAGCTCATTTGTTAAACAAAATTACTCTCCCCACCGTTAATTATTTTTAATGGTTTTTTTTAATAAACAACATAATAATTTAAAGTCGTTAGATTTATACAGCTAGCTAAGGTTAAACAATTAGCACAAATTACAGGTGTTAACTGAAACCACCGTAGAATTTATTATAAGAGCGTGTCGTATTTAAAAATATTATTGTACGGTTATTTCAATTAAAATCGGTTTAAATGTTGTTGCGGAAAGTAATAAATAAACTCGAGCGGAACCATCTGGGTGTAAGAAAATCGAAGTACAGTATACAGTGCCCAGTGTGGTGTGTAATTGCATGGCTGTGCAGTGTATAGCCCAGCACGCGAGAATATCGATGTCATGCTATACTTTCGCTCGTACTTCGATATTAAGTAACATAACGATACGATCTGTGTTACGATGTTTGTTCTCTACTAATCGTATTCCCATCGATAACAATTATATTTTGTCGGCTGGAATTAGGTTAATAAAGTAAAGGTATGCCTATTAACGCAATCGTGTGGCGTTGACCTCACATATTTCCCCCAACTGATATAATACACATGTAGACCTTCATTTGCGTTGTTCTTTGTTTATTGTGACATTTCTGATAAATCAATTTTGTGATTCTTTTTGATATTGATATTTATTATATTTTCTTCTTCTTCTTTCGATGATGCCTGCTAGGGACCACGTGACAATTTCAATTCTTCACACTTAGCTGTTTTCTCTTCCGTTCCCTCCAATATTCCCTCATCCTTTCACTATGCAGCTTCTTTCTGTCTTCGGACCACTTCGCACCAGGTTTCTTCTGCAATCTTCCTTGGAATCCCTCCATACTCAATATCCTCTTTCTAAAAATCTCTCTCTTCAGCGTTTCTTCTTCTTTTATATTATTTCTTTCTAAATCTTTCCTTACTTCTTGAATCCAACTAGTTGTTGACTTTTTATCCCATAGGTACTTGAGTATCCTTTTCGCTAGTTTTGAATCATTCATTTTGTACATATGTCCAAAAAATTGCAGTCTTCTCTTCCTCATCGTCTCTGTCATGTCCTCTATGTTCATGTATATTTCATCATTAGATCTTAGTTTCCATGTTTCTTTAGTCTTCACTGGGCCCAAAATTTTCCTCAAGATTCTCCTTTCTAGTATTTTCAGTTTATCTAAACTATAATTTAATACCAAGCATTCACTTGCGTACAGGCATTCCGGTTTCACTACTGTAGTGTAGTGCCTTATTTTAAGATTTTTAGATAAGCACTTTTTGATATAATAATTTTTAGTGATTATTATATTTTATTATATATGGTCTGTTATTGCGTATTTTGGGAAGAATATAAAAATACTTTATTTACAAGTGAAAATGAACCTTTTTATTCGTTTAAAAGTTTTCGTGCGTTAATTTTTTCAATTATTTTTTATTGTAACTAAAGAACAAGCTTCTCCTTTAGGCCTACGCTCACATTTTTTACGCTTTGCAGATAAGAATAAACAGAATAATTATATATAAACAGATTAAAACAGCCACCATTATAAAAATCTTGCTCGTTATCAGAAGCTAAAGTCTAAATAGTTACACTATTTGCCGCTACGAACATTACAAGGTCAGGGGAAGACGTTTGAAAAAATATACAGTAATATTACCTATTTAAGTGTAATTATTTTGCGGCAAGGTGCCAAAAGCAGCGAGCGCTCACATATCTTTCATAAGGGTTATCATTCTAGACGTCCATATTGAATAACATAATCTAAAAATAATCGTATAATGGAAGCTACAGTGACAGCACACATATTCCTAAAAAACAATCGCATTGTTTTAAATGAAATATTATAAAAGCTGAAATGAGAGCCGATTTGGAAGTACAAACTTGTTTGTTTCACATGACTGTACAGCGAGGCTGGAGCCTGTCTGATTGGTCGCGATTCTCCCACCTGGGATTGCAAAAAATCCTTGAATATTGATATATCGTGTTTTCCATTTATCCTTTTTGCGCTAACGATGTCAAAACCTTTGAACTACAAATATCGATCATCTACATAACGTCGATTTGTCAGTATTGGAGAATTAACGGCTATATTGCGGTTCTAGAAAGAAATCGTTGGGTCGATAAAAGTATCAGTCAAATACTAGCTGCGTCCACGGTTTCGATAGCTCCAAAAAAATCGCATTTTATAGAATATGAGAAAACGTTAGAGAGTTTTTAAGAAGTTTTTAAATGTTTGAAAGTTTTTGAACAAAAAAATTAAAACGGTCAAAACATTTCATAGGTTTCAAACAACTACAAATTAAACATACATAAAATGTAGTCATAACATCGAAATTGGTCAGTACTGGATTAGTTTTAACATCTGGCGCACCCTGTCCACGGTTCGGCGTACTAAAATGTTGTTTAAAGAAAGAACAATTAGGCTAAAGGAACCTTTCTTTTAACTTTAGCTTAATCAAATAAATGTAAGACGTACATACACATACATTGTCATGTAGAGATAAAACCTTTCAGGATAATGAAAGGATGTTACGAAAGGTAATGAAAGGAAGCTATACACTTCCTTATGACGAGTTTGGTTAATGGACCGGACCAACTCCATGTTGTAGTAGAATTTATGTCCTTTGGGTAGCCTGCTGACTAGGTTTTCTGTACTGATTCTTTGTCACCTACGTTGAAATACCCATTTGTGCTTTTATTTAAGGGGACTTGGGATAATTTGTGCTCTCATAAAGTTAAAAATAACGAACAAAATAAATGGAGCAAAAACGTTCTCATGAAAACAATAAATTTCAATTATCAAAATCGGTTATCAGATATTCTTTAAAATTTATATCTTAAAAAGTTAATGTACCGAATCTGTAATAATAAAAGTGTGTGTGTGTGTGTGTGTGTGTGTGAGTGTCTGTCTATCTGTCTGTGTGTGTGTGTGTGTGTGTGTGTGTGTGTGTGTGTGTGTGTGTGTGTGTGTGTGTGTGTGTGTGTCTGTGTGTGTGTGTGTGTCTGTGTGTGTGTGTGTGTGTGTGTGTGTGTGTGTGTGTGTGTGTGTGTGTGTGTGTGTGTGTGTGTGTGTGTGTGTGTGTGTGTGTGTGTGTGTGTGTGTGTGTGTGTGTGTGTGTGTGTGTGTGTGTGTGTGTGTGTGTGTGTGTGTGTGTGTGTGTGTGTGTGTGTGTGTGTGTGTGTGTGTGTGTGTGTGTGTGTGTGTGTGTGTGTGTGTGTGTGTGTGTCTGTCTGTGTGTGTGTGTGTGTCTGTCTGTCTGTGTGTGTGTGTGTGTGTCTGTCTGTCTGTCTGTGTGTGTGTGTGTCTGTGTGTGTGTGTGTGTGTGTGTGTGTGTGTGTGTGTGTGTGTGTGTGTGTGTGTGTGTCTGTGTGTGTGTCTGTGTGTGTGTGTGTGTGTGTGTGTGTGTGTGTGTGTGTGTGTGTGTGTGTGTGTGTCTGTGTGTGTGTGTGTGTGTGTGTGTGTGTGTGTGTGTGTGTGTGTGTGTCTGTCTGTCTGTCTGTGTGTGTGTGTGTGTGTGTGTGTGTGTGTGTGTGTGTGTGTGTGTGTGTGTGTGTGTGTGTGTGTGTGTGTGTGTGTGTGTGTGTGTGTGTGTGTGTGTGTGTGTGTGTGTGTGTGTGTGTGTGTGTGTCTGTGTGTGTGTGTGTGTGTGTGTGTGTGTCTGTCTGTGTGTGTGTGTGTGTGTGTGTGTGTGTGTGTGTGTGTGTGTGTGTGTGTGTGTGTGTGTGTGTTTTAGCACGCTCATTGTGTTTGGTCCTACTTTATTAAAACGTTGCATAAAAAAATGGTAATAACTTCGACAAGTAAGTTAACCAGAATTTTTTTTAAAGTTTCAAAATATCAATCATCTCAAATCATTAAAAATTCATAACTTTTCTGTCATAATTTTTTTTTTTTAAAACTCCGATTTCACCATCGTAATCAGCATTAAAAACGACATAAATTAGCATTTTGAATTTTGAAAATCCGTTGAAAATAAGAACTTTTGACGGCGTTCAGGTTTTCTTTTCGTATTTTAAATGTAATTTGGAAGTTTAAGATCCTAATATATGCAAATTTTAATGCTGATTGTGATGGTTAAATCAGCTTTTCAAAAAGGGTAAGATAAAGTAAAATAATTTTGGAAATTCGCTTCTATTACGCCATCGAGAAATTTTCTTGCCGTGTTTATTTTTTAAAATATTACAAAATTTTAATGAAAGAAATGAATAGTTATAGAACACCGTAGATTAACCTAACAAACACGCTGGACTTCCAAAATAAATTGAAAATTGAATTTCGATTAAACGATTAGAGTTAAAAATTGACTTTCCACTATCGTCAGGCACCCTTGTGTTTTACTAGCTGTTTTAGTGGACTGTTGAATGTCGAGCGACCACACCCAATCGTCCATATGAGATAAAAGCTATTATTACTATTTGCGGAAATGGGGTGTGCTAATCGAATTGAAAATGTAATACAAAGTTTTTTTCTGTTAAACTGTATATTGAGGGGTGAGTTGCCCGCGTACGCACACACGCGCACAAGCGCGCGCGTAGGCGTCGAACACTGAAACCCTTTTACACGTTATTAAATACAGCGAGGTGGAGTTCGTCACAATAAATTGGAATTGCGTTTATATTTATGTATTTATCGTCATAACCTTTTAAGAATATCTCAAATGTATTCACTTTTAAAATCGTTTAACCATAGCCGACTACTTTACGATCCCACTTTACGTTAGAGAAAGTATTGTGATCGCGAAAAAATCAATTTTGATATTTAAATAGATATGTCTGTTTTCCGGTTCTTTTCGTGAGGCAAAAAAGTTGTTTTTCTTGTGTGTGTATGTGTGGGTGTGTTTGTGTGTGTATGTTTGTGTGTGTGTGTGTGTGTAATGTGCGTGTTTGTGTGTATGTATTTGTGTGCTGTGTGTGTGTGTGTGTGTATGTGTGTGTTTTTATGTGTGTGTATGCTTTTTTGTGTTTGTGTGTGTGTGTGTGTGTGTGTGTGTTGTGTGTGTGTTTGTGTGTGCGTGTGCGCGCGCGCGCGTGTGTGAGTGAAGGAGAGAGAGATAATTGATTCAAACTTTTAAACAATTCTTTTTAACGGCTGCTTACAAGTTTTAAATGTAATTTATACACATTTGATGTTGATTATTATTGTAAAATCATATTTTTGAAAACATTGTAAGACAAACAAAAGTAGTCTTTGGAAATTTGCCATCATCACGTCAACAAGACAGCAAAATGTCTCAATTATTTTAAAATTAGTACCTACTTGTTTAAAGTTTAACTTTAATTCTAAAGATCGATAAAAAAATATCACACTGCCAGTTGGTATGTTATCCTAATTACTGTACAGTACGATTATAGTGTGATATGTATAATATGATTTTCAGTTAAGTTCATCATCTCAAATAATTAAAAATTCATAACTTTTCTGTCATAATTTTTTTTTAACTCCGATTTCACCATCGTAATCAGCATTAAAAACTACATAAATTAACATTTTGAATTTTGAAAATCCGTTGAAAATAACAAATTTTGACGGCTTTCAGGTTTTCTTTTCGTCATACTTGATATTTCGATTTCAGGTTTCGAAGATACTTCATATTTTTCTGAACAGAAAATAATTTTTAAGGTTCTTGTTCGAACAAAGCTAAACCCGTTTATATTGTATCACAATTTCGTGTCGCGTTTATAATCGTAAAAATATGACTAAACATTTTTATCTCCTGTTAATTTTGCTGTATTGATCCAGCTACGGACTGGCTAAAGCAAACTTTGGCTTTTAAATAAACGATGATCCTTCAGCGTTGAAGCAATGTTGTCGTTCAACTTCTCTTCAGTAACTTTATAACACCACGGTGGATTCTCCAAATCGACAATAACCAAATTCAACTGTCCATTAATTTTATTTTTATTATTTGTAGAACAATCAAATGAATGGTAGTTTAGACTGCAATAACACTCTTTAAAACCTACAAACTTACGGCTTACGTATCACACCCAAATTTTTAATCCACTATTTTGAATTTATCGGCAGCAGTGCCAGTCTAAGAGGTATTATTTCTTAAAAATAATACTGATTTAGTTCAAACTTCAAACATAAATGTAAAGTTTATATTTATATCGATGTGATGGAACGGCAGAAATGTGATGTAGCGTAGTATGAACCTGAGATACGCGTGCACTGCGAACCAGTCGGAAGTGAGTATTAGTTGACGTGAGTGACTTAGGTTTCGCAGGCTTAAGCTGTTTCCAAGCCGGGACAGAAGTACAGGGATTTTTAGCGTGGTTGTTAATAGTAAGCGGAACTAGGTTGTGTAACTCATTTCCTATGTTGTTTACCCTGAACTGTCTTAAAATACACCAAAAAGATTTAATGATTTTTTCCAAAATGCGTTTTTGTTCAGACCATTAAAAACAGTGTTTTTCGATTTCTCTTTTGAAGTTTGTAGACTATTTAAAATATCGAAAAAACTTGAAAATCTGTTTACAAAAAATATATTAAAAAAATACGTTTAAAACTTAAACTTTATATGATTTATATTTTATTCAAATTTAGCCCAGAATATGCAAAACTTAACGTGTGTTTGTAACCTCTAAAGTTTTACATTTTTGCGCTGTACAGAAACACCAACACAGTATTAGGCAAACCAATAAATTATAAACGTAAAACTCATTAATTAAAATTAAATTAGTTCAGATTATTAGTATTTATAATATAATACACACAATTTGAAATAAAAGAAAGCTAGCTTTAAAATAAGACTGAAAAGTTAACTTGATAATGGTCAGAATTCATACGGGGATCATAAAACGAGAATATCTGTTACAATTAATTTATGAGGCCGTCACGGTAGACCTCCTTTGTCCCAAGTAAAGCTTGAAACGCAAAAAAACACCGATTGTTCTAAATTTCTTTCTCGGATTATTCTTTCTGAGGCATGTGTACGGATACTTAGGCCTCCTTACGTAAAAATACTTTGACTTTAATATTTGAAAAGTACAAACCATCGCACTAACTTTCTTTCATATATTGTTACGCTAAGCATTCCGGTCAGTATTTATCCAAAATAATAATTTGCTTTATAAAAACTACTTACATGAGGTACCTATAGGTTCGTCAAAACACCAGGGAACTCTCGCGCCTCATACATTTTCATTTTAATACTGTAAATTAAAATAAAACCGACTTAAAACCGATAAATAGTTTCTAAATAAAATTCAAGGAGCGGTAGAAAGTGTCCCCGCGTGGGTGCAGCACAGTGCATTAATTAATTGCGTGTACCGAAACAGCAATAAAAAACATTGTTTAAAGTAATATTTAAATTGTTATTGTATCCAAGACTTAAATAATTATTGACCGAATCAGTTTTGAAAATAAAATCTGTAAGGCAATCTAGGTCACTTCTAATATGTAAATGTTATTAAATAAAAAATTCTACTTCTAGTAAACTGTAAATACTGACATTCGTTTACGGATAGTGATTTCGTAAACTAGTCTTATCTCTTTTCCTTTTCATTCGATTTGTTCATTTTCACAAGGAAATAAGAAAACCGTTGTGCTAATTGGGGTTTTGAATGATTTTTCGGATTTTTCTGGGAAATAACCATAGGTTATTTAATTTTAATATTTAAGTAGAACCTACCATACGTGACAATGAAACGTTGAACCTTTATTTGAGAAAATCCGATATACATTAACTTTAAGTCATTTTTGACTTAAAAAATGACATTACAAACAAGAAATAAAAATAAAATGAGATGTAAGCAAACTACATATTATAATACAAATTTAGTTTTATCAAAAATAATTCCTCAAAACATTGAAATCAGATTAACGTACATTTATTGAAAAAAATATAATTTTTTGACTTGGAGGAACTGAAATGAGATGTATTCATAAAAATCTACATCTCAACCGTTTTCGGTACCTTACGTCTTATCCATCAAAATTTCAAAAACTTTCTTCCTTGCTCAAGAATGAGCAATTATAATTGTTCTATAAAAATATTATTTCAAAATATAATTAATTAGAGAATCCAAACAACAGAATACAACTGAAATGTTTGTAATTTTTATAATTAATTAAAGAATTGAAACAACACAATACAACTGAAATGTTTGTAATTTTTATAATTAATTAAAGAATCAGAATACAACTGAAATGTTTGTAATTTTTATAATTAATTAAAGAATCCGAACAACAGAATACAACTGAAATGTTTGTAATTTTTATAATTAATTAAAGAATCCAAACAACAGAATACAACTGAAATGTTTGTAATTTTTATAATTAATTAAAGAATCCAAACAACAGAATTCAACTGAAATGTTTGTAATTTTTATAATTAATTAAAGAATCCAAACAACAGAATACAACTGAAATTTTGTAATTTTTATAATTAATTAAAGAATCCAAAACAACAGAATACAACTGAAATGTTTGTAATTTTTATAATTAATTAAAGAATCCAAACAACAGAATTCAACTGAAATGTTTGTAATTTTTATAATTAATTAAAGAATCCAAACAACAGAATACAACTGAAATTTTGTAATTTTTATAATTAATTAAAGAATCCAAAACAACAGAATACAACTGAAATGTTTGTAATTTTTATAATTAATTAAAGAATCCAAACAACAGAATACAACTGAAATGTTTGTAATTTTTATAATTAGTTAAAGAATCCAAACAACAGAATACAACTGAAATGTTTGTAATTTTGCAATTAGTTTGATAAGAAGAAACCTTCAAGACAAACTTGTAGCCATCAGACATACAGTACTCCTGCGCAGGAGTTAAGAGGCAGCGTTTCATCGCACTGCAATCAAAGTGTCTGCAGTGACAGCTCACCGTGTAAATAAATCTTTTAAAGGTGAAAAGTAACGTTTTATATTTACACTTGTACAACTGATTTGAAATGTTCTAAGAGGATAAAAGGCGCGTTTAGAAGTGTTTAATAAATAAAATTTAATTACGTTATTTGTATTGCAATTCGTTTTTAAAATAATTAAAAAAGCAAGAGGATCTATGTTTTTGACGCGTAGTAAGGACAATTTTGTTGGCATATTTTCTAAATTAATTTAATAAATTTTGCTACATGGCTTGTTTTTTTCAACCGTCTTAGGAAATTTTATTGTTACGGTAAATATCCTAATACTTGGTGATCGGTAAAATCAGTTCACTAAATAGAACTGTTTATTTTTTTAACAATCACCTTGTAAATAATCCTTAAAAAATATTTGATGAATAATTCTGGCAAATATAAGTCTGGATAAAACTAGATTACCGGGTGTTTTAGTTGAGAAAACGTGCGTTATCTTTGCCTGTTTGGTGAACAATTATGGGAAAATAATGCTTTCTTCTTTATTGAAAAAGCCCAGAAAATCTAGCTTGTTTGATAAAATAAGATTATCATACACGTTTATAACTTATCCATCGTCTTTGATACTTTATAAATTATTCCTGGACAGTCTTTGATTAATGAATAATGAATCTAACGTGTTTCTTAAAATATCCTGTCAAACGTAGATTGTTCAGTGGGAAAAGTTGTTTATTTTAATTATCTGAGACATTTCTCTTGTCCCTATTTTTACTGATTTTTACTTGTTTATTTTTATAAACCGTATTGTTTTCGAGAAATTACAATGTACATTTATAATTAATTAAAGAATCCAAACAACAGAATACAATTGAAATGTTTGTAATTTTTATAATTAATTAAATAATCCAAACAACAGAATACAACTGAAATGTTTGTAATTTTTATTAATTAAAGAATCCATTTTATAATTAATTAAATAATCCAAACAACAGAATACAACTGAAATGTTTGTAATTTTTATAATTAATTAAAAAATCCAAACAACAGAATACAACTGAAATGTTTGTAATTTTTATAATTAATTAAATAATCCAAACCACAGAATACAATTGAAATGTTTGTAATTTTTATAATTAATTAAAGAATCCAAACAACAGAATACAACTGAAATGTTTGTAATTTTTATAATTAATTAAAGAATCCAAACAACAGAATACAACTGAAATATTTGTAATTTTTATAATTAATTAAATAATCCAAACCACAGAATACAATTGAAATGTTTGTAATTTTTATAATTAATTAAATAATCCAAACAACAGAATACAACTGAAATGTTTGTAATTTTTATAATTAATTAAATAATCCAAACAACAGAATACAACTAAAATGTTTGTAATTTTTATAATTAATTAAAGAATCCAAACAACAGAATACAACTGAAATGTTTGTAATTTTTATAATTAATTAAAGAATCCAAACAACAGAATACAACTGAAATATTTGTAATTTTTATAATTAATTAAATAATCCAAACCACAGAATACAATTGAAATGTTTGTAATTTTTATAATTAATTAAATAATCCAAACAACAGAATACAACTGAAATGTTTGTAATTTTTATAATTAATTAAATAATCCAAACAACAGAATACAACTGAAATGTTGTAATAACAAACATTTATTATAAGTGTTTTTGTTATAATTGTTTCTTATCAATCTCTGTTAAATAATTTATTTGCGTACGACCTAAATTTATTCAACGTTTTGTTCGTTATTTACAGCATTTCTGTTTGCAGCCGGTATATTAAAGAAAACTATAATACAAGAAAGCCGGTTGTCTTTTATTCAATAAATTATTAACTTTCATAATAATTTTATTTCAGTTTCTAATTACGATTCGGATACGCCTTAAGGGATCAATTGAGATATTAAGTTCGTTTACGAAGGAAGTAAAGGGGTAGGGGGAAATAGGAGCAACTAGGGACCGGAAATTGAGAGGAGCGTTTCAGATGACGTCAGTGCACTAATCGATTGCCAGTAATTAGAACAACAAATGTTCAGAAGGCAGTGGATTCGCTCTTGTTGGACCCATCGTACAAATACTGTGCGTTACGCGAACCGATGAAAATTTGCTTTCTTTTAAATCTTTAGTCTTAAAATAAAATTAATCGTAACTTTAAATTATTAAAGTATTGTTATATTTTGTAGCAAAAAATAGATCTAAGTTTGATTGGCCACAGTTCTTTTTAAATTGATAGTTTCTGTTAAACACTAACTCTATTATTTGTATGCTTTTTTTTGTGTTTAACTTCCGACTATTGTGCACACTTGAGCTAATGCAGACGATTGGATGATTTATAAGCGTATGAAAATGCCAAGCCCTGCCTGGCCGGGAATCGAACCAGGGTCCTCCAGCCCAGTACGCTATCAACTTGGCCACCGAGGCGGCTTATTAATAATGGAATGTAGTAGGCCCAAATATAATTTAATATAAATCTTCTTTCACAAAAGTATTTATTTTATAAACTGATCCACTATTACTTAAAGTATTTTTATTGCCGTTTTCAAATGAATCCTCGAGCAATACTGAAACCAGGCGCTAATGGCTTTTACCATATTAATAGTAGCTATACGACAGTTGTTATTTAAACGGGTACAATTTCACATGGCTGGAACAGACTTGATTGATTAGCGGCGATAACAAAGGAAGTTGATTGCAACGGTTACCATTTCAAAGTTCTGAATGTTACATTGTTTTAGTTACACAACTAATTCTGTAGATGTTTAACGAAATACGTTTTTGTTAAATAATATAAAATTTCGTGTACCAAAAAATTTTTAGTTTTCAAAAGTTTGTCAGTTTAAAAATACTCTCGTTAAAGGAACTAATGGTTTACTCGACCTGTATTTTTACCCAACTGTGAACTCCGGTATAAAATTATCTTACTAATTCGTTATTTTAGAAGTCACAGAGAAATTACAGAATGCCACCAACGCAGTAAGTCAATGGACAAAAAAATGGAGAGTAAAGCTTAATGAAGCAAAAACTGTACACATTAATTTTACGAATAGAAAATACGAACCATTACCAATAATATTAAACGAAAGGAGTATAACATATGCAAACAGTGCTAAATATCTAGGAATGACACTCGATGCAAAGCTCCGATGGAAGGTGCATGTAAAAAAGAAAAAAGATGAGCTACAGCTCAAATTCAATAAAATTTTTTGGCTAATTGGAAGAAATTCAGAACAAGATACTGCTATATAAGCAAGTTCTAAGACCAATATGGACCTATGGTGCACCACTCTGGGGATGTACAAGAAAAAGCAATAGTAAAATTATTCAAGTTTTTCAAAATAAATTATTGAGAACGATTGTCAACGCCCCTTGGTATGTGAGAAATGAAAACATACATAACGACCTAGGTGTTGAATCTGTTCAGGAAGTCATTAAAAAGCTCTCGGTTAAGCATTATTGCAGGTTAGAACAGCATAATAATACAGAGATTGTCCAACTATTATGCCGCAGTGACAACATCACAAGAAGGCTGAAGAGGACCAAGCCAATTGACCTCTCCAGGCCGTAAACACATTGGGACCAGCCGTCGGACTGCACCCCAGCACACAGTGAACACAATGATAAAGAAAAATTACTAGATGGGGCACGCCTCAGTTGTAATTAATAAAAAAAAAAAACTAATTCGTTACCCTTAGGCAAATAATTGTTGAAAAGTTGAACTTCTAGTGACAAATACGTACACTTTTATATACCACATTAACCAACAGGAGCATACAGAACAGTATCGAGAGAGGCAATATTGGTAGTAGCAGGGACTATGCCAATTGATTTGGTAGCATTGAGGAGGTATAAAGTGTACGAGTACAGTGTGGGAGCTAGAGTCCTGGTAGAAGACCGGGAAATGGAACAGGGCCTTACAAAAGGCGAGGCAAAAGGAGTGTTGACAAGGTGGGCCACAACAGTATGGCAGAAAAGATGGGATGAAACAGAAAGCGGAAGAACAACGTACAGGTGGTTCCCGAAGATCGTAGGCAGACGGAAGCTGAAGTGGCTTGACGCCAATCACTACTTGACGCAGATGGTCACAGGACATGGAGACTTTAATGCGTACTTGTATAAGTTCGAAAAGAGAAGTTCACCTCACTGTGATTGTGGAAGTAGCTATGAGGATTCCTGGCACACACTGTTGGATCGTGGAAGATTTTCACTGGCTCGGGAACAATTAGAAGACCTGGATCTGTCCCTCGGCGGAGACGTCTCTGCTTTGTTGGCGAGCGTCGAGGCGGCGAAGTTGATCCAATAGTTTGTGGCTGAGATTCTTTAAAGTAAGAAGGTGAATGTGAGCGTGAGTGTCACCAATTAATTGATTGTGTACCTGGAGCATAGCTGTCAAAAATGTATGCCAACAAGCGCTACAAAATAAACATTTTTCAATTTTGTTTTAATTCAACCGCTTTTTACACCCGCTCCGATCTTACTAAAATATTGTTTACTCTGAGCTAATGTTACACCGTTCTGTATTCTATTTCCATCAGAGTTTTGTTACAAACAGTGTAAAAATAAAAGAAGGCCATTTCGTAGAGTAAAATATTTTTTAATTTACACTGTATTGAAGAGTGGCGCTCCTACATGAAAGAGAACAAAGCACCTTTACCTTGACATTTTACAGTACGTTGTAAAAGCATTTTTCTAATAGCCTTGTCTAACTTACGGTTATAATTTATAGACCAGTGTAATGGCCGGCCGAGCTACTGTTAAGTAAAACTATGCAAAGTGCCTGATAAAGTTGTTTAAATAGGTCGCACCGTTTGTTTGAAATGTTGGCGGCGTTTTGGCGTGAATTGTAACGGCCACTGCGAAAATGTATGCAAGCCTAACCTTATCGCCAGTTTGGAAAGTCAGTATGGAAGTTCCCGTCGTAACCTGTACCTAAAGTCGCATATCCGGTGAGGGAGAGTATTGAGTTTGAAACTTAAAGTAATTACAAAGTGAGCACTGTATGTTTTAGTTTTTGGCAACAAAAAATAAAACGAAAGATAATGTCAAACTACTCACCGTCGTTATTATTTAATTGAACGCAAGAAAAACAATTCTTGTACAGAGATTTTTAAAATATACCATCCTACTTGTACTGCAGATTTGTCTGGGACCAGATGATAATTTACGTAATAAATAATAAATAAATTTACTTGATAAAAGTAGTATCAAGAAACATTATATTCCAGTGAAACTCTCTTCCAAATCAAAAACAATAAGACGGACCCGCTGCTTAAGACAGAGAGAAGGATCATCAGAACGTGTCTCAACAAAAGCTACCGGAAAGACGGGACCTGGAGAATAGCCACCAATGAAACAGTATACAAATATATCGACCCAGTTCTCAGTGTAATGAAAAAACGAAGGATTTCCCACTTCTTTCACATATTAAGAATGCCGGAGGAAAGAATCCTGAGACAACTGGTAATGAGAAGCATCAACAGGAAAACACAGGGAATATACATCACACAAGTCCTCAGGAACCTTAGTGAAATAGGACTGAAAATGGATTATGCAACAGACAAATGTAAAATAACACGCATTCTTAAGACTAATAAATTTAAAGTGGATAAACCGAAGAGACACAAGAAGGTAGTGATCACAGATGCCGTCAGGAAGCACGATCTGATCGAATGAGGGATTATTGGAGAGAAAAATTACAGCCCAATGTTAGGAAGAACTGAAATTTAGACTAAAGTGGTCCCATGAGGCCAAAAAATAAATAAAAAAAAGTAGTATCAATAAGTTTTTTTTAAAGGCTGAGTGACATAAATGTTTTAAATTTTCCACTTACGAATTGTCATTACATGAGCTTTAAAAATGGCGAACCTTTTAAATTGGTGTGTAAACAGTAAATGTTCAGTGTTGTTTCATGTAGCTTATTGGAGTCTGTGCTTAAATTCTGTGAGTTTGTACGTGTAGGTCATCCTGCCTCATAATCGTCGCCGAAAATTTAAAATACTTTTTCACTTAAAAAAATAAACCTGCTTGTAAATGCAGTTTACCCGAATATCGAAAATACTTTTTAAATGTCTCCAAAAGATTTAATTTTTGAAGTGAAAACTCTTTTTGGGCTCGTTTTGTCAAATATTTTTAATGTACTAATTACGTGGGAACATCGGGAAATATCGTTGACTTGTAATCAAAATCTGTAACGTAAAGCAAAACGCTAAGCATAGAATATACGAAAGAGGAAAAGACATAATTATATATATATATATATATATATATATATATATATATATATATATATATATATATATATATATATATAATAATAATAATATTATTATTATTATTATTTGCGTATAGACCCTGTTGGATCACGCAAAGCACTCCGACTCATGTCTTGTTCCTTCTAATCCTCCACACCTCCCTCATCCTGTCCCCCATGGATCCTCTTCCGCTCCTGCCGCCTCGGTGGTCTAGTTGATAGCGTACTAGGCTTTCACCCCGAGGACCCGGGTTTGATTCCCGGCCAGGGCTTGGCATTTTCATACTCTATAAATCATCCCACCGTCTGCATTAGCCCTAGTCGGACGTTAAACCAAAAAAAAAAAAAAAAAAAAAAAAAAAAAAAAAAAAAAAAAAAAAAAAAAAAAAAAATAAAGTATATCAAAACGAACTAGCCAAACAGATTTTCCTCTGTTTCCATTTTCGATTATTTTTTTATTGCTCAGAAAAAAATCCGATTCAATATTCCTAATCCACCGAAGACGTACCGCAGAAATTTTCATAACTGAAGATATTGTAACAGATTGTAAGTGAAACAGTCTCGGTTTGTGCTTATATTGTAAACACAAATAAATTAATCCCCCCCCGTCACAATTGTTTTTCTCGATATAGTCACGTACTGTACTTTTTTGTTTGAAATTCAAAAACTAATTTTGGTTTTTAATATTTACTTGGGAAAAATTCAATTAAAATACGATGTGTTAAATTTGAAAAATTATTTCTTGTTGTTTATCTCCCTGACAGGATTTTCAGAAAGATGTAAATCTGTACGCTTTGAATTTTAAAATTTTAATTTTGTTCTAAATCTGTAGAAGACAGAAAGTTCAGTAATCACTGTACTACTAAGTGTATTACTTGTAATGCACAATCGTGTCATGTTCTTTTTAAATTAACTTTAACAAAGGACTTCAATGAGTTGCAAGTAACGATGTAATTATGCCTTACTCATTTTTTTAATTGTGGGTTACCTTTGTTTGTTCTAATTATTTTAATTGGATTATTTGAAAGAAGTATAATTTTATATTTTATATTAAAATTTTACAGATTAAGATTTTTTCGATTCCCGGCCATTGCTTGGCATTTTCATACGCTATCAACCCATCGTCTGCATTAGCCCAAGTGTGCACAGTAGTCGGACGTTAAACACAAAAAAGAATGTATGCCAACAAAATAAACATTTTTCAATTTTTTTAATTCAACCACTTTTTACACTCGCTCCGATCTTACTAAAATATTGTTTACTCTGAGCTAATGTTACACCGTTCTGTATTCTATTTCCATCAGAGTTTTCTTACAAACAGTGTAAAAATAAAAGAATGCTATTTCATAGAGTAAAATATTTTTTAATTTACACTGTATTGAAGAGTGGCGCTCCTACATGAAAGAGAACAAAGCACCTTTACCTTGACATTTTACAGTACGTTGTAAAAGCATTTTTCTAATAGCCTTGTCTAACTGACGGTTATAATTTATAGACCAGTGTAATGGCCGGCCGAGCTACTGTTAAGTAAAACTATGCAAAGTGCCTGATAAAGTTGTTTAAATAGGTCGCACCGTTTGTTTGAAATGTTGGCGGCGTTTTGGCGTGAATTGTAACGGCCACTTCGGAAATGTATGCAAGCCTAACCTTATCGCCAGTTTGGAAAGTCAGATGTTCCCGTCGTAACCTGTACCTAAAGTCGCATATCCGGTGAGGGAGAGTATTGAGTTTGAAATTTAAAGTAATTACAAAGTGAGCACTGTATGTTTTAGTTTTTGGCAACAAAAAATAAAACGAAAGATAATGTCAAACTACTCACCGTCGTTATTATTTAATTGAACGAAAGAAAAACAATTCTTGTGCAGAGATTTTTAAAATATACCATCCTATTTGTACTGCAGATTTGTCTGGGACTAGATGATAATTTACGTAATAAATAATAAATAAATTTACTTGATAAAAGTAGTATCAAGAAACATTATTTGCCAGTGAAACTCTCTTCCAAATCAAAAACAATAACAAGACGGACCCGCTGCTTAAGACAGAGAAGGATCATCAGAACATGTCTCAACAAAAGCTACCGGAAAGACGGGACCTGGAGAATAGCCACTAGTGAAACAGTATACAAATATATCGACCCAGTTCTCAGTGTAATGAAAAAACGAAGGATTTCCCACTTCTTTCACATATTAAGAATGCCGGAGGAAAGAATCCTGAGACAACTGGTAATGAGAAGCATCAACAGGAAAACACAGGGAATATACATCACACAAGTCCTCAGGAACCTTAGTGAAATAGGACTGAAAATGGATTATGCAACAGACAAATGTAAAATAACACGCATTCTTAAGACTAATAAATTTAAAGTGGATAAACCGAAGAGACACAAGAAGGTAGTGATCACAGATGCCGTCAGGAAGCACGATCTGATCGAATGAGGGATTATTGGAGAGAAAAATTACAGCCCAATGTTAGGAAGAACTGAAATTTAGACTAAAGTGGTCCCATGAGGCCAAAAAATAAATAAAAAAAAGTAGTATCAATAAGTTTTTTTTAAAGGCTGAGTGACATAAATGTTTTAAATTTTCCACTTACGAATTGTCATTACATGAGCTTTAAAAATGGCGAACCTTTTAAACTGGTGTGCAAACAGTAAATGTTCAGGTTGTTTCATGTAGCTTATTGGAGTTCGTGCTTAAATTCTGTGAGTTTGTATGTGTAGGTCATCCTGCCTCATAATCGTCATCGAAAATTTAAAAGACTTTTTCACTTTAAAAAAATAAACCTGCTTGTAAATGCAGTTTACCAGAATATGGAAAATATTTTTTAAATGTCTCCAAAAAATTTAATTTTTGAAGTGAAAACTCTTTTTAGGCTCGTTTTGTCAAAAATTTTTAATGTACTAATTACATGAGAACATCGGGAAAAAAATCGTTGACTTGTAATCAAAATCTGTAACATAAAGCAAAACGCAAAACGCTAAGCATGGAAAATACGAAAGAGAAAAAGACATAGAGCGAGAATATATATATATATATATATATATATATATATAATAATTATTATTATTATTATTTGCGTATAGACCCTGTTGGATCACGCAAAGCACTCCGACTCATGTCTTGTTCCTTCTCCTGTCCCCATGGATCCTCTTCCGCTCCTCCGTCCATTTTACCCCTGCTCTCTTTGGGATTTCATTCTCTGGGACCTTCCAACCGAGCATCTTTCTCCTCTATGCGTTCCTGTCTTCAACGTCTATTGAGTCTATTTCTGCGTCATGTAGGTCTATTCTGACTTGTGCGATCCACGACGTTGTTGATTTGACTCCTTGTATATACTTAAGGATTCTGTTGGCAAGTCTCGTTGTTGGGAGTCTACTGATGTGTCCATAGAACCGAAGCCTCCTTCTTCTGATATCTGCTGCCAGGTTCGATATCTTCTCTGTGGTCTTCCGGGAGTACAGTCTGTATCCATCTTCTGTTAATCTCGGGCCAAGGATCTTCCTCAAGATTTTGTGTGGAGTGCCAGCGTCTCGCTTGCATATAATACCTCCGGTTTTATGAATATATATATATATATATATACACTGAATATATATATATATATATATATATATATATATATATATATATATACACACGTATATGTAATAGCGTAATTGATAAAATATTTATTTTTAGCAGTAATAATTTATTTTAATTAAATAAATACCAACTTAATAATTTTTAACTTCATTCAGGTAATCCCACATCAATCAACGCCATCTCTTGCATTTTAAAACAACCAAGACCAGCACTATATATATTGGCGATTCAAACAACTTTTTAGCAACGCCAAAACGATAGGAAACATAACTGCTGGAAAGATGACTACTCCTTGTACCTTACACGTATTTTTTGTCTACTTTTTCATCAAAACTGGTGACGCAAAATGTAATCTTCTATACTGTTTCAGTAAATTATCTGCTTAAATTTAAACAATATGCTCAAACAGTAGTTTAGTGCACCTGTTTTGAAGATTTGTTTGAAATTTTCATTTCTGCCGGTCAGTCCTGCGACTGCCACTTTGAAAAATATCATTTCTCAAAACTGACACTACGGTTTCTACAAAATTTAATTCAAATGTATCAAGAGACTTACGCGCTGCCAACTGCGCTACCGAGGCCGTCTCGGTGGCCTAGTGGATAGCGTACTAGGCTTTCACCCCGAGGACCCGGGTTCGATTCCCGGCCAGGGCTTGGCATTTTCATACGATATAAATCATCCCACCGTCTGCATTAGCCCTAGTCGGACGTTAAACCAAAAAAAAAAAAAAAAAAAAAAAAAAAAAAAAATCAAGTATATCAAAACGAACTTTAGATAGCCAAACAGATTTTCCTCTGTTTCCATTTTCGATTATTTTTTTATTGCTCAGAAAAAAATCCGATTCAATATTCCTAATCCACCGAAGACGTACCGCAGAAATTTTCATAACTGAAGATATTGTACCAGATTGTAAGTGAAACAGTCTCGGTTTGTGCTTATATTGTAAACACAAATAAATTAATCCCCCCTGTCACAATTGTTTTTCTCTATATAGTCACGTACTGTACTTTTTTTGTCTGAAATTCAATAACTAATTTAGGTTTTTAATTTTTACTTGGGAAAAATTCAATTAAAATACGATGTGTTAAATTTGAGAAATTATTTCTTGTTTATCTCCCTGACAGGATTTTCAGAAAGATGTAAATCTGTACGCTTTGAATTTTAAAATTTTAATTTTGTTCTAAATCTGTAGAAGACAGAAAGTTCAGTAATCACTGTATAACTAAGTGTATTACTTGTAATGCACAATCGTGTCATGTTCTTTTTAAATTAACTTTAACAAAGGACTTCAATGAGTTGCAAGTAACGATGTAATTATTATGCCTCACTCATTTTTTTAATTGTGGGTTATCTTTGTTTGTTCTAATTATTTTAATTGGATAATTTTAAAGAAGTATAATTTTATATTAAAATTTTACAGATTAAGATTTTTTTTTATAACGTCCGACTATTGTGCACACTTGGGCTAATGCAGACGATGGGATGATTTATAGCGTATGAAAATGCCAAGCCCTGGCTGGGAATCGAACCCGGGTCCTCGGGGTAAAAGTACGCTATCCACTACGCCACCGAGACGGCAAGAAATGAGGTTTATAATTATCCAGTAAAAATTAAAAAACGACAAAGCATAATTCAAAATAATAAAAATGATCCAGTCAATGATATAACTTAAAAATCTTTTGGCAAACGGAATTTTTGCAATATTTAAGAAACCAAATAATAGTTTGTTATGCGAAATCACATTTGAAAAAAAAGCAATCACAAAACCAATTTACTAAAGGTTTCTATAGGCCCCTTCAACTTATCGGCTCTTGTAAAACAATATCCTCGTGCCCGGTATCAGTACACTTTCAGGAACGACGTTAAAAGGTTTGTCGGTTGAAAAGGATCTCTATTTTGAAACCACTTGTTCGCGAGCAATGTTTAAATACACGAAATTGCTTTTAGAGGTGTTGTGGAAGTCGGGTTAATCAATCCAAATAAACGGTCTGATAGAGCTAGTTGAGTGAGAGAGTTTTGTCCCCCCCTCTATGCCCTTAGCCCTTCATCTGTCACTGTATAACTTGCTCTCAGATAAACTTAAATTAATAATATTGTTGTCAGCGTTGTTTCTAATAAAACACGTGTTTTTTTAGTAGAAACAATAAATTATAAAACTTAATAATAAAGTAATATTATTAATCAAAATTACATAATTGTTTTTTGCAAAGAAGAACTTTGAAATAGTTGTTGATGGTTTTCTGTGTGGTTTGTCAATCCCCCGTTCACATAATGAAACGCGATGGGGTCATATGACCAAAAGATCAAACAACCAAAAGTTCATTCAACCAAATTCTATACTAATATTTTGGCCCAATGAACTTTTGGTCATATGAAACGTGTTTTTAAGAGGCGAGATCATATGACCAAAAGTTCATTCAACCAAATTCTATACTAATATTTTGGCCTAATGAACTTTTGGTCATATGAACCATGTTTTTATTATTATTTTAAACACCATCATACTACTTACCCAGCCCAACATAATATTTAGCATTCAAGTGTTAATTCTATAACAGTGACGTTTTATACATTTATTATATATTGGTAGGTGTGAATAATAAATGTTCACATTATTTTAAACGCCATCATACTACCTACCCAGCCCAACATAATTATTTAGTATTCAAGTGTTAATTGTATAACAGTGACGTTTTATTCGTGTATTATATATTGATAGGTGTGAATAATAAATGTTTAAATTATGTTAAACACAATCACACTAATTACCCAGTCAAACTTAATTATTTAGTATTCAAGGGTTAAGTGTATAATGGCGTGTATTATTAATGTAAATATTTAGTATTGAAACTTACCTATATGCAATAATAAAAAAAAGTGAATATATAAAATATTGACAGTATATTCAACTGTAGGCCTGAACGCTAAAACAATATAGTAATGACTGGTCTGGGTATGTAGTGTAATGGCGTGTATTATTAATTTAATTATCAGTAATGACACTGATCTATATGCAATAATAAAAAAACCGTGTTTTACAAAATATCCTCCTTCGAAGGAAATCCGAACCTCAATGTTAATAAATCTCTAAGTTATTACACATTTTTGGTCGAATGAACCTTTGGTTGTTTGATCTTTTGGTCATATGAGCTCTTCCCCCACTAACACTGTAATAATCAAATTACCATATTCTTAAAAACACATTACAAATGTCTGTAACGCAACAGAAACCTTTAATAATTCAATTTAATTATAACGAGGGAGCGTGCGTAGCCATCGAGTGAGTTTCTGTTTCTCCTGCTACGTTAAGAACAATACCGACTTCAAATACAGAACGCAAACCTTTACTCAGTGTACATAGACTTGCAAACTTCTACGATGTTATTTCAGTGAAATATTGCAGAACGCGTTTAATACCGAGACTGTACGTTTGAGTGATTATCGAAACCGCGAAATTAGTGAAATAATTACTTCCTTTTTAACGGATTTTAAGATTGGTTTTTATAATGTAAGGTTTAAGTGCAGCCTTGCCTTTCCTTTAACTAAATTGTAAACGCTCAAAGGCGGAGAATAAAGTAAATTCTTTTGTAAGGCAACGATGAATAGAAAACCTCAATAGTGCTTATATTACGTTCCTCTCAAAAATCTGAGAGCCTCCTTGAATTGCATTAATAAAAAAGTTCTTACCCGGACACTGAACGTTCTCCTTCAACAACTTTATTGTTAATATTAGCATCGAACGTTTTATTGTTCGACAGAATGGAATAATTAAACTTTTTTAACACAACATTAAAGCTAATTTTGTCGTAGACTTAAATATTAAGAGTGTAAGTTTAAAAGTTAATTTTAATAGTGTATATTTTCATATCGTGTTTGTTTTCGTGAAGTGGGCCGCCTCGGTGGCCTAGTGGATAGCGTACTAGGCTTTCACCCCGTGGACCCGGGTTCGATTTCCGGCGAGGGCTTGGCATTTTCATACGCTATAAATCATCCCATCGTCTGCATTAGCCCAAGTGTGCACAATAGTCGGACGTTAATCAAAAAAAAAAATGTTTTCGTGAAATGACCAAGTAGACTTGAGTATTGACTGTTCAAAAATAATATTGTTAATTAAAAATTATCGAAAATATAAAACGTTAAGCGAAATGTATTAACATCTAGTTTTAACGTGAAACTTCGTGAAATTGAATTTATGAAACAGGATTGTTAGACGTATGGATAGAATTTGCGAAGAGGAAACTCGGCTTTAAACCGGAAGTTCATTAAATCACTTATTGGGATTTCTCAGGAAAATGTTTCCGGCCACTTCTGGTTGTTAACAGGTGCTCTCATTCCTTTTCCTTTTTTCTGTTCGCTTTATTCAAATATTCGAATATTTTTCTCTTGTATGTGCAGATTGATACAGTGAAACTTTGACTTTTAATTGGATTTTTTAAGTAAATCAAATTTCAAACTCCTAAAGTAATTGCAAACATTTATTTAGAATTTATTATTATTACTTTTAATGTCTGAACAGAAAATTTGTTCGTAAAATATGTCAAATTTGAAGAAAATACGGCGTCATTCCGTACGCTTAGCTATTGCAAAAAAACATTTAATTTCATTCTCGCTTGATATACATTCAGTTTCCGTTGTAGTCACAAAAACGTGCCGGCTTCAAACTGTTTATTTAGTTCATTTATTCTAAAACGGTTGAACCAATTACATCGCAAAAAACATAAAATGGAGTACGCAACATATGTTATATTTATTTAGTTCTATTCAAAAACTTCAAAACGTGGAAATTTAACTTGTTTTTAACTCTGAACTGTATTTGCGATCTGTTAAGTCAACATACTGTTCTACCACTCTTAAATAAATTTTAATTGTGTGTTGTGTGCATGCGCGTGTGTGTGTGGGTGTGTGTGCGCGCGCGCGTGGGTGTGTGTGGATTTTTTTTAATATGTAAATTTCCTACATTATGAAGATGAAGTAAATAGGTTCTTACGAAACATTATTGCAATAACCCATTCAATAAATTGTAGGGCTACATGAACTTCCTTACTTTCAATTATTCCTTTAAAAATACAGTGCAAAAATTTTGCAATAAAAAAGCGGATTTTTTGCCTAATTTTGCAAAATCGATTCTTCAGAAACAGTAAAATTTGAAAAATAAGTTCAGGTTGTAACACTCAAACCAGAGTTTTCCGGGAAATAACGATTAGGGCGTTTGTAGGTGTACCAGTTAACTACGTTTGATCAAAATCTTTATTTCCGTTTTTCATAAAATCAGTTTTTTTAACAGTTCTTACACCGAAAAGGGTTTCAAAAAAACATTTTTTAACTCAGGTGAAGGGGCCAAAAAACAGATAGATTATCTCTAACGTTTGATCGAAATCTTTATTTCCGTTTTTCATAAAATCAATTTTTTTAACAGTTCTTACACCGAAAAGGGTTTCAAAAAAACATTTTTTAACTCAGGTGAAGGGGCCAAAAAACAGATAGATTATCTCTAACGTTTGATCGAAATCTTTATTTCCGTTTTTCATAAAATCAATTTTTTTAACAGTTCTTACACCGAAAAGGGTTTCAAAAAAACATTTTTTAACTCAGGTGAAGGGGCCTAAAAACAGATAGATTATCTCTAACGTTTGATCGAAATCTTTATTTCCGTTTTTCATAAAATCAATTTTTTTAACAGTTCTTACACCGAAAAGGGTTTCAAAAAAACATTTTTTAACTCAGGTGAAGGGGCCTAAAACAGATAGATTATCTCTAACGTTTGATCGAAATCTTTATTTCCGTTTTTCATAAAATCAATTTTTTTAACAGTTCTTACACCGAAAAGGGTTTCAAAAAAACATTTTTTAACTCAGGTGAAAGGGGCCAAAAAACAGATAGATTACCTCTAACGTTTGATCGAAATCTTTATTTCCGTTTTTCATAAAATCAGTTTTTTTAACAGTTCTTACACCGAAAAGGGTTTCAAAAAAACATTTTTTTAGCTCATGTGAAAGGGGCCAAAAAACAGATAGATTATCTCTAACGTTTGATCGAAATCTTTATTTCCGTTTTTCATAAAAATAGTTTTTTAACAGTTCTTACACCGAAAAGGGTTTCAAAAAAACTTCTTTTTGTAAACTTCCTAAAATAGTTACGATAATAAAAAAGAAACATTTTTAACTCAGGTGAAGGGGGCCTAAAAACAGATAGATTATCTCAAGATCATTTTTTTCTACTATCATCATCGTACAGTCTAGTGGAAAACTGAAATATGAGATGAAGCGAAAATATATACATCTAATTAGTAAAGACAGTAGGTGATAACCATCTTATGTCGTTTAGTGTGTTAGTTAAACAAAATCTTCAAAATATTATTGTTGAAAATCGTTTCCATCACGTCAGCGAGACAGCTGAGTGCCGTAATTATTATCACCAATGGTTTGTCCGTCAAACATTGCAAAGCGTCGATACACGGCGACAGCTGTTATTAAGTTACCGGTAATTACAGATATTTAATGAAAGAGGGAGGTCTCGTATGAAATGCTCCCTAACGCAATAACAGCAGCAGCCCAGCGGCTCCCCTCAAACATGACTGTAATCGAATTTCGAGCAATCCCCGCTTTCGGTAATTACCTGATAACAGCGCCACTGTAGGTGAACCCCCCCCCCTGTAGCAGCTGACTGCTAAGCATTTTAATTTAGAAATTGAGCGCCAATCTTCGGTGGGAAAGTGCAATGTCACCTGGAAAATTAATGTTTAATATTACTTAAGTTTTACGTGATTCAACTTCAACATATTGCGGAGTGTAGTAAGTTAACAGAAGAAATTGTCAAAGAAAATATAAATTTAATTGCAGTAAAGAAGAAGAATAAAACTTATATAAAATTATTGTTAACATAATAAATAAATAATCGTAGAACTCAGCTGTTTCGCTCATGTGTTGGGGACAAACTACCAAAAATTAGGATCACTTAGTACCATCACGTAAAATAACAGTTAGACTTCTAAGCGAATACCAGCTATTTTGAATGCCGATCCTCTTAATTTTTCGTTCTGAGCGATTTTAATGTTGATTACGATTGTTAAATCAGAGATTTTAATGTTGGTTACGATTGTCAAATCAGAGATTTTAATGTTGATTACAATTGTCAAATCAGACATTAAGTTTTCGTTTTGAGCGATTTTAATGTTGATTACGATTGTTAAATCAGAGATTAAGTTTTCGTTTTGAGCGATTTTAATGTTGATTACGATTGTCAAATCAGACATTAAGTTTTCGTTTTGAGCGATTTTAATGTTGATTACGATTGTTAAATCAGAGATTAAGTTTTCGTTTTGAGCGATTTTAATGTTGATTACGATTGTCAAATCAGACATTAAGTTTTCGTTTTGAGCGATTTTAATGTTGATTACGATTGTTAAATCAGAGATTTTAATGTTGATTACAATTGTCAAATCATAGATTGTAATGTTGATTACGATTGTCAGATCAGATATTTTAATGTTGATTACGATTGTCAAATCAGATATTTTAATGTTGATTACGATTGTCAAATCAGAGATTTTAATGTTGATTACAATTGTCAAATTAGAGATTTTAATGTTGATTGCGATTGTCAAATCAGAGATTTTAATGTTGATTGCGATTGTCAAATCAGAGATTTTAATGTTGATTACAATTGTCAAATCAGAGATTTTAATGTTGATTGCGATTGTCAGATCACAGATTTTAATGTTGATTACAATTGTCAAATCAGAGATTTTAATGTTGATTACAATTTGTCAAATCAGAGATTTTAATGTTGATTGCGATTGTCAGATCACAGATTTTAATGTTGATTACAATTGTCAAATCAGAGATTTTAATGTTGATTGCGATTGTCAAATCAGAGATTTTAATGTTGATTGCGAATGTCAAATCAGAGATTTTAATGTTGATTGTGATTGTCAAATCAGAGATTTTAATGTTGATTACAATTGTCAAATCAGAGATTTTAATGTTGATTGCGATTGTCAGATCACAGATTTTAATGTTGATTACAATTGTCAAATCAGAGATTTTAATGTTGATTACAATTTGTCAAATCAGAGATTTTAATGTTGATTGCGATTGTCAGATCACAGATTTTAATGTTGATTACAATTGTCAAATCAGAGATTTTAATGCTGATTACAATTGTCAAATCAGAGATTTTAATGTTGATTACAATTGTCAAATCAGAGATTTTAATGTTGATTACAATTGTCAAATCAGAGATTTTAATGTTGATTGCGATTGTCATATCAGAGATTTTAATGTTGATTACAATTGTCAAATCAGAGATTTTAATGTTGATTACAATTGTCAAATCAGAGATTTTAATGTTGATTACGATTGTCAAATCAGAGATTTTAATGTTGATTACAATTGTCAAATCAGAGATTTTAATGTTGATTACAATTGTCAAATCAGAGATTTTAATGTTGATTACGATTGTCAAATCAGAGATTTTAATGTTGATTACAATTGTCAAATCAGAGATTTTAATGTTGATTACAATTGTCAAATCAGAGATTTTAATGTTGATTACAATTGTCAAATCAGAGATTTTAATGTTGATTGCGATTGTCAAATCAGAGATATTAATGCTGATTACAATTGTCAAATCAGAGATTTTAATGTTGATTACAATTGTCAAATCAGAGATTTTAATGTTGATTGCGATTGTCAAATCACAGATTTTAATGTTGATTACAATTGTCAAATCAGAGATTTCAATGTTGATTACAATTGTAAAATCAGATTTTTTTTAACGTGTTTTTATAAAAAGGTGCGCCATATTTAGTACGTTTGAGCATATCAAAGTTGTACATGTTCAGAGTAAGAAACATGTTAAGCTATTGCCAGAATCTAATTTTGTGTCGAGGTTGAATCAGGTTTTAAAATTGTGAGAGTGCGTGACTGTACTAAAAACACTGAATACATGGTTCCGAGTTTAGACTTTACCATGATGGCCACTTTAATAGTTCATTTCCTGTAGGAAGTTCGCTAATTTGTTTGTAGTTCATGTGCAAACAATGTGGGAAAACTTCATCAAACAAACGTTCATTAATTTCTCTGATACTTTGTGTGCTGCATTTAGTTGTGTGCAAACTGTTACGTTTAAAAAGACGTAACACAAGACGACACAGGTTTCTGTAAGAAATATTTTCCCCCCCAATCTATACAAAACCAAAAACAGTGCAAAAATGTAGATGTTAAGATTGTAAAAGATCCAAAAGTTCGAATTTTTTTATTTGGTAGTTCTAAAATATTTTTCCTAGATTTTTACTACACATTGTTTAGTCATATAGTTACTGTATAATTTTGAGCATGACCCGCAGCAATTGTATAGGCCTACATTATATACTGTACTAGTATTACCCGTCGCGGCTTCGCCCACGAAACTTAAACTGTTTCAATAATGTAATAATTTAGAAACATAAAAAATATATTAATAAAAGCGTGATCATCTAAACTCGTGATTATTTTACAGTGAATATGAAAAAATATTATAACCTGAATATGTTGTTTTATTGTCTTCAAACGTGTTCCATTCGAATTTAAGAAAATCTGATCAAGAATATTTTTGTCCAATACAAACATTTATACCTATTCTATATTTTTGTCCTTTTAGGGGATGAATTCGGGGGAAAATAGTGAATTTTGTGTATCATAATTTGTGTTTTAAAATATTTTGTTTACTTTTAAGAAAATTTGATAAACAATATTTTTCTCCAATGCAAACACTCTTTTTTCTACCATGATAACTCTTTTTCCATTTTTATTCTTTTAGGGGATGGATTCAGAAAAATGTTGAAATATGTGTTTCATAGCATATTTCTAGAATATAAAATAAAAAAATATTTTTTCAATACAAAATTGAACCCCTTTTTTATATTTTATACCTTCTTTCAATCTCTTTAGGAGATGCGTTTTGGGGAAAAGGTGAAAAATATATTTCATTACTTATACTTAAGAGTGACTATGTTATGTTTTAAGAAGGTCAGATGAAAAACATATTTTTTCCAATAAAAATTGTTGTACCTCATGTTTACCTCTTTAGGGGTTGCATACTGGAAAATCGTTTTTCAGTGCATTTCGACAATGTTGTAAGAAGGTACCCTGAAAATGTCAAGTCTCTAGCTATAATAGTATTGGCTGTACGTTGATTATTAAATTTGGACTGGGTTAGTAGTTTAATGGTGTCAAAATCAAATTTCTGCAAAATCTTTTATTAGTGCACCTTGACATTATTGTAAGAATGTACCTTGAAAATTTCAAGTCTCCTAGCTATAATAGTATTGGCTGTACGTTGATTATTAAATTTTGGACTGGGTTAGTAGTTTAATGCGTCAAAATCATATTTTTGCAAACTCCTTTCTTAGTACGCGCTTACATATTAAAATGAAGGTATCCTCAAAATTTCAAGTCTCTAGGTTTTATAGTTCGGGCTGTACGTTGATCAGTCAGTCAGTCAGGACATTGCTTTTATATAAGAGATAGCCTACTATTAGATACTCTTGGATAAATAATTTTAGATACTGTTTCCATTTCCAATGTCCTTTTTTGCAAAAGTTTATTCTAACTTACTTAAAATAAATTATTCACAAGTAAGTAAAACTTCATTGTTAGCGGAATCTATAGATGAGGAGGAAGCCCAACTTCATACCGGAAATTCATTAAACCTATTATTGGGATTTCTCAGGAAACTGTTTCCGACTACGACTTCTGGTTATTCTTGGCGTCCATTCCTTATCATTCTTTCTAAACTGTAGAATGTAATAATCTCTGCCTTATTATGCTTAAAAATACGCTATTCGACATTTAAAAACAGTGGCAATAAACATAACCTCACTTTTATTGTAACTAGTATTATTGGAAAGCTGAATGTGAAACGAGTTACTTTTACCGTTATTTCCATCACCAATAGCGTAACTATTTCCGTTGTGTATTATACCTTATGTTTTTATATAAATATATAGATATTATTTTTAGTTATTTAGTAATAAAGCTACTAATACAATTTTTATGAATACAACGAAATTAGGATTAATAGTTATTTTTAAATTCATGACTTTGTGCATTGTGATCGTTCTTATAAACTTTGTTTTTCCTTATCAGTTTGTTTAAAATTTAATCCGACAAATTGATTAATAAATTGTCAGAATAATTAAATGAAAAATGTATATGGAAGTGGCCTGCACAGTGCTTCAATAATTTGCAACAGTTAAACGGCCACAAGACAAACACAATTGCGACAAACAATGAAGTGAATTACAATACATTGAGGGGCCATTTTGGAATCAATTGTTTATTTTCACTAAACAAATACAGGTTGTTGTTCCAACGATGACCTCTATAGGATTATGGGTTTCTCCCTTTGTTATTATTTGTTTTCAATTTCAATAAAAGTAATCCGATATTTTTTATAATACAAAACGAACCCAATTATTGTGCTCCTGTTTGTACGCGGGGTCGGTTGGGTGTTTTATTAAAAAAAAGTAACGAAAGATTTAATGAAAATGTTGTTGGACGAATTCTCATTTGAAAATGAGCTATTAGAGTGACGTCATAGTGACACCTGGGACCTTGAAATTAACGCCGATCTTAATTTATAGATCATTTTTGGCTGTTTTAAAAATTATTGTGTGTGTGTGTGTGTGTGTGTGTGTGTGTGTGTTATAACTCAAACAAGTTCGTTATTCAGTAAAATCTTTTAACAATTTCAAAATGGCAGCCAATTTCAAATCTTTCAAAAATGCATAATTTTATAATCTGATATCGTCAACGTAATTTTCAAAGTACCATTTTAAATTTTCAAATTTCGTTGACAATATAAATTGAATCTGAAGGCGGTCAGGGTTTATTTTTCATAATTTCAATGTAATATCGAAGTTTAAACTGCTAAAATAAGCATATATTGAATAATGATTGATTAAAAAGCGTGTAAGATACAAAAATCTGGTATTAAGTTCGCTTCTATTACGTCAGCAAGACAGCTGTGTTCTACGATTATTGTAATGTAAAACTCCTCAATGAATTCACGAATAAAAAAGTAACAAAACATGTTAATTAACTCTTTATTTCTAAGTTAATATACATACACATTATCCTTAATTTTTCCGTTAAATGATCTTTGCATTGTTTAAGAATAGTTAAACATAAAGGTTAATATTAACAAAAGTCCGAAAACATTTCGATTTTAGACCATTCGCTATACTTTTACAGCGGAAATCAGTTACAACTTTAACGGAAGTAGATAAGATTATATGTGCAGGCCTATTATAAGCGTCAAAGAATTTATTTTTTCCAAAGTGTTGTTTTAAAATTTTTAAAGTTTACAGTAACTTTTACCATCGTTATATTAAAAAAAATATTAATTAGGATTATGACCTATTCCCGTCAGTGGTCTATCCACTCACCTCGTAAAGGCTACCGCGGTTTCGAAACTTTCATCTTCAGGTCGTGATACAAAATGTTAAATCCCTCTGTCGAGGTCGTCACAAAGTCAAACAAAACATACATCACAAACACTGAGCACAATTACACGATTAAAATATTCACCATGAAATTCGGCTTGGCCAAGCTGCACACGCGACTCGTACGTCGTTACATTCCGGACTCTAACATTTTGTATTACGGCCTGAAGATGAAGCGATAGTTTCGAAACCGTGGTAGCCTTTACGAGGTGAGTTGATAGACCACTGACGGGAAGAATAGGTCATAATCCTAATTAAATATGTGGTCCGGTGGCTATGTTGAACAAAATAATTAGAAACAAAAACATTTCCTTGTCTAATAATAAACAAAATGTATATTTTCTAAATGTCTAACGTTAATCGAGTTGGTCTCATCTAAAAAAAACTGCATTGAAACTATAATTTCATGGTAATGTATCTCATGTTCCACTTTATAAAATAACTATGGCAGTGTTTTATTATGCATTATTATTTCATCATGTCAAGAACTCGTTTTACATTTAATAACACTGAACATTAATATTAAGCCTATTATTTACATTATTCGTGGGTGTTGTATATAATTACCAAGATTGTTGTTTTTATCGAAAACTTATTTACGCTTTGATTGCAGAAAAAATAGTAGGTCCTATAAAAAATATTCATAGCAGTTTTGTGTTTTCTTTTGTACTGTTTAAAACGTTTGCATACACTGAAACAAGCGCAACGACTCACTTGGCCAACCTACAAAAAGAAATCGCTCTCAATGAATGCCAAATTTCGACATTATAATTCCGTTGTTAAACCTGAGGCAACTAGTGCTAGTGAAACACTCTTCAAGATGAAGATTAAATCAACTCGTAAACTACAGAAAGCAGATAGAAGGATCATCAGAACAATCATTAACAAGAAACACCAAGTGAATGGCCAATGGAGATTACTGCCGAATGAAGTGGTATATCGAGAAAGTGAGTCAATAATAGACACGATGCAGAAAAGGAAAATTGCTTTTTTCGGCCATGTAGCACGCCTTCCAGACACTCAACTGGTGAAACAGCTATTTAGCTATTTCTGGAAGATTAAAACGCAGAATAATTGGTTCAAAGAGATCCAGAGTGATTTAGAAGAGTTTAATGTGACGGTGACTCAAATTGAAGGTAGAGCAGAGAAGAGGATTCTAAGGAATAAATGTTATAAGCTAACATTTGAACGAAAGACCTATACCATAACTGATGAACAAAGGGCAGCCAGGTCGGACAAGATGAAGAAATTTTGGGAACGGAAGAAGAGGCTGAAACGCTAGTCTCTCAATAGCGATGTTGGACTTGGATGTGTATGGACCGATTGAAGTGCTCCAATGAGGGCGTAAACCAAGGGAGAAAAGTTTTAAACGTTTACTGAAATCGTTTCCCTTGCACACTAACACTCGTGCACACTAACAATAACATTAACAAAACGTAAATGCCACTTGACAAGGATGGATATTTACAGCTTGCATGTAAACAAACGACAAATAAAACAAATCCAGCCAGAACAGTGTTCAACCGCTTTGAAATTTACGACACGTAGATACCGAACGGGATAACTTTGGCGGATTTTTAATTTAACTTATGCGCCCGCCCTTCGTTGTTCCTACATCCACCAACGATAAAAATTGTTTAATTGCTTGTAATTTGTATTTAGCGCACGGAAAGTGGATCTGCCCTTATCAGAATCAGCCCCTTGTTTATGAGAGCACTAACTTGCATTAATTACGCCACTAAAACGTGCCCAAGATAAATTTAAACGTATTTCCTATTGAACTAAATAAATTAAATGCACTTACTCAATACCGAATGTAACGTTATTTATTTAAGAAGGACATTTACGACCGATTATCAATTATGGCCGTTTAAACCAATTTTATGTATTTACGGTCACAGTCAGTCAGTATGAGTACTTAGAACTGACATTTCCACGCAGTGATTGATGGAAGAGTTAACGTTGATCGTTTTTTTAAAGAAATGGAGATCATTACAGTAATAATTTTGAATTAATTTCATATGAAACAGTTAAGTGATATATCACAGTTATTAATCATTGTAGTTGTGCAATGGACCGTAATTACATTTACAATTTAAACGGTATTACTTAGATACTATTAGGAACGCTGTAGTTCTGGATCATTTTATCACTGTGATAACGATATAACGACAGGTAGTATATGCAAACATTTTAAAACTTTTGCTAAAAAAGACGTCGCTAATGGTAGACATTTATTAATGGGTGTTCTATGGCGTAATGACTATTTCAGTTAGAGTAATGAAAATAAGTGATCAATATAAAGTATAAAAAATAACAGTAGTGGTCAGTTACAAAGACAGATATTAAAGTTTACAGGGTTTGATAACACCTAACATAGCGTTGCTCGACTAAGCCTCTTGAGTAGTAGTTCAATAGTCTGGTTTTCTCAATGAGTTTCAGCAGTCTGACTGTATCATTCAGCTGGAGACCTTCAGGATCCTGGAACACATCCTTCGCCTCTTGCTGGAAGGAGCCTGGATTATGTGATCTGCCGTTTCCTTATCCTTTCTGTATAGCATACACACGGTTTATCCTGTTATAAATTGCTACCCTGTTCAGATCCACCGTAGTGCCTTCATAATGAGTTCCGTGGTTCTTTTGAATTGTTTTTTACACAGAGTGCTGAGTGTTTTCCTACACTTAAGTTCACATAGATGAATCTGTTTTTAACCACCCGAACTGCCTATCTAGAAGAACCTTCTTCATTGGATGCAGATGTTCCTAGATAGCACGTGGCAAAACTATATAGCCTGTATATAGACGATTTGGACGAAACTTGGGAACAATGTTTCGTCAAGAAACAATTGTGTCGAACAGATGTACACCAGTTTTCAGTATGATTCACATTTTTCCATTCTTGAAGGAATACGTATAAACACACACACACACACACACACACACACGCGCGCGCGCGCGCACGCACTCACACACGCACGCACGCACGCACTCTCTCACACACACTCACACGCGCGCGCACACACACACACATATCACACGTACGCGCGCGCGCACATACACACACACACACACTCACACGCACGTACGCACACTGACTCTCTCTCTCTCTCTCATACACATACACACACACTCGAGCGCGCGCACACGCACGCACGTACGCACTCTCTTTCTCACACACACGTGCGCGCACACAAACACACATATCATACGTACGCGCGCGTACACACACCCACATACACACGCACTCTCTCTCTCACACACGCACATATCACACGTACGCGCTCACACACACGCGCACGTACGTACACTCACTTTCTCTCTCTCACACACGCGCGGGCGCACACACGCGCACGTACGTACACTCATTTTCTCTCTCACACACGCGCGTGCGCGCACACACACATCGCACACGCACGCACGTACACACACGCACACATACGCGCGCGCGCATACACACATCACACACGCACTTACGCACTTTCTCTCTCTCTCTCTCTCTCTCACACACACACACACACACACACACACACACACACACACACACACACACACACACACACTTTACTTATTGCTTTGTCTGAAAGTCTAGTGTACTGACCCGTTAGCCTAAGTTATTAGTATTGTAGTTTGAGTAAGCATGTAAAGTACATTTTGGAGACGACCACTAAGTTTGTGACAATGTTTTCACTCCAATGAAAACTATAAAATCCGAGTATGAGATCCTGCTCATTCAAAGTTTATTTTATAATACAACTGTTCGCATGACTGTATTTAAATTTGATTGAGAATATGCAAACAGACTGAACCTAATAGTTCAGTTAAAAGCCAAATTAAACAGTCATTGTAAAATGTCTGGCAGTTTAGTATTATTTCAACTACCTTAATTTAACTTTTTTATGTTTCAGGTTTCCATGAGGTGCCTGGTTTTACTGCTAAGGTCAGTTCAAAATGGGAGATTTTTAACGTTTGTTTGTGATTTTAGTATTACTTAACACGCAACGCTTACGTATTTAATTGTAAATTTGGGTATGTTTATGTCAGTTACTTTTAAAACAGATTTTGCTACAATCACTGTTGTTAAGCGATTTTCACATCTTATGTTCTATTATTCATTAATGCACAAACATATTTTTAGAAATTCAATAAAACATGTTCGTGGAGATTACTGACACAGAAAACTAATGCAGTACTTTGAGATCGCTTTTAAAAGTTTTTAAAAAAGAGCACCTTTGTACTTTCGTGCGAGTTTACAGCTGTCCTATTGCAACGCTCTTCTAGACAATAAGTTTTAAAATAATTGATTATGAAAAAGCCGTTTTGTTAAACGTTTGAGCCTGAATATAGAAAAATATGATCACTGAAAATTAAAAACGTGTTTATTTAAAAATAAGAGAGAGTAGACGAACTATTTTTGTGTTTATAAAAGGATAAATTGTTACTGTGTTCGGTATAATGATCTTCCTTCCCTAGCTTCGTCAATTCTACTTTCGTTGACGCGTTTCGGAGAACTTCCATCTTCAAAAACTGTATCTATACCAGTTTTTGAAGATGGAGGTTCTCCGAAACGCGTCAACGAAAGTAGAATTGATGAAGCTATGGAAGGAAGATCATTATACCGAACAGTGATAATCATCCTAGCAGAAAAGAAGAAGAATATAAAAAGTATAAATTGTTGATTACCAATTACGTGTTTTGATTTTCAGAAACATGCTATACGGAATCTGTCATATCCAAGTAAACTGAATTAAATTCAACAACAGTTGAATACTATTTGATAACAATATTCATTAACAAATTTAGAATTTTTTCAATGTTTAATAAACATTCTTGTATACAATAAGAAATCCCTTTCATGGGGGTCCAAAATTAAACATTATAAAACAGTGATCAAGCCGGAAGCACTGTACGCAGCAGAAACATTAACCATGAATCACATAGGCCAGATAGAAAAGCTTGAAATAACGGAAAGGAAAATCTTAAGAAAAATTATAGGAACAAAATTTCAGGATAATAAGGTAGTATATATAAGAAATGAAGCTCTTTATAAGAAAATTGAAAAACTGTCAGATACTATGAGAAAAAGGAGAATAAATTTTTACGGCCATCTTCTTAGAATGAACTCCAATAGATTGACGAAACAGGTGTTTGATTTTTTCCATAATCGTAAAACAAAACCGATTATTGACGATAGACCGATTAAACCGATAGATTGACGAAACAGGTGTTTGATTTTTTCCATAATCGTAAAACAAAACCGAACTGGTTTAAAGAAATTGAAAAAGACCTAATAGAATTAAAAATTACAGAAAATTCACTGCTTGACCAAACTGCTAAGATAAGTACCAAGGACGAAAGAATAAGATTCCAAGATAAAACCAAAATAAGACCTAAACCTGTCATTTGGGAAGAGGAGAGGAAAAGAAGATCGGAAAGAATGAAGAGCTACTGGGAACAAAGAAAAGTACAGCGCGCAAGAAATGATTAATTCAGCGTACCCCAAAGAGGGTGAAACGAAGAGAAGAAAACATTTTTGTAAATTTTGAATAAAAATCATTTTTTTAAGAAATAAACTATTTGACAAATTGCTTTCCTGATATCAAATTATACGTTTTTATAACGTTCTGTTATTTTCATTAATTTCAAGCTATTGAATAATATTTTTAAGACTGAACACCCTAAAACAAAACATACATGTTTTATAATCTCTGTAAAATAGACCTGCGTACTTTTAATTGATAGTTACTATCTGGTCTCAGCACTGAATCGAATTAAAAGTTAGCATACAAGTGGCAAGGGAAACGTTTTCTCTCTGTGAAGACACAACAAAAACAATTAAAACTGAGGGACTGTACTGGAATTAATCTTCGTATTACTTCCGTATAGTTGTTACGTAGCCGTATGTTTTCTTGCAACTTTAAATTGGTAAGGCTTAAGGGTTTTTCTTCTTTGTTTTCAAACAGCGAATCTAATTACAAACACCAATTACAAAAGAAATTGAGAGTGTAACGTATTTACGGGAACAACTAGATGCGTTAGTTTAGCCCGTGCTGTTGCGTAACATTTAATAATAATACGGGCATTGTTTATTTTCGTTTATTGTATTTACTTCTGAACCAAACGCTAAATTTAATTCAAAATTACATAAATGGAAACAATTTTGATTAATCACGGTTTTCTCGAAAAGGTGTCTAACCGGAAGTTTATATTTCGTAATTTTTATCGAAAAAATATAAAGAATTATATTTTTTATAAACTGCTTAAGGGTTTTCGAGAAAAAGAGAAAAGTTTAAAACGATTTTTTTGGAAAAAAATATTAAAATAATCTCGAGATAGGTTAAAACGTGCTATGAACTCGTCCGTTAAGTCTCAAATGATGTGCACAAACACTCAAATAAACATACATTTTTTTGGCTCTAAAGAACTGAAATCTAGAATAACAACAAAATCGTTTTTAAATATTCGTTTGTAAGTTTTATCTTGTTAATATTTACCGGAACGGCAACGAAAGGAAAACAATAATTTAAGTAAGTTAAATGAACACACTAAATTGTGGCACTAGTCTGTCATGAACACACTAAATTGTGGCACCAGTCTGTCATGAACACACTAAGTTGTGACACTAGTCTGTCATGAACACACTAAATTGTGGCACTAGTCTCATGAACACACTAAATTGTGGCACTAGTCTGTCATGAACACACTAAGTTGTGGCACTAGTCTGTCATGAACACACTAAGTTGTGGCACTAGTCTGTCATGAACACACTAAATTGTGGCACCAGTCTTGTCATGAACACACTATATTGTGGCACTAGTCTGTCATTAACACACTAAGTTGTGGCACTAGGCTGTCATGAACACACTGAATTGTGGCACTAGTCTGTCATTAACACACTAAATTTAAGCATATTCAAGTAATTTAGGTCTTAAATTGTAGGCTTTTCTACTGCGAAAATCTTGAAGTACTTGTTTTGGGATATTTTATGAACTGCATTAATCAAACATTAAAGACAGCCATTTAAGTTAACAATACTATCGGAAAATCTTTGTGTACTTTCTTTGTTTAATACAACGACATCTGTTTATGATTCTGTAATACTCGATGTTGTTCTTGTTATAAATAACACGTATATCTCTGGAAATACGATTTAATTACCACTGGTTATTAGGCAGTTAATTAAAACATCAGCGAAACATAGGCTACAGTCAAAAACCAGTAAGTAGCACATTTCTTAGAACCCAGCTGTAAATAAATAATGTAAATAAATAAAAACCCAATAATAAATAAATAAATAATTAAACACGTTACTTCCATTAAAAAATACAAAAATGGAAATGTTTTCATTAAAAACGAAACATATCATTCACAGACTAATGGATGCAGAATAAATTATAACTGGCGGAAAACAAAGCAAAATCCATTTTTAGAAACTCACTGGCTGAAGTACACACCACTGACGAGAACAAAAGTTTTTTTAATGATTTAAGCTCATACAACTTGTGTGCATTTTACTTTCGCCAATATCATTTAAGATTGAAACCAATGTTGTTTTTTTAACGGCAGAAACCATTGTCAAAATGTTATAGAAATGATAGGTACGTTTATGTTCTGAATACAAAAACGTTACTAAAAAAAACCTCTTTTGTAAAGCACCGATATTGGAGTGCATGACTTGCACACAGTGCAATTTTAATGAGGACACTGTAAATATTGACGGTTTTGAATAAGTGCGAAATAAAATTCCACTATTCAACGAAACAAATGAATAATGTACGTCAGTCGGAAACATTATAACATGATTTTGCAACATTGGTATTTTGCAATGTGTAAGTAGTTAACTGAATGAAGGATAAATTCAACACTATAACTGAATGATAAATTCAAACAGTTATCAAGTAATTTGTGGCTAAAATCGGCTATAATTTTAAGGTTTTGAAGCTTATTTAGAATCAAATATTTTTTTTTAATTTTATATTAATTACAACTGAGGCGTGCCCCATCTAGTAATTTTTCTTTATCATTGTGTTCACTGTGTGCTGAGGTGCTGTCCGACGGCTGGTCCCAATGTGTTTACGGCCTGGAGAGGTCAATTGGCTTGGTCCTCTTCAGCCTTCTTGTGATGTCACTGCGGCATAGTAGTTGGACAATCTCTGTATTATTATGCTGTTCTAACCTGCAATAATGCTTAACCGAGAGCTTTTAATTGACTTCTGAACAGATTCAACACCTAGGTCCTTATGTATGTTTTCATTTCTCACATACCAAAGGGCGTTGACAATCGTTCTCAATACTTTATTTTGAAAAACTTGAATAATTTTACTATTGCTTTTTCTTGTACATCCCCAGAGTGGTGCACCATAGGTCCATATTGGTCTTAGAACTTGCTTGTATAGCAGTATCTTGTTCTGAATTTCTTCCAATTAGCCAAAAAATTTTATTGAATTTGAGCTGTAGCTCCTCTTTTTGCTTTTTTACATGCACCTTCCATCGGAGCTTTGCATCGAGTGTCATTCCTAGATATTTAGCACTGTTTGCATATGTTATACTCCTTTCGTTTAATATTATTGGTAATGGTTCGTATTTTCTATTCGTAAAATTAATGTGTACAGTTTTTGCTTCATTAAGCTTTACTCTCCATTTTTTTGTCCATTGACTTACTGCGTTGGTGGCATTCTGTAATTAGAATCAAATATTGAGCATAAAAAATTTAAATAAAAAGAGACGGTCAAAAAAATTTAAAAACGTTTCTTAAAAGAAGTAGGCTTAAATTTCACATTGTAGGCCAATAAACCATAACTCGCAAATGTAAATAAGGATCAGTGGTTGAGCAAGTGTAAGTGGCGAGGGCTGCTGTTACATTTCAATCAAAAAACTGCTCAAAACTTCGTGTATTGCGTAAGTTTCACTTCGGACAGGTACAGTTGGGACAAAAAGAGCAACTAGTTACTTAAGAAATACTTCTACTCACTTTTTCACACATTGCATAATTTTAAATTCGTGCAGGAACATTTAAATTTCAAATAGATTCAGTTCCAACAGTTTTGCTTGAACGTGTCACAAAGCACAACTGTGTACTTAAGAAATACCTCTACTCACTTTTTCACACATTGCATAACTCTAAATTCGTGCAGGTACAGTTGAAATTCAAATAGATTCAGTTCCAACAGTTTTGCTTGAACGTGTCACAAAGCACAACTATGTACTTAAGAAATACTTCTACTCACTTTTTCACACATTGCATAACTCTAAATTCGTGCAGGTACAGTTAAAATTCAAATAGATTCAGTTCCAACAGTTTTGCTTGAACGTGTCACAAAGCACAACTATGTATTTAAGAAATACCTCTACTCACTTTTTCACACATTGCATAACTCTAAATTCGTGCAGGTACAGTTAAAATTCAAATAGATTCAGTTCCAACAGTTTTGCTTGAACGTGTCACAAAGCACAACTAAGTACTTAAGAAATACCTCTACTCACTTTTTCACACATTGCATAACTCTAAATTCGTGCAGGTACAGTTAAAATTCAAATAGATTCAGTTCCAACAGTTTTGCTTGAACGTGTCACAAAGCACAACTAAGTACTTAAGAAATACCTCTACTCACTTTTTCACACATTGCATAACTCTAAATTCGTGCAGGTACAGTTAAAATTCAAATAGATTCAGTTCCAACAGTTTTGCTTGAACGTGTCACAAAGCACAACTAAGTACTTAAGAAATACCTCTACTCACTTTTTCACACATTGCATAACTCTAAATTCGTGCAGGTACAGTTAAAATTCAAATAGATTCAGTTCCAACAGTTTTGCTTGAACGTGTCACAAAGCACAACTAAGTACTTAAGAAATACCTCTACTCACTTTTTCACACATTGCATAACTCTAAATTCGTGCAGGTACAGTTGAAATTCAAATAGATTCAGTTCCAACAGTTTTGCTTGAACGTGTGACAAAGCACAACTAAGTACTTAAGAAATACCTCTACTCACTTTTTCACACATTGCATAACTCTAAATTCGTGCAGGTACAGTTAAAATTCAAATAGATTCAGTTCCAACAGTTTTGCTTGAACGTGTCACAAAGCACAACTAAGTACTTAAGAAATACCTCTACTCACTTTTTCACACATTGCATAACTCTAAATTCGTGCAGGTACAGTTAAAATTCAAATAGATTCAGTTCCAACAGTTTTGCTTGAACGTGTGACAAAGCACAACTAAGTACTTAAGAAATACCTCTACTCACTTTTTCACACATTGCATAACTCTAAATTCGTGCAGGTACAGTTAAAATTCAAATAGATTCAGTTCCAACAGTTTTGCTTGAACGTGTGACAAAGCACAACTAAGTACTTAAGAAATACCTCTACTCACTTTTTCACACATTGCATAACTCTAAATTCGTGCAGGTACAGTTAAAATTCAAATAGATTCAGTTCCAACAGTTTTGCTTGAACGTGTGACAAAGCACAACTAAGTACTTAAGAAATACCTCTACTCACTTTTTCACACATTGCATAACTCTAAATTCGTGCAGGTACAGTTAAAATTCAAATAGATTCAGTTCCAACAGTTTTGCTTGAACGTGTGACAAAGCACAACTAAGTACTTAAGAAATACCTCTACTCACTTTTTCACACATTGCATAACTCTAAATTCGTGCAGGTACAGTTAAAATTCAAATAGATTCAGTTCCAACAGTTTTGCTTGAACGTGTCACAAAGCACAACTAAGTACTTAAGAAATACCTCTACTCACTTTTTTCACACATTGCATAACTCTAAATTCGTGCAGGTACAGTTAAAATTCAAATAGATTCAGTTCCAACAGTTTTGCTTGAACGTGTCACAAAGCACAACTAAGTACTTAAGAAATACCTCTACTCACTTTTTCACACATTGCATAACTCTAAATTCGTGCAGGTACAGTTAAAATTCAAATAGATTCAGTTCCAACAGTTTTGCTTGAACGTGTCACAAAGCACAACTAAGTACTTAAGAAATACCTCTACTCACTTTTTCACACATTGCATAATTTTCAATTTGTGCAGGAACATTTAAATTTCAAATAGATTCATTTCAAACAGTTTTGCTTGAACGTGTGACAAAGCACAACTAAGTACTTAAGAAATACCTCTACTCACTTTTTCACACATTGCATAACTCTAAATTCGTGCAGGTACAGTTAAAATTCAAATAGATTCAGTTCCAACAGTTTTGCTTGAACGTGTCACAAAGCACAACTAAGTACTTAAGAAATACCTCTACTCACTTTTTCACACATTCTCATAATTTTAAATTTGTGCAGGTACCTAAAGACAGCAAAATTCAAGGACAGTGAATTCAGTTTTGCTAGTTATGTTTAATCGTGTGACGAAACTTCAAAAGACATAATTTTTTAGGTTTGTCAGTACGTAAGCCTACTATAAAAAACGAATTTTGATTATTGAAAAAAAAACGTTTGTTTTATTTACACAGGTGGTATTTAAAAATTATGTATATATTGTGAGCTGAACATTAATTTGTTTGTCTGTCAAACTTTGAAGATGTTTACACAAAAGACACAGAGTAGACGTGAGGAAACAAAATTCTTCAGTTCGGCTTGATTGGTGCTTTTGAATAAAGATGTTGACGACGAGATACAGTACGAGATAAAGTAGTGGAGGTCGATACAGCGCGTCTGTGCCTTAATTTTTGTGAATAATCCCCCAAGTCATTATGGAGTAGAGGAAACACCCCTCCCTTCTCTCCCCATCCCACCCCAAGTCATCTTGTCCCGATTCTTGCCGTACTTTCTTGCTCTGTCATTACGCTTTGATTTTATGAAGAAGCATTGGTCTGTACAAACCTTACGCCGACAAGAATTCTGTCATTTTAGTGGGTAAATAAATCTTGTTTTCAATGTAATTTTTTTTTGCAGAAAGTTTTTATTCGTGAAATATTGTAAGGTTTTTATAACTACCTTTAGTAAACGACACACGGCTATTCTCTGACTTGATGGGAGCTACCAACCAACAGTCTTACATTTGTTGAAAACCTGTTACACACTCGTAATCATCCTTCAAATTATCCATAGATAAGCACTCCAAACAATATAATAATTACGGTAAAATCAAATTCTTAAGAAAACCTAAAATAAATAGTTAACGATTTTTTAAAAGATTTCGAGTGGCCACCACTTTGAACCATTCAACGGATTTACTCTAGAGTGCTGAAACACACACACACACACACACACACACACACACACACACACACACACACACACACACACACACACACACACACAAACACATATTTATATATATACGCTATATACAATGACTCCTCAAAAACCTACAGTTCAGGACCACTTTTCTGAGCTTTCCAGTAGCACATTTTCCAATTGTATTGAGGGTTATTACACACTACCTTGTGTAAATTAACTGAAGAAGTAATTACGGTAATATTTTTTTAAAATCAATCAACAAAGTCCAAATACATATTTTTAAAGACTAAAGGCGATTTTTTGCCTAAACGCAGATTCATATTATTTACATATTGTGAAAAAAATCATAAATATTTTAATTTACACATCTTCCAAAAATAATAAAATTACTCTCCTTGGGCAGTTTACTAATTTTCTAATTATTTAATAAAACGAAGAACCGATTTTGAATTTTGAACCGTTCGTACGGATTTTTAAATTTGGTTTTAAATGTTTAAGTATTTCTAAATCACAAAGTGCTCTTTTTACTCCATTCGTTTAGAATAAGCACAACGATATTTGCTTTTTGACAGCTATGACTTTGCTCGGTTCCCCTCTAAACGGCAATAAGCAGGTGTGCCAGGTATGTACAATATGGCGTCCTTGTTTGTCCGTGCATTGTTCTCATACAACGGCTTTGTTTCCGCGCGTAATGGCTCACGAGTCATCATTTTTCTGTCCACGATTTTAGCATTAAACATTTCCATACGTCAGTCTGTTTTCACTTTTACAATAGCTTCGGTTAATATTGTAATTCGAATATTTGGTTTTCCTTCGTCATTCTAATTATTATTCACGTAAAAGTAATATTCGAGCCTACATAAATAATACTTTACGTTAAAACTAAAATAATATTCTACGTCATTACAGGTGGCATTCCACAACATAGCCTACTTTATTATTTGGTTATAGACTTTTTTATTACGAATTATTTATATATAAAATTTAGATTCTTTAGCTTTTTAAAATTGAACCTTACATTGCATTAAAAATTCTGTAAATGAATTTTACAGCTTTTTTCTGCAAATCAGCGAGCTTACTAATTTTAATTGGAAAAATTCTAACACAGATTAATCGTGGATACAAATCTTTGAAACGCTGTAACGAGGTCTTTCTGTCAATTTGCTGCAAGCCGCTCTAACGACCATATTATGTTCTTACTTTTAGGTTATGGTTCAATTTTAATGAAGTAAAAATGCTGTACAATTAAGAAAACCTGTAATTTTATTTGACGCTTGTTAAATTGAAGTATGGAAAAGAAAATTTAACAGTGTGTAATTTGTTGTAGATTATCGCACACATTTCGTGGTACAACGACTCTACACTTTCGTTTAACGCGCTCTCGTGGGATTTATTTATACTTGATTTATTCTGCGTGCGTCCACGCAATTCAATAAGTGTTAGTTCTAACTGCCTACCTAGACAATAAAGCATTCGTAACAACTATCTACACCTACAGTCACCGTAAGTGACAGAATTGTGAACTTTATTGTTGATTTTACGTATACAATGTTAAAATATATTTGTGATAATCTCACAAAACATCTTTTTTGTTATTTTAAGGCGAAAAGCACATTGAAGATATTATCGCCTCCCTAAATGTAAGTGTGAGTGTAAAGTGTCAAAATCGTAAGTGTAGTGTTGTAAATCTTATTTATGTTAATTTTTTGAAATGTTTTTTGTTAAAAAACGCTTGGAAACCATTTGTTTAATAAAAAAATATTAACGAGATACTGAAAACTATAAATACATGATAAATTTCATCAATTTTATTTTAAGGCGAAAAGCACATTGAGGCTATTATCGCCTCCCTAAATGTAAGTGTGAGTGTAAAGTGTCAAAATCGTAATTGTAGTGTTGTAAATCTTATTTATGTTAATTTTTTGAAATGTTTTTTGTTAAAAAACGCTTGGAAACCATTTATTTAATAAAAAAAATATTAACGAGATACTGAAAACTATAAATACATGATAAATTTCATCAATTTTATTTTAAGGCGAAAAGCACATTGAGGCTATTATCGCCTCCCTAAATGTAAGTGTGAGTGTAAAGTGTTAAAGTCGTAAGTGTAGTGTTGTAAATCTTATTTATGTAAATTTTTTGAAATGTTTTTTGTTAAAAAACGCTTGGAAACCATTTGTTTAATAAAAACATATTAACGAGATACTGAAAACTATAAATACATGATAAATTTCATCAATTTTATTTTAAGGCGAAAAGCACATTGAGGCTATTATCGCCTCCCTAAATGTAAGTGTGAGTGTAAAGTGTTAAAGTCGTAAGGGTAGTGTTGTGTGTGTTAGACTCGGGTACCGCGAGAGACGTCTAAATCCTCTCAATAGGTGCAGCTAGTCTGCACACCCCCTGCGGTCCACACAAAACGGTGTTGTATGTTAGAAGCTGAGAAAACATTGTACTAAGAAAAACATACAAGAGTCTTATATTATTTAGCAATACCTTAATAAAAATTGAATGATTGAAATATACAATACTAGTGGGTCGTGCGACCTTTCACAGTTGAATAGAAACAAGTAATATAAAAAAAATATTTTTTAAGTCAATTTCTATGATCTAAATTGTTAGTTGGTCTAGACAGCATGTTGGGAATACTTACAGTGGTACGCCTAAGTCCAGACCAACCGTTAAAAATTGTTATAACAATTTCTATAACATCTAAATTGTTAGTTGGTCTAGACAGCATGTTGGGAATACTTACAGTGGTACGCCTAAGTCCAGACCAACCGTTAAAAATTGTTATAACAATTTCTATAACATCTAAATTGTTAGTTGGTCTAGACAGCATGTTGGGAATACTTACAGTGGTACGCCTAAGTCCAGACCAACCGTTAAAAATTGTTATAACAATTTCTATAACATCTAAATTGTTAGTTGGTCTAGACAGCATGTTGGGAATACTTACAGTGGTACGCCTAAGTCCAGACCAACCGTTAAAAATTGTTATAACAATTTCTATAACATCTAAATTGTTAGTTGGTCTAGACAGCATGTTGGGAATACTTACAGTGGTACGCCTAAGTCCAGACCAACCGTTAAAAATTGTTATAACAATTTCTATAACATCTAAATTGTTAGTTGGTCTAGACAGCATGTTGGGAATACTTACAGTGGTACGCCTAAGTCCAGACCAACCGTTAAAAATTGTTATAACAATTTCTATAACATCTAAATTGTTAGTTGGTCTAGACAGCATGTTGGGAATACTTACAGTGGTACGCCTAAGTCCAGACCAACCGTTAAAAATTGTTACAACAATTTAACATAATTGTTAGAATAATTTCTAGGTCTAGATGCCTATATATTAAATTTATATCCTGCTAAATATCTTATATATTTTCTTTACAGATCTTTTATCGGTTTTAAGTTGATTTTATTTTAGTGTAAAGTCTTAAAATAGAAAAATACGAAGTGTGACAATCTTGTAGGTATCCTATATGTGTAGTTTGAGTAAAGCAGATCCTTACTAGTGGTACAGAACCGATCGGAATGCGTAGAGCAATAATATATAAGGTAAAAAGATCTTTATGAACCTTAATTGTTTCTTTTGCTCTTATTGTTACGTCAACAAAATTTGTTTTCCTTTAAGCAAACTTTAATTTTTGCAAATGGTCCTCCAAGTCATTGTTAAATTCTTAATCTTTAAACATTCGAAGCTACTTGGGAGTCTGCCCAAGTAACAGTACCAATTAAGTTGGTTAAAGTACATCTAAAAGCGAAGTCACCAAGTGAAAATGTTTTTTAAGGAAATCGGTAGTACTTTAACAATTACGACTACTTGATGACCTACTTAAATAGAACAACCATAAGTGCCAGTTATAACTACAGGTCTGGATAATAGGTTGATTATAGTTATAATGTTATCGAACTGTCAATAAGGTTTTACCGATAATTTCATGACTGAACTGTAACGTCACAAATCGATTGTTGATTGCATTTAAAAGAACATTAAAAGAACATTGGCTGGTTTTAAAATCGCAGTCACACGGGTTGTTGATCTCATTTGAACACGTCTGTATGTGTCAACGGTAACCGCTTATCTGAGTTGTAAAACAGATTGTTTGATAGTCACGTAAACACGATCTCATTGTGGTAGCTGCGATCTGAACAGTAAACAATAGTTTCATTATTCGTATCATTCAAATTCAATAATTTTCAATTAAGTAGTTTAGCTTACCTGAATAAAAAGTCACAGACAAAAGTCACTTTGAAACATCGTACAAAAGAGCAAGTAATTACTCATAGTGGTCAATGAAGTAGTTTAGCTTACCTAAATAAAAAGTCACAGACAAAAGTCACTTTGAAACATCGTACAAAAGAGCAAGTAATTACTCATAGTGGTCGATGAAATAGTTTAGCTTACCTAAATAAAAAGTCACTTTAAAACATCGTACAAAAGAGCAAGTAATTACTCATAGTGGTCAATAAAATAGTTTAGCTTACCTAAATAAAAAGTCACAGACAAAAGTCACTTTGAAACATCGTACAAAAGAGCAAGTAATTACTCATAGTGGTCGATGAAAAAGTTTAGCTTACCTAAATAAAAAGTCACTTTGAAACATCGTACAAAAGAGCAAGTAATTACTCATAGTGGTCAATAAAATAGTTTAGCTTACCTAAATAAAAAGTCACAGACAAAAGTCACTTTGAAACATCGTACAAAAGAGCAAGTAATTACTCATAGTGGTCGATGAAAAAGTTTAGCTTACCTAAATAAAAAGTCACTTTGAAACATCGTACAAAAGAGCAAGTAATTACTCATAGTGGTCAATGAAATAGTTTAGCTTACCTAAATAAAAAGTCACATTGAAACATCGTACAAAAGAGCAAGTAATTACTCATAGTGGTCGATGAAAAAGTTTAGCTTACCTAAATAAAAAGTCACTTTGAAACATCGTACAAAAGAGCAAGTAATTACTCATAGTGGTCAATGAAATAGTTTAGCTTACCTAAATAAAAAGTCACTTTGAATCATCGTACAAAAGAGCAAGTAATTACTCATAGTGGTCGATGAAATAGTTTAGCTTACCTAAATAAAAAGTCACTTTGAATCATCGTACAAAAGAGCAAGTAATTACTCATAGTGGTCAATGAAATAGTTTAGCTTACCTAAATAAAAAGTCACTTTGAAACATCGTACAAAAGAGCAAGTAATTACTCATAGTGGTTAATGAAATAGTTTAGCTTACCTAAATAAAAAGTCACTTTGAAACATCGTACAAAAGAGCAAGTAATTACTCATAGTGGTTAATGAAATAGTTTAGCTTACCTAAATAAAAAGTCACATTGAAACATCGTAGAAAAGAGCAAGTAATTACTCATAGTGGTTAATGAAATAGTTTAGCGTACCTAAATAAAAAGTCACTTTGAAACATCGTACAAAAGAGCAAGTAATTACTCATAGTGGTCGATGAAATATTTTAGCTTACCTAAATAAAAAGTCACTTTGAAACATCATACAAAAGAGCAAGTAATTACTCATAGTGGTCAATGAAATATTTTAGCTTACCTAAATAAAAAGTCACAGACAAAAGTCACTTTGAAACATCGTACAAAAGAGCAAGTAATTACTCATAGTGGTCGATGAAATGGTTTAGCTTACCTAAATAAAAAGTCACAGACAAAAGTCACTTTGAAACATCGTACAAATGAGCAAGTAATTACTCATAGTGGTCAATGAAAAAGTTTAGCTTACCTAAATAAAAAGTCACAGACAAAAGTCACTTTGAAACATCGTAGAAAAGAGCAAGTAATTACTCATAGTGGTCGATGAAAAAGTTTAGCTTACCTAAATAAAAAGTCACAGACAAAAGTCACTTTGAAACATCGTACAAAAGAGCAAGTAATTACTCATAGTGGTCGATGAAAAAGTTTAGCTTACCTAAATAAAAAGTCACAGACAAAAGTCACTTTGAAACATCGTACAAAAGAGCAAGTAATTACTCATAGTGGTCAATGAAAAAGTTTAGCTTACCTAAATAAAAAGTCACTTTGAAACATCGTACAAAAGAGCAAGTAATTACTCATAGTGGTCGATGAAATAGTTTAGCTTACCTGAATAAAATGTCACAGACAAAAGTCACTTTGAAACATCGTACAAAAGAGCAAGTAATTACTCATAGTGGTCAATGAAAAAGTTTAGCTTACCTAAATAAAAGTCACTTTGAAACATCGTACAAAAGAGCAAGTAATTACTCATAGTGGTCAATGAAATAGTTTAGCTTACCTGAATAAAATGTCACAGACAAAAGTCACTTTGAAACATCGTACAAAAGAGCAAGTAATTACTCATAGTGGTCAATGAAATAGTTTAGCTTATCTGAATGAAATGTCACAGACAAAAGTCACTTTGAAACATCGTACAAAAAAGCAAGTAATTACTCATAGTGGTCAATGAAATAGTTTAGCTTACCTGAATAAAATGTCACAGACAAAAGTCACTTTGAAACATCGTACAAAAGAGCAAGTAATTACTCATAGTGGTCAATGAAATAGTTTAGCTTACCTGAATAAAATGTCACAGACAAAAGTCACTTTGAAACATCGTACAAAAGAGCAAGTAATTACTCATAGTGGTCGACGAAATAGTTTAGCTTATCTGAATTAAATGTCACAGACAAAAGTCACTTTGAAACATCGTACAAAAGAGCAAGTAATTACTCATAGTGGTCGATGAAATAGTTTAGCTTACCTGAATAAAATGTCACAGACAAAAGTCACTTTGAAACATCGTACAAAAGAGCAAGTAATTACTCATAGTGGTCAATGAAAAAGTTTAGCTTACCTAAATAAAAGTCACTTTGAAACATCGTACAAAAGAGCAAGTAATTACTCATAGTGGTCAATGAAATAGTTTAGCTTACCTGAATAAAATGTCACAGACAAAAGTCACTTTGAAACATCGTACAAAAGAGCAAGTAATTACTCATAGTGGTCGACGAAATAGTTTAGCTTACCTGAATGAAATGTCACAGACAAAAGTCACTTTGAAACATCGTACAAAAGAGCAAGTAATTACTCATAATGGTCAATGAAATAGTTTAGCTTACCTAAATAAAAAGTCACAGACAAAAGTCACTTTGAAACATCGTACAAAAGAGCAAGTAATTACTCATAGTGGTCAATGAAATAGTTTAGCTTACCTAAATAAAAAGTCACAGACAAAAGTCACTTTGAAACATCGTACAAAAGAGCAAGTAATTACTCATAGTGGTCAATGAAATAGTTTAGCTTACCTAAATAAAAAGTCACTTTGAAACATCGTACAAAAGAGCAAGTAATTACTCATAGTGGTCAATGAAAAAGTTTTGCTTACCTAAATAAAAAGTCACTTTGAAACATCGTACAAAAGAGCAAGTAATTACTCATAGTGGTCAATGAAAAAGTTTTGCTTACCTAAATAAAAAGTCACTTTGAAACATCGTACAAAAGAGCAAGTAATTACTCATAGTGGTCAATGAAAAAGTTTAGCTTACCTAAATAAAAGTCACAGACAAAAGTCACTTTGAAACATCGTACAAAAGAGCAAGTAATTACTCATAGTGGTCAATGAAATAGTTTAGCTTACCTAAATAAAAAGTCACTTTGAAACATCGTACAAAAGAGCAAGTAATTACTCATAGTGGTCAATGAAATAGTTTAGCTTACCTGAATAAAAAGTCACTTTGAAACATCGTACAAAAGAGCAAGTAATTACTCATAGTGGTCAATGAAAAAGTTTAGCTTACCTAAATAAAAAGTCACTTTGAAACATCGTACAAAAGAGCAAGTAATTACTCATAGTGGTCGATGAAAAAGTTTAGCTTACCTAAATAAAAAGTCACTTTGAAACATCGTACAAAAGAGCAAGTAATTACTCATAGTGGTCAATGAAAAAGTTTAGCTTACCTAAATAAAAGTCACAGACAAAAGTCACTTTGAAACATCGTACAAAAGAGCAAGTAATTACTCATAGTGGTCGATGAAATAGTTTAGCTTACCTAAATAAAAAGTCACAGACAAAGTCACTTTGAAACATCGTACAAAAGAGCAAGTAATTACTCATAGTGGTCGATGAAATAGTTTAGCTTACCTAAATAAAAAGTCACAGACAAAAGTCACTTTGAAACATCGTACAAAAGAGCAAGTAATTACTCATAGTGGTCGATGAAATAGTTTAGCTTACCTAAATAAAAAGTCACAGACAAAAGTCACTTTGAAACATCGTACAAAAGAGCAAGTAATTACTCATAGTGGTCGATGAAATAGTTTAGCTTACCTAAATAAAAAGTCACAGACAAAAGTCACTTTGAAACATCGTACAAAAGAGCAAGTAATTACTCATAGTGGTCGATGAAATAGTTTAGCTTACCTAAATAAAAGTCACAGACAAAAGTCACTTTGAAACATCGTACAAAAGAGCAAGTAATTACTCATAGTGGTCGATGAAATAGTTTAGCTTACCTAAATAAAAAGTCACAGACAAAAGTCACTTTGAAACATCGTACAAAAGAGCAAGTAATTACTCATAGTGGTCGATGAAATAGTTTAGCTTACCTAAATAAAAAGTCACAGACAAAAGTCACTTTGAAACATCGTACAAAAGAGCAAGTAATTACTCATAGTGGTCGATGAAATAGTTTAGCTTACCTAAATAAAAAGTCACAGATAAAAGTCACTTTGAAACATCGTAGAAAAGAGCAAGTAATTACTCATAGTGGTCAATGAAATAGTTTAGCTTACAAATAAATAAAAGTCACAGACAAAAGTCACTTTGAAACATCGTACAAAAGAGCAAGTAATTACTCATAGTGGTCAATGAAATAGTTTAGCTTACCTAAATAAGAAGTCACAGACAAAAGTCACTTTGAAACATCGTACAAAAGAGCAAGTAATTACTCATAGTGGTCGATGAAATAGTTTAGCTTACCTAAATAAAAAGTCACAGACAAAAGTCACTTTGAAACATCGTAGAAAAGAGCAAGTAATTACTCATAGTGGTCGATGAAATAGTTTAGCTTACCTAAATAAAAAGTCACAGATAAAAGTCACTTTGAAACATCGTAGAAAAGAGCAAGTAATTACTCATAGTGGTCAATGAAATAGTTTAGCTTACCTAAATAAAAAGTCACAGACAAAAGTCACTTTGAAACATCGTAGAAAAGAGCAAGTAATTACTCATAGTGGTCGATGAAATAGTTTAGCTTACCTAAATAAAAAGTCACAGACAAAGTCACTTTGAAACATCGTACAAAAGAGCAAGTAATTACTCATAGTGGTCGATGAAATAGTTTAGCTTACCTAAATAAAAAGTCACAGACAAAAGTCACTTTGAAACATCGTACAAAAGAGCAAGTAATTACTCATAGTGGTCGATGAAATAGTTTAGCTTACCTAAATAAAAAGTCACAGACAAAAGTCACTTTGAAACATCGTACAAAAGAGCAAGTAATTACTCATAGTGGTCGATGAAATAGTTTAGCTTACCTAAATAAAAAGTCACAGACAAAAGTCACTTTGAAACATCGTACAAAAGAGCAAGTAATTACTCATAGTGGTCGATGAAATAGTTTAGCTTACCTAAATAAAAAGTCACAGACAAAAGTCACTTTGAAACATCGTAGAAAAGAGCAAGTAATTACTCATAGTGGTCAATGAAATAGTTTAGCTTACCTAAATAAAAAGTCACAGACAAAAGTCACTTTGAAACATCGTAGAAAAGAGCAAGTAATTACTCATAGTGGTCGATGATATAGTTTAGCTTACCTAAATAAAAAGTCACAGACAAAAGTCACTTTGAAACATCGTAGAAAAGAGCAAGTAATTACTCATAGTGGTCGATGAAATAGTTTAGCTTACCTAAATAAAAAGTCACAGACAAATGTCACTTTGAAACATCGTACAAAAGAGCAAGTAATTACTCATAGTGGTCAATGAAAAAGTTTAGCTTACCTAAATAAAAAGTCACTTTGAAACATCGTACAAAAGAGCAAGTAATTACTCATAGTGGTCAATGAAAAAGTTTAGCTTACCTAAATAAAAAGTCACAGACAAAAGTCACTTTGAAACATCGTACAAAAGAGCAAGTAATTACTCATAGTGGTCGATGAAATAGTTTAGCTTACCTAAATAAAAAGTCACTTTGAAACATCGTACAAAAGAGCAAGTAATTACTCATAGTGGTCGATGAAATAGTTTAGCTTACCTAAATAAAAAGTCACAGACAAAAGTCACTTTGAAACATCGTACAAAAGAGCAAGTAATTACTCATAGTGGTCGATGAAATAGTTTAGCTTACCTAAATAAAAAGTCACAGACAAAAGTCACTTTGAAACATCGTACAAAAGAGCAAGTACTTACTCATAGTGGTCGATGAAATAGTTTAGCTTACCTAAATAAAAAGTCACAGACAAAAGTCACTTTGAAACATCGTACAAAAGAGCAAGTAATTACTCATAGTGGTCAATGAAAAAGTTTAGCTTACCTAAATAAAAAGTCACAGACAAAAGTCACTTTGAAACATCGTACAAAAGAGCAAGTAATTACTCATAGTGGTCAATGAAAAAGTTTAGCTTACCTAAATAAAAAGTCACTTTGAAACATCGTACAAAAGAGCAAGTAATTACTCATAGTGGTCAATGAAAAAGTTTAGCTTACCTAAATAAAAAGTCACTTTGAAACATCGTACAAAAGAGCAAGTAATTACTCATAGTGGTCGATGAAAAAGTTTAGCTTACCTAAATAAAAAGTCACTTTGAAACATCGTACAAAAGAGCAAGTAATTACTCATAGTGGTCAATGAAATAGTTTAGCTTACCTAAATAAAAAGTCACAGACAAAAGTCACTTTGAAACATCGTACAAAAGAGCAAGTACTTACTCATAGTGGTCGATGAAATAGTTTAGCTTACCTAAATAAAAAGTCACAGACAAAAGTCACTTTGAAACATCGTACAAAAGAGCAAGTAATTACTCATAGTGGTCAATGAAAAAGTTTAGCTTACCTAAATAAAAAGTCACAGACAAAAGTCACTTTGAAACATCGTACAAAAGAGCAAGTAATTACTCATAGTGGTCAATGAAAAAGTTTAGCTTACCTAAATAAAAAGTCACAGACAAAAGTCACTTTGAAACATCGTACAAAAGAGCAAGTAATTACTCATAGTGGTCAATGAAAAGTTTAGCTTACCTAAATAAAAAGTCACTTTGAAACATCGTACAAAAGAGCAAGTAATTACTCATAGTGGTCAATGAAAAAGTTTAGCTTACCTAAATAAAAAGTCACTTTGAAACATCGTACAAAAGAGCAAGTAATTACTCATAGTGGTCGATGAAAAAGTTTAGCTTACCTAAATAAAAAGTCACTTTGAAACATCGTACAAAAGAGCAAGTAATTACTCATAGTGGTCAATGAAATAGTTTAGCTTACCTAAATAAAAAGTCACTTTGAAACATCGTACAAAAGAGCAAGTAATTACTCATAGTGGTCGATGAAAAGTTTAGCTTACCTAAATAAAAAGTCACTTTGAAACATCGTACAAAAGAGCAAGTAATTACTCATAGTGTTTCTGTGAACGAATTGTAAAACTAAACAGATTTTTGTAATTTGTTTTCGTTAAAAAGTGTCAGTTATAAATGTAAGGTGATCAATAATTGTTAGACTTATTGTCTTCTATATTTGAAAAGAGAAACATATTCTTACATATTGTTTCTCTTTGTATTGCAACCCAAGGTTCGATATATTTTAATGACACTCGGTACAGGCTTATTTATGATTGTTCCTCTAATCTTTCTTTGAAGTCTTCGGTTATCTAAAACACAACTTGCTTTAGAGTTATTTTATTTAATTGTGGAAATAAATAGATATTTGAATAATTTAATCCTGTAAATAAGAGCTGGTTATTTTTATATTTTTCTTCATTTCTGCTAGGATTATTATCACTGTGTTCAGTATAATGATCTGCCTTCTCCAGCTTCGTCAATTCTACTTTCGTATTCATTTCTGTCATATATCATGATAGATATAGTTTTTGAAGATGGAGGTTCTCCGAAACGCGTCAACGAAAGTAGAATTGACGAAGCTAGGGAAGGCAGACCATTATACTGAACATAGTAAGAGCTGGTTATTTACGATTATCGTTTTTTATTTTTAGATTTGATTGAGATCGGCAACACGCATACATTTTAGTATCTTTGTAAACTGTCACTTCGATTTTTTTGTGTTTAACGTCCGACTATTGTGCACACTTGGGCTAATGCAGACGATGGGATGATTTATAGCGTATGAAAATGCCAAGCCCTGGCCGGGAATCGAACCCGGGTCCTCGGGGTGAAAGCCCAGTACGCTATCAACTAGGCCACCGAGGCGTCGAAGCTGCTAGAGAAGGTGGACATGGAAATTGAAGTAATTTTTTGGATTTAAAATAGTTCCGGTTTTACTATGTCTCTAGAACCGGATGTTATAAGAATATGTGATGTTAAGTGTTTTCACAATTCCGTTCTGAGTAAAAAAAAAGTTTAAAATGTTTGTTTTAATCTTCTTGTATTACGCAATTCACAGAAACGCCTAAATCGTTTCACTTTTAACAATATAATTTAATACGATTTCGCTAGAGAAAAAAATGTGTTAAAATTACTAAGTCTTGTTCTGCTGGAGAAAGTATTGTCGTGGAAAATTGTTCTCGTACGACGTTAAAAAAAAAAAGATTCATCTCGTTGAGTGTAGCGAGAGCTGTAATTACAAAGACGCGGCGCTAATCACGGCCATTGTCTCATTCTAAATAGTGGCTTTGTGTCCTTTGCTTTACTTACATAAAAATGAACTTTGGATATAAGCTTCGAATGATTTCAAAGTGCCATTCAGTATAGGCTTACTGTACTATTCATCTGTACATCGTTTTCAGTAAGCACGTCACATATTTGGCAATACTCCTCTATTCTATAGGCCTAGCAAGTGTGTTGTTTAAGTGCTTGTTTTTCAGGTCTTTATTTTCAATTTTCAATTGGAAAATGAGCTTCCATTGTAAGACCTGGATCTAGAACACGTTTTTACACTAAAAAAATTGAATGTGTGTGTGTGTGTGTGTGTGTGTGTGTGTGTGTGTGTGTGCGCGCGCGCATGTATTCGTTTACTTTCTGTAAAAATCGTCTATCGATTTAAATCACTGCTATTAAATTCTTTAATTCAATCCCCGCAGGAGGTTGCATACTAGCTACACCTATTGAGAGGATTTAGACGTCCCTGGCGGTACCCGAGTCTAACACACACTTACAACACTACACTTACGACTTTAACACTTTACACTCACATTTACATTTAAGGCCGCCTCGGTGGTCTAGTGGATAGCGTACTGGGCTTTCACCCCGAGGACCCGGGTTCGACTCCCGGCCAGGGCTTTGCATTTTCATACGCTATAAATCATCCCATCGTGCATTAGCCCAAGTGTGCACAATAGTCGGACGTTAAACACAAAAAAAACTTACATTTATGGAGGCGACAATAGCCTCAGTGTGCTTCCCTTTAAAATAATTTTTTTTAAATCTTTAATTCAATCATAACTTTAAATTGAAATCATCGAAAATTTGATTCCATCATCGTAATCAGCGTTAAAATGAACTAAAATTTACACTTCGTTTTCACTTGCCATTGAAACATTTTAAATGCTAATTTTTACAGATTTTAACTGTAATTACATTTTTGAAATCAGACTTTCAATATTTCGCTTTCATCAGACAGTGTACAGCGGTTAATTTCTTGCTACCTGATTAAAAAAAATAAACATTTTACAGATATTTGAGTTTGTATTGTAGACAAACGTGATTTAGTGAAAGCAAATTTTTTAAGTTGAAAAAAACAATTATTGAAAATCATTACACTTGTTTGTAACAGTGCATGTTAACCTTACTGCATATTTACCGGAAGAGAAATTAACAATTACGCTAAAATGCACAACACTGTGGTGACTGTGGACTAATCGATTGTTGCGGAATCACAATAGAAATGAAATGGTTTCGCGCGTACACCAAAGGCAAACCAAATATTATTGGATGAATAATTGCAATTCAGTTCGCGTAGTTAATGCCTATTTGATCCGGCCAATAACTAACAACAGGTAAACAAGCAAAACAGATGAGGCTGCCACAAGTAACGTCCGATTAGCGTACTGCTAAAGTTGGTAAGTACACGTGCCACTAATAATTTTTTGACTTAATCGATCTGTTTTTCTTTCTCGTGTTAAACAGTACAAAGCAGACTAGACATCCAATTAGTATCTGGTGAAACATGTCTGTTATGCTGTAAGATTTAGTCTGTAATGTTATTTTAAGCCAAAATAAGATTTAAAAAAAAATATTTTAAGCCCTCAATGGAGCACATATAGTCAATTTTGGTTCTTTTGGGCTTTCAGCTTTGGTTCTTTTAGGTTTTTAAGATTTTTCCAATACTTTTTCAGTCTTATAGATCTCTGTAGTCTAACTTCCTCCGAGTAAAAGGCAACTCTTTTTGTTCCTTCTTTAAATTTTATTCTAGTGTTTTTATTCCTAAGGATTGGTTTTCCCTTCCTTCTTTCAGACGTTCCTCCGTTATCCCTAATTCTTTTAGGTCCTGTACCACTTCCTTAAGCCACTCATTCTTTACTTTCAACTTGAGTTGATAATTTAGAAGTTTCTTCGTCAGTCTTTTGGTAGCCTTATTAGGTGTCCATAAAAAGCCAGTCTCCTCTTTCTAATATTATCTAATAGATGGCTGAACTTGGCAGCAGTCTGTATGTTCCTTCTACCATGTGTTGATAATGGTTCTCAATATTTTTCTTTCCACCTTTTGAAGCTCCTCTGTTCTATTTCGGCTTCTTAGATTAAATAAAGTTTCCGCGGCATAAGTCACTTCCGGTCTTGTGACCGTATTATAATGTCTGATTTTCGACTTTACGGAAAGCGACTTTTTCTTATACGTCCCCCAAGTTAACTTCAGGGCCTTCTTTAATTTGTTCGTTCTATTTTTTATTGCCAGTTTTTCGGCTATGTTTCTAGTGATATTTTCTCCCAAATACTTAAAATTATCCACTATCTTTATTCGTTCGCCTTCTATTTTTATCCGACATTTTAGTCGGCATTATTTCCGTCTTTTCGAAGGATATCTGTAAGCCGACCTTTCCTTTTATGTTTTTCAGCGATTTGATTTGCTGTTCCGCTTCTTCCCAACTATTTGAGAGGAGTGCCAGATCGTCTGCAAAGGCCAGGCAGTTAAGTTTGATTCTTGTCCCTATTTTTATCTGTCCAGTATTCTTGCTCCATTCTCTGATGATTTTCTCCAACACGCAATTGAAGAGTAAGGGAGAAAGACCGTCTCCTTGCTTTAATCCTGTTTTAACCTCTAAAACTCCCCCTCGGAATTTCACTCTGGATTGAGTGTTTTGAAGTGTAATTTTGATAAGGTTGATTAATTTCGTATGTAGGCCAAATTCTTTCAAAGTTTTTACCAGTGACTCCCTGTGGATGCAATCATAAGCTTTCTTGAAATCTACAAAAGTTATGATTAGGTTTTCATTTCTCCGTTTTTGGTGATCGATTATCCATTTCAGATCCATTATCTGGCTAATCTAATAAGATTTTAGTGTAATCCAACCGCACATTTGGAACACTGAAAGGTAAAAAACGTTTAATAACATTTTGATAAGTGTTTTAAACTGTATTATCTAAAATATTGTTGGAATTATGAATTTCTGAATTAAAAGCTGTTATAAAAATTTTAATTTTAACAATAACAATGTTTTAAAAATGTTTGCCTGTGTTCGGCTTAAACGGAATATTTTAATGAAGACTAGTGTGTTCGTAATCGCATTTGAGACAGTGTTAAGCAGTGTACGGGGTAAAACGAAATATGGGAAAATCGATTTTTGAAATTTTTTGTGAGCCTAACCTTAATTTTTAAGTCCTGTGAACCTTCGACGCCTGTCGCATCTGTCATGTGTTAACAATCGTCAAAAACTAACGATTTTGACCATTTTGCATTATAAAAAGCTTTCTTTAAAGCAAAGTTTGGATCAGAATACAGTGTAAAATCAAATTCTACTCGAACGATTTTTTATAAATTTTTTTTAAAAATGTAATAACTAGTGTATATCGAAGAATCGCATGGATGAAAAATAATATTAATTTTTAACGATCTGTTAGTCAGATTTTGCTGAAATTTTTGCAATACGTGATCAGTCATGTAGTAAATCAAAGTAGCACATTAATATGAAACAAACGAATTCCGGATTAAAACGGAAACTTAAGAAAAACATAGGCGCAACCGCTAGATTTTTCGATTTATTTTGGAACCGAAAATTTATTTTATTTATAATTTACTGAAACCGAAATCTAATGAATTAGGTCTACTTTCATTTGTTTTTGCCGGAATTTACGAATAAATAATTGAACGTACGATAAATTTTGTGCAAAACTGGTGAACCGTTTATTTTAAATTAAATATAACAGTTTTAACCGTCCAGTGTCCGTCACCAATTAAGGAAATGTTTTATGGTGTAAAAAATATCGCTTACTATAAATCTTGTTTATTACGAAAAACGTTTCTACTTTAATGTCGGAGTGATTGAATCAAATTTTAATAACACTAGTCTACCGCCGGATTTGTACGTGCTTTTCATAACATAAACACGGCCAGTTTTTTATTAAATTCTTGTAATATACGAAGCGTTTAGAGCTTAGCTATGTATTGTAGGCAGCAGATAAGAGCCCTATAAAATGGCCTTTACTTCTTTTTCACGACGGAAATTACCTAGGCTCGGTTTTTATTCAGCTTCTATGAGCGACTGTTAAATGTAAGTGTTTGCTTTAGGAAATGGCGGCTTTAAACGTTTACGGATAAGCTTTGTTTATTTACTTTTTTTTATTAATTTGTGAAAAAACATCGTTTATTGTTTGTGTTTGGTAACAGTTTCGGTATATTAAAACCTTGGCGATAAGAGATAATTTTATGCTGTTTTTTTAACTTTTTCCATAGAATTGTGATCGTACAAAAGTTATATTTTAGTTAAAATATCTTATTACAGTCCGATGTAAATCCGTTTGATCTGTAATCGAAAACTGTACGCTTGAATACGTCAAAGAATAGGTACGATGTACGTAAAATATCGTGTCATTTTCTGAAACTTCATTTTGTTTTATTACATTCTATATATTATCAATTTTGTAACCATTTTATGCCGTACTTAAAATACTTCACCTAGCCCAGCTCATTTATTAATGGGCGTGAATTAAGTAAAACCAAAGCGTGAAATGTGCACAGAATCTGGTGTTGAATTTACTAAATCTGAAACACCTTGAGAACCCACTGTGACCCGTCAGGAAGTTTGAATCCAGTTACTGTTGTTGAATTTTAACGTAGTTTAGGCTGATCTTCAACCTTTACTAGCTTCATCAGGTTTGATAATTTATACGCCGAAACGCTTTATTGTATGCCCAGTGTTAATTATCCAAAACGCAAAAGTGCAAAAACAGAGAAAGTTAGTAGAAAATCGAAAATAAAAACTTCAAATTAAAACTGCATAAAAGTGGTTAATGTGTTTTTCATCGCGAAAACGGCTAATTAAATAATGAAAATAATAATAACATTTTCTTAAAGAAATTTAAGAACCTATCTAATGCGGTTTCGTGTTTGTGTTTGTGTGTGTGTGTGTGTGTGTGTGTGTGTGTGTGTGTGTGTGTGTGTGTGTGTGTGTGTGTGTGTGTGTGTGTGTGTGTGTGTGTGTGTGTGTGTGTGTGTGTGTGTGTGCGCGCGCGTGCGTGCGTGCGTGCGTGCGCGCGCGCGCGCGCGTGTGTGTGTGTGTGTGTGTGAGCGTGCGTGTGCGTGCGCGCGCGTGTACGTGTGTGTGTGTAGTGTGTGCGTGCGTGAGTGTGTGTGTGTGTGTGTGTGTGTGTGTGTGTGTGTGTGTGTGTGTGTTTGAATCTAACATCTTTGTGCGACAAAACAGCCTTTTGCTTGCGACGTACACAAGCACGCCGGTTGCAATTAAAAGTTAATGTTTCATAACGCGCATGAGCAATACCTCGGTGGGTGACCTTGACGTAGCAAATCTAGCATGCTTTATGCAAAGTAAAACAGCAATGACGTCACAATATATTTCCGTTAATAGTAGCTTAAAATCGTAAGTTTTCCTATTAAATAATCTTCCGCAAAGTGAATATCTCTTAATTGAATTAATTAAAGTATATAATAAAACAAAAAATATATCTATAAAAATAAGTACGTCAGTAAAACTAGTGAAAATTCAATTTTTTTTTTTTTTTTTAACGTTCGGCTATTGCGCACACTTGGGCTAATGCAGACGATGGGATTATTTATAGCGTATGAAAATGCCAAGCCCTCGCCGGGAATCGAACCCGGGTCCTCGGGGTGAAAGCCTAGTACGCTATCCACTAGGCCATCGAGTCGGCTAAAAAATACCAATCTAACTATAGTACAGACATAAACACAAAACAAAAAGGTAATACCCCAGTTTTAATTTAAAGTTAGACCCTATTATTGACAATTTTAAATATATAAAATGCTACGGTTAGGAAGAAAACCAAAAACAAACTTTAACCGCCGATTAAACAAATTAACGAGTTGCGATAACATTTAATTTGGCATGTAGGTTCTGTTTTCTCAAAACATATAGTCTACAAATTTTAGCGACCCCGTAAAAAGTGATCTAGAAGTCCAGGATCTGTGTCTTAACTAGATGGCCGCTCCATTAGTTCACTTTTCCATTGGGAATTCATTAGCAACTAACAATATTTTAAATGTTACGACAACTGAACCGACTTCAAATCTGATCCTTCACTGCGTACTGTCACGGTATTGTCTACCATAATATTTCAATTTCTTCAGCATAAAACATTCATACAATAAATCAAATCCTCAAAAGTTCTCTCGAAAAAGCCGTCAGACAGGACAAATTCTTTTATTACAAACGACTTCCCAAAACAATTCCACCAACCGAGTTTTACTGTGTGAAAATTTTTACTTCGGAAAAGTCGCCATCATTAATTGTAATTTAAAGAAGTTGGTGGTTTTCTTTTGTCGTTTGTGTGACAAGTTAATTGAAACATTCGGACGCCTTGAGAGGTTTCCCAGCCGAGCCACGGCCGGGTTATCAACCTCCGCTCACGAGCTGTACTCACGCGCTGTATTCAACAGCCTTATACAATCATCTGCACGTAGCTGTCAAATGCCGCCCGTTTATTGGATCATAAATACGCGATCAAGTCGAGTTTGATTCGAATGCATTTTTCGCTGCGCTCTTATCGGTGCCGAAACATCTGCCGTTGCGAAAACGTTTTAAAAGAAACGAATTCTGGTTCGCGTTTTTATTGGCGAGTTCCCGTTGAAAAGGAGCGGCTGCGATCCTGCATCATTCTAAACAGATTTCATTGGAACTTGGCACATAAATCGATTTTGATAATAGTTCTATACCGAAGAAAATCCTATCAACCGTTAAAATGCCGGCCTTTCATAACTTCTTATCCAATCCTTTCTTGAAAATCTAATTTTACCATTGTAATCGGCATTCAACTGTGTATAAACCATTTCGAATAAATTGAAAGTTTTAAAATTAATATGACGATCAAGATTCATTTTTTTTTAATTTTCAATGTCATTTTAGAGTTTAAAATATTAATTTATTGTAATTTTAATACTATGATTACGAAATCGGCTTTACTGTGACAGGTAACTGTTTAAATTTTCGTTTCTTATCTACCTTCAAACTAAAAGAACAGTAAATTAATTATTTAAAGCATTAAACGTTAATAATAAACTTAAACATCGTAAATAGTTTTTTATAAAGATGTTTTTTGAAATTTTTAATTTCTGAATTCTGTTTTTGAATTGAAGCTATAGTACAGTCAAACTGCTCGTATATTGTATTGAGTTGGATATGTTTAAGAAATATTTTCCGAGAAAACAAAAGCTTTCTTCAAACATCGCTTTGTTGTGGAAATTGAAATCTATCTTTGGTTTTAGGAAATACAATTTTCGTTTTTGTTGTACCCGTATTTCCTTTCGAACAATATCAGCTGTAAGATTGAATATTGAGTGTAAAGGGACTGAAATTACGTTGTTTTCAAATACAACGAAATTTTTAATTAAATTATTCCCCTTTAAAATGGCCGAAACGTAAATAGTGAGAAACGCTCAAGGTGTGGCAAATTTCTTCGTGTTTCAACAAATTTAATAGAGTAACAGGTTAAAAAGTTTTCGATATAAAACAACGACTGTTCTAGCTGAATTAAATTATTAAATATCTAATATTAAATTATGTTAAGTAGCTAACGATGACTGTTAATTGTAACAAAGCCGTTATCTCTGCGAATTCTAATTCAAAAGGCATCGGCAGAAAGCCGACAAACTTAACAATATAACAGGCGTAACATCGTTGAAATTATTTAACTACGCAAAACTCCGCCATTGTTTAGATTTATTTCAATTTTTTAAAATTTAGTGCACTCACTAGAGTTATGGATCTTCCTGTAATTGAAGATGCTACGTTTTGTTTAGTTATTTAAAAGCTATATTTGAACCAGTATGATATGGAATCTTCAAAAGTCATTACTTAAGTCATAGCTTTATTAATTTTTATTTTTCTAGTTTACTAGAATTAAAAGTAAATATCCCGAAATACAGGTAGACTATACACAAAATATTTCATCGCATTCAGTTACTGTGTTTAACCTGATGCTGCATGGACCGGTTTGAGTGTGTGTAAGTGTGTGTAGTGTGAGGTAAAACAACACATTTTTGCTATGTTCAGTATAATAATCTGCCTTAACCAGCTTCGTCAATTCTTTCGTTGGCGCGTTTCGGAGAACCTCCATCTTCAAAAACTATTGAGTATAGAAATAGTTTTTGAAGATGAAGGTTCTCCGAAACGCGTCAACGAAAGTAGAATCAACGAAGATAGTGAAGGCAGATCATTATACTGAACACAGTAACAAAATATCATTTTATAAACACAAAAACAGTTCGTCTACTTTCTCTTATTTTTAAAAAAACACGTCTTTAATTTTCAGTGATTATATTTTTCTATATTCAGGCTCAAACGTTTAAGGCTTTTCCATAATCAATTATTTTAAAACTTATTGTCTAGAAGTACGTTGCAATAGGATAGCTGTAAGCTCGCACGAAAGTACAAAGGTTGCTCGTTTTTAAAAACTTTTAAAAGCGATCTCAAAATACTACAATAGTTTTCTGTGTCAGTAATCTCCGCGAACATGTTTTATTGAATTTCTAAAAATATGTTTGTGCATTAATGAATAACAGAACATAAGATGTGAGAATCACTTAACAACAGTGATTGCAGGAAAATCTGTTTTAAAAGTAACTGACAAAAACATACCCAAATCTACAATTAAATATGTAAGCGTTGAGTGTTAAGTAATAATATTAAAATCACAAACAAACGTTAAAAATCTCCCATTTTGAACTGACCTGAGCAGTAAAACCAGGCACCTCATGGAAACCTGAAACATAAAAAAGTTAAATTAAGATAGTTGAAATAATACTTAACTGCCAGACATTTTACAATGACTGTTTAATTTTGCTTTTAACTGAACTATTAGGTTCAGTCTGTTTGCATATTCTCAATCAAATTTAAATACAGTCATGCGAACAGTTGTATTATAAAACACATTTTGAATGAGCAGGATCTTATACTCGGATTTTAGAAATAGTTTTCATTGGAGTGAAAACATTGTCACAAACTTAGTGGTCGTCTCCAAAATGTACTTTACATGCTTACTCAAACTACAATACTAGGGAAGGCAGGTTATTACACTGAACATAGTGAAAATAATCCTAGCAGAAAAGAAGAAGAATATAGATAGTTTTCAACACATTTTTGACTCAATTAGTAGCGGCCAGAAAACGGAATATTCTGTAAAAATAATAGGAATTACCGCCATTTTGGAACTGTCGAACGAGCTTGGTCCAGTTGTAATGAAAATAAATTTGTTCCAAGTTTGAATTGAATCGGTATAAATTATGATTTTAAACTTTCAAATTACATTGAAAATGCAAAAATAAACCCTGGCCACAGACAGACTTATTTTTCACACACACACACACACACACACACACACACACACACACACACACACACACACACACACACACACACACACACACACACACACACACACACACACACACACACACACACACACACACACACACACACACACACACACACACACACACACACACCTAACACACACCTAACGCACGCACACACACACACACACACACACACACACACACACACACACACACACACTAACACACACCTACACGCACACACACACACACACACACACACACACACACACACACACACACACACACACACACACACACACACACACACACACACACACACACACACACACACACACACACACACACACACACACACACACACACACACACACACACACACACACACACACACACACACCCACACACACACACACACCTAACACACACACACACACACACACACACACACACACACACACACACACACACACACACACACACACACACACACACACACACACACACACACACACACACACACCTAACACACACCTAACACACACCTAACACACACACACACACACACACACACACACACACACACACACAAAAGGATGAGGCTGCAAACATATCTGCGAGGCAGCATTGCACCGGAAAGTCTGGTTGCGACTATGATGGCTTCAGAGGCCAACTGGAGGGCCATTGGGAGATTCGCTTTAGTGGTCATGTAGAAGTTGAGGGCTGAGGATCGAGAAAGGAGAGCCAACGCTGTAGAAGAGTAGGCATTCAGCCAGTCCACCTTCCCATGAAGTAATGCCTAGCGGCGTTTCCGTGGGGAGGTTTACAGAAGAGGGATGCTTTTGGTGTTTTTTTTAATGGGTAACAATATATCTTAACTTAAGTTTGAACTTAATTTGAGTCCCACACTCTGGGGTAGTGCGTACCCTACCCCAGTTAGTCTATAAAAGATTTTTTCCACCTTTTATTGGCATAGCAAAACACACACACACACACACACACACACACACACGCGCACACACACACACACACACACACACACACACACACACACACACAATACTGTGTAATATGATACAAAAACTGGCTTATATACTTGAGTTTTTTATATTATAAGAAATATATTAATAGATCCCGGGTCTGGTGTCTTACCATGATGTCAGTTCCAGTAGTTCAAATGTCCACTCCAATTGAAATTCACTAATTCACTAATAAAAACTCGATGAGTGTACATAACTGGTTCTTACTGTATTTTATAATGGCAATAGCATTTACTTGTGCATTTTACTGCCCAGATACACATGCCTACATAAACACGCTTACTTCACTGGACGCATTACTTATCAGCTGTGACAGCGATGTTACAGGGCTCGCCCGCATCTGTATCGCGTCCCCGGGCGTACTTCTGCTTGACGTTTTGTATACAGTTTCAGTCCTTGTAAATTTCAAGCCCTGTTGGACGTTAATCTCGGCCTGATACAATGATCCCCGGCTGCACACGATTGGAGCCGGGTTCAGTTTACAGCACGGGACCAATACACGCATCGTGAGACGGACATAAAAATAATACACAGATGAGATGTTAACGGACAAAATAATTTTAAATACTGTATACGTACAGTGGTCCTCGTTTTGTGTGACAGTGAATCGAACTAAAGTTAAGGGACTGTTTTCTTTTCAAAATGGCAGATTTAAATCTTATTTTTTCTTTTATGAAAAAACTAGCTGTTACCCGTTGCGGCTTTGCCTGCAATTATAATATAGGCAATAAAATTTATAGTCGATTTTCAAAATCAGAATAGGTCATTTCATTTTAATATATGTTACATAAATTAAATGTAAATGTAAATATACTATTTACAATATTATACGATTTATGGTTTTCGGCCAAGAAATATACATTTTTGCTACTCGATACTCTAAAACAGGGTCCTGTCATATTTGAATAAAATACAGTATTATTAAAAAGTCACTATTATTCAATTAAACTGGAATAGTATTGTGTTTATCTCAGGTACCTAAACCGTGTTCATATCAAATTTAATCTCAATTGGTCCAGTAGTTAAAGTGTGATTGAATAACAAACAAATAAACAAAAACAAACTTTCAGAAAAATAATATGATTACCTGTTACCCGTCACGGCTTTTCCCGCAATCGTAATATACATTAAAGATCACGCAAGACCGTGTTAGGACCAACAACCGTGTCAGTTAGGTTATGGTGTATTTCTTTTTTAAAATGAAGGTTTTTAACACACCACCGTGTTAGTTAAGTTATGGATTACTCTTTAAAAAAAATTATGCTTTTTCCCTGCATCACCGTATTATGCCCAACAACCGTGCCAGTTAGGTTCTGAAGTACTCTTTTTTAAAAAATAAATGAAGGTTTTTTTAATACATCACCGCGTTAGGCCTAACAACCATGTTAGTTAACTTATGGAGTATTCTTTAAAAAAAATGTAAACATTTTTCACGCATCACCATGTTAGACTTAACAACCGTGTCAGTTAAGGTTTGGAGTACTCTTTAAAAAAATAACGGTTTTTTCACACATCGCCATGATAGGCCCAACAACCATGTCAGTTATGATATGTGGTATTCTTTAAAAAAATATAAAGGTTTTTTCACGCATCACTGTGTTAGGCCTAACAACCGTGTTAGTTAAGTTATGGAGTACTCTTTAAAAAAAAAATAACTTTTTTTTTCATGCGTCACCTTATTAGGCCCAACAACCGTGTCAATTAGGTTATAAGTACTATTCAAAAAAAAATTAATAAAGGTTTTTTAATGGATCACCGTGTTAGGTATAACAACCATGTTAGTTAGCTTATGGAGTATTCTTTTAAAAAAATATAAAGTATTTTTCACGCATTACCATGTTAGACCTAACAACCGTGTCAGTTAAGGTTTTCAGTACTATTTAAAAAAAATAAAGTTTTTTTCACACATTACTGTGATAGGCCCAACAACCGTGTCAGTTAGGATATGTAGTATTCTTTAAAAAAATATAAACGTTTTTCACGCATCACCGTGTTAGGCCTAACAACCGTGTTAGTTAAGTTATGGAGTACTCTTTAAAAAAAAAATAACTTTTTTTTTCATGCGTCACCTTATTAGGCCCAACAACCGTGTCAATTAGGTTATAAGTACTATTCAAAAAAAAATTAATAAAGGTTTTTTAATGGATCACCGTGTTAGGTATAACAACCATGTTAGTTAGCTTATGGAGTATTCTTTTAAAAAAATATAAAGTATTTTTCACGCATTACCATGTTAGACCTAACAACCGTGTCAGTTAAGGTTTTCAGTACTATTTAAAAAAATAAAGTTTTTTCACACATTACTGTGATAGGCCCAACAACCGTGTCAGTTAGGATATGTAGTATTCTTTAAAAAATATAAACGTTTTTCACGCATCACCGTGTTAGGCCTAACAACCGTGTCAATTAGGTTATGTAGTATTCTTTAAAAATTAAAGGTTTTCTTCACACATCACCGTGATAGGCTCAACATCAGTATCAGTTATGTTATGTAGTATTCTTTAAAACAATATATAGGTTTTTTCACGCATCACTGTGTTAGGCCTAACAATCATGTCAATTAGGATATGTAGTATTCTTTAAAAAAATATAAAGGTTTTTCACGCATCACCGTGTTAGGCCTAAATACCGTGTCAATTAGGTTATGTAGTTTTCTAAAATAAAATAAAGGTTTTTTCACACATCACCATGATTGGCCCAACAAACGTGTCAGTTGGGATATCTAGTAGTCTTTAAAAAATATAAAGGTTTTTTCACGTATCACCGTGATAGGCCCAACAACCGTGTCAGGATATATAGTAGGCTATTTTTAAAAAATATAAAGGTTTTTCACGCATCACCTTGTTAGGCCTAACAACCGTGACAGTTTGGTTATGCTGTATTCTTTTAAAAATTGGTTTCTTATCACCAAAACCCGTGTTAGACGTATTTTTATTGTTTTACCGATTTACAACACGTTACTGATTTTCGCCGGGTAGCAATTTTGAGGTTATGTTGGTCACTTTTATTTTCGATTTTATCGTACTTCTCGTGCATTCATATTTTGTATTCTTGCTTTTTGGCACATAATACTATTTTAGTATTAAATAAGGCATAAAATGCTTATTTTAGTAACAAAAATATCGAAAAATAAGGATATGCTTCACTGCATGTTTACCATAATGTAATTACACAAATATATATACTACCTTACAATTGGCACTCTGTGTAGGGATTTTTTTACATTTAATATTGAAAATTCAACACAAAGTAACAAATTAAAGTCAGTTTTGAAAAAAATTTCAACTAAAATATTGAAAATGTTACATTAAAAGCAATAATTTTGCAATAAATAAAACACAGATTAAGATTCTTAAAATAGGATTGAATCTATCTTTATCTCAGGTACCTAAATCACATGTCCAGTAAACAACTACAGTTAACAGATGTTACAAAACTAAAAACTGATAATTATTTTGGACTGGGTAAGTAGTATAATGACGTTTTGTAAAACGGGAATAGGCCTATATGTATCTCTGATACTTAAACCATATACGTACCAAATTTCACTTTAATTGATCCAGTGGTTAAAGTGTGATTGAATAACAAACAAACAAACAAACAAACACACAAACTTTCAGAAATATAATATGAATTAGATTATGAAATTTCTAGATGGTAAATTTTTATAATTTTAATGTCTCGAACCACATATAGGAATCATACAACCGTTACTAAAGCACTTTATTAGTTTTTTAGTATACGAAGTATAGTACTGTGTTTGCGCTTAAGTTACATTTGTAAGTTTTGGCGCCTATATACTTCGTCAGATCCACAGAGTTCAAAAAAATGGTTTTCACGTGTTGTCCGTGCTTGACTTTTTGACCGATTCATAACATTTATCGTGTAGATATAAGTTTAACGTTATTAAATCAGAATATTTAAAAAATTTTAAACATTGTTTTTAATCCTTTTTTTTAAAGAAAACACGTTAAAGGCGAAAATAATCTGACTTTCTGTAAGAAGTCTCTAACGTTTTTGATAAAATTTGACATAGTTGCCCTTAAAAATATATTTAAGGCAAATGTGTTACAATTTCGTCGAAAAGATTTGTTCAATAACTGCAACAGATAAAAACCAAAAAACAAATTCATTAAAATCGGCTGATTTCCTCGAATTTTGGTTCATACATGAAGACTGATCAAACAGATATCAGTTTACCAAATTTTTTAATAAAATTAATTTACGGTTCGCATGTAGGCCTAAATCAGAATAAACTGAAAATGAAATGTTTTATTCTTTTAAATTTTGTTTTATTTAAACTTTTATTTGGTGTGCAAAATTGTAAAAATATTATAATTTACAATCTTTGTGAGGCTAATAATCGATGTAATACGGTAAATTCCCACAGCAGTGTCTAGATTCGAACCTGCGAACGGTTCCGAGTTCCAGCGACCTGATGTTTATCCTACCGATTGATCTTCGCTCTTTCCTTGTTAAAAACGTATCCTAAGCTAAGAGATCAAAACCGTCAAAACGTTACCAACACGTGCGAAGCCTGCAAAATTATTTTTAACAATTTTAAAAACTTCAGTTAAAATATAGCCTACTATTAGACTTTATTTTTAAATAATTAACGACATATACTTAATTCTGTATCGTAATAATGTATCACATGCTATTTATTATCGAGTTATGGAAAATCTAGCATACAACGATTTTCATTAAACAAATTTCAAATAACACACCTTTGTAGCATGTATCGTGTTTTAGGGCTGGTTGTGGTGGATTTTCCGGGACCGGGACGCGTGATGCGAGGAACTTGTTTATATATATATATATATATATATATATATATATATATATATATATATATATATAACAGTATATTTTGCACGCCGTACGTCTCATATTAAATTAATTATAATTAAAAATTATTGTGTTTCCGCCCGGGATCGAACCGTAGACCTTTAGCGTGTGAGACGCGTGTGATAACCACTACCCTACGGAAACTACGAAAGCGTTTGACCGATTTAAGTATATGAAAGAATTTTTTTAAGGCGAAAAGCACATTGAAATTCGAAATGACCGCCATTTTGAACATGTTGGTTTGATCATGCCATTTTGAACACGAAATTTATTGGTTAACAAATTTATTAGAGTTATTACCAAAATCAATTTTAGTAACTGCATATATATATATATATATATATATATATATATATATATATATATATATATATATTCTGTTTTGTTATTTTAAGGCGAAAAGCACATTGAGGCTATTATCGCCTCCCTAAATGTAAGTGTGAGTGTAAAGTGTTAAAGTCTTAAGTGTAGTGTTGTAAGTGTAAATGTGTGTTAGACTCGGGTACCGCGAGGGACGTCTAAATCCTCTCAATAGGTGCTGCTAGTCCGCACCCTCCTGCAGACTAATGAAAGGGATCGTTAATTTAATCTTGGTAGTTATATTAAAATATCAGTTATTTTGTATTAATTAATAAAGATCAGCTGATTTCATTGAAGAGCTAATAGGCTGTAGAAAGTTTTAAGTTATGTTACTAACATTAGTTATGTTAATTTGTAGTTTATATTAATTCGTAACGATCAGCTGATTTCATTGAACAGCTGATAGGGTATAATACCTTTCAGGTTATGTTGCTAAAAACTAGCTATGTTTGTCGTGTTTTCGAACAAATTATCGTAATTAAAATAAAAAAAAGAGAAAATATGATACACGAAATGTATTTATGTTTTAAGAACATTAATCAAAAACCGCTAAATCAGTTAAATATATTACAGTTGATTTGTTTAATGTGTTCATCTGTGCATATTTTTTAATAACGTAAAATCTGAAAAAATTACATTAATTACTATCGTTTGTGAATTTTGTTTAATAAGGTGACTTGTTTTTAATTTTATGAAACAATGATGTAAAACTGTTTTCCGTTTGTTTAGGTTAGTTGTAGCGCCGTGAAAAAACTCTACCCAAGAACTGCTCAGTTTGATTAAACAGTCTGTGAATAGCCTCGCTTGCTCCGTTATTCTTTACCTTCATTCAACTTTGCCTGGCCAATATTGCAACAGTGTAAACAAGCCCAAAAGAAAAACAACCATGACGCACGTAGGATGTACTAAGCCTATCGTATATTTCACTCCGCATAAGTTAACTTAATTCATTTATTTACTTAACCAGTTATAAATATAAAATATAAAGTACTGTTAATGGGCGTTGATTTTGTGTGAACATGCCAACTATATTTTTCACCTTTTATAGATAATTATTGCATTAATTTAAACATTTTGTTATGATCAAAAGTGTGTATCGTATTTTTTTAATTATTATTGTTCAGATATTTACCATTATTTGTGTGTATGTAAACAATATACGAAGTTCGTAAGTTTGGATCAAATGTCTAATTCAGAACACAAACTTATAATGTTCTTGTAGAAATTATGTGCTCTATACCTAAGTAGCTAAGTTTATGCTCTATACCTAAGTTTATGATTTAAGTTAGACAATTGAGAAAAAAAATGTATAAATAGTTTCAAAATTTCGTATATTGTTTTTAATAATATCATTAACTAATACCGTTAAAAGTGTACAATTAGACCGTCTTAATTTTATACGATTCTAAATGGAGTTAAAGTATGTGCAATTTCATATTGGTTCATTAAACAAAAATGTCTTAAGGTAATGTTCAGTGTAGCCTAAATATATATAAAATTAAACATTAAAACATTGTAAAAAGGACATTTTGAAGTAAGCAATTTGTGAAAATTAATGTTTTTGTTGAAAGTAATCTTAAAATCGTGTTTAAAAATAAATTGTATGTATATTTATTACGGACAACAAATTAGTGGTAATTGCTAAAAACACTGCACAGCATTGTAAATGGGCCTGAATCCTTGCTCGACCTGTCTCTTCCAGGTGAGCAAAGTTTCAGGTGTGTTTACTTTGTTGTACGACGACAACAGAAGATCCTCGCTGGCTGCTGCGATGTCCTTACATCTGACACTTCCACGCATCGCCTGACACTTGCTTCAAACCTGGGATGAATTTGAATGCAAGGTGAGCAAAGTTTCAGGTGTGTGGGTGAGAATTGTATCACAACAGCTTCTGTCATTGAAATGAGACTCGCTCCAACAATTACCCGCAAACTAACTTCAGGGACACACTCTTCTAGTTTACAAAAGACGGCCTTCAACTATCAAAACATGAAATGAATTTCTGTTATGCAGATGTACCAGTCTTCATTGTGTTGTTTTATTGTTCAAATGTACAATGTTAATAAAACTGGAATTGCCGAACGCTTTTACGTAAACAGTCTTATAAATATTTATACATTATAATTAATTGTTGTTGTTATGATTAATAATTGTTAAAAATATTTTAAAACGAATCGATGCAAAAATAAAACATTATCTGTATAACGCTTTATAATAAATTGTTTATCTTATCACAAATAAATTAATATTAAAAATGTAATATAACACTATTACTTAAAGAAATTATAATTTTTCTTCAAACTTGTTCATTTTATCTTTATAGGCCTCCTACCTTATTCATTGTGATTATGATACGACTTCATATAACGTTATTTACGTGTTTACTGTTTACAAATTACTTTGAGCAGTCGATATGTTTCTATGTTCTTCACGAGTAAGACAAATAACTTATTTATTGTGACTTCAAGTTACTCTACAGATTGAATCTCAGTTGAAAGAACGTACAAACCTGACGGAGGTCAGGTTCCGTATATTCAACGTAATTTAAAAACGCTAATATGTGTACATCTTGGCATTAATAATGGCAGTGAAATCATATTTTCAGAACAACTTAATATTAAAAAAATTACTGTAGGCGTCTATTTTTAAAGTGGTTGGTTTCTTATCATCGGCGAGACAGCTGTGTAAATTTATTCACGGTTTTAAACTTATTATAAGTGAAACTATTGTTATATTGATAAAGTAATCTTCAACTTCTGTTACTATTCACGTCACAACAATGTTACTATATTAATCGATATAGCGTTTGAAAACAAATCGTCACAAAATTTTCTAAAGTTGACGCCATTTGCAAAAACGCTAATAGGTGTATATCTTGGCATTAATAATGGCAGTGAAATCATATTTTCAGAACAACTTAATATTAAAAAAATTACTGCAGGCGTCTATTTTTAAAGTGGTTGGTTTCTTATCATCGGCGAGACAGCTGTGTAAATTTATTCACGGTTTTAAACTTATTATAAGTGAAACTATTGTTGTTATATTGATAAAGTAATCTTCAACTTCTGTTACTATTCACGTCACAACAATGTTACTATATTAAATGATTTAGCGTTTGAAAACAAATCGTCACAAAATTTTCTAAAGTTGACGCCATTTGCAAAAACGCTAATATGTGTACATCTTGGCATTAATAATGGCAGTGAAATCATATTTTCAGAACAACTTAATATTAAAAAAATTACTGTAGGCGTCTATTTTTAAAGTGGTTGGTTTCTTATCATCGGCGAGACAGCTGTGTAAATTTATTCACGGTTTTAAACTTATTATAAGTGAAACTATTGTTGTTATATTGATAAAGTAATCTTCAACTTCTGTTACTATTCACGTCACAACAATGTTACTATATTAAATGATTTAGCGTTTGAAAACAAATCGTCACAAAATTTTCTAAAGTTGACGCCATTTGCAAAAACGCTAATATGTGTATATCTTGGCATTAATAATGGCAGTGAAATCATATTTTCAGAACAACTTAATATAAAAAAAATTACTGTAGGCGTCTATTTTTAAAGTGGTTGGTTTCTTATCATCGGCGAGACAGCTGCGTAAAGTTATTCACGGTTTTAAACTTATTATAAGTGAAACTACTGTTGTTATATTGATAAAGTAATCTTCAACTTCTGTTACTATTCACGTCACAACAATGTTACTATATTAAATGATATAGCGTTTGAAAACAAATCGTCACAAAATTTTCTAAAGTTGACGTCATTTGCAAAAACGCTAATACGTGTACATCTTGGCATTAATAATGGCAGTGAAATCATATTTTCAGAACAACTTAATATTAAAAAAATTACTGTAGGCGCCTATTTTTAAAGTGGTTTGTTTCTTATCATCGGCGAGACAGCTGCGAAAATTTATTCACGGTTTTAAACTTATTATAAATGAAACTACTGTTGTTATATTGATAAAGTAATCTTCAACTTCTGTTACTATTCACGTTACAACAATGTTACTATATTAAATGATATAGCGTTTGAAAACAAATCGTCACAAAATTTTCTAAAGTTGACGCCATTTGCAAAAACGCTAATATGTGTACATCTTGGCATTAATAATGGCAGTGAAATCATATTTTCAGAACAACTTAATATTTAAAAAATTACTGTTGGCGTCTATTTTTAAAGTGGTTGGTTTCTTATCATCGGCGAGACAGCTGCGTAAAGTTATTCACGGTTTTTTAACTTATTATAAGTGAAACTATTGTTGTTATATTGATAAAGTAATCTTCAACTTCTGTTACTATTCACGTCACAACAATGTTACTATATTAAATGATTTAGCGTTTGAAAACAAATCGTCACAAAATTTTCTAAAGTTGACGCCATTTGCAAAAACGCTAATATGTGAACATTTTGGCATTAATAATGGCAGTGAAATCATATTTTCAGAACAACTTAATATTAAAAACATTACTGTAGACGTCTATTTTTAAAGTGGTTGGTTTCTTATCATCAGCGAGACAGCTGCATAAATTTATGCACAGTTTTAAACTTATTATAAGTGAAGCTATTGTTATATTGATAAAGTAATCTTCAACTTCTGTTACTATTCACGTCACAACAATGTTACTATATTAAATGATTTAGCGTTTGAAAACAAATCGTCACAAAATTTTCTAAAGTTGACGCCATTTGCAAAAACGCTAATATGTGTACATCTTGGCATTAATAATGGCAGTGAAATCATATTTTCAGAACAACTTAATATTAAAAAAATTACTGTAGGCGTCTATTTTTAAAGTGGTTGGTTTCTTATCATCGGCGAAACAGCTGCGTAAATTTATTTACGATTTTAAACTTATTATAAGTGAAACTATTGTTATATTGATAAAGTAATCTTCAACTTCTGTTACTATTCACGTCACAACAATGTTACTATATTAAATGATATAGCGTTTGAAAACAAATCGTCACAAAATTTTCTAAAGTTGACGTCGTTTGCAAAATCCTTCCTCAATTTTCTGAATGAGTAACTTGAATAAATATTTAGAGAAAGCAAAGCCAAATCCAAATTAAATATTTATCCGAGGACTGTGGAGCGAGCATTTATTTGTACTTTTTTATTTCATTTATTTATTTAGCCTCGCTTAATTACTAACGCCTCGACAAGCACAGACGTTTACTCTGTTTACGAAGACTTCGATCAATCGAATCTATTATCTGTGCTTTATATTAAATGCGATGCCCATCCATAGAAGCGGATGCTTAATTCTGAACAGTTGCGTCTGTATGAAGTCAAATTGGAAAAAATATAGACACGGAATTTCAAAAAAAAAAGAAGAATCTTGGCACGCACCTGTCTTGCTGACGTGATGGAAGCGAATTTCTAACGTTATTTTTATTTCTAGCTTACAATCAGATTTCCCTATCACAATTAGGATAACATCTGCATACCTGCTTTTCAAATTTTATTGAAAATATACGTATGCTAGATTGAAGTATATGCATATAGGCTACTTTTTAACAATCACTCAGAAAGTAATCTAGAAGGCAAATTGGAGTTCATTTCAAGGCCTCGGCTGCTCTAATAGCTAATTATGCAATGACAATTTGATAAAAATAGGATAATTGCCGTAAAAAGTGTAGGTTTTATCAGTTTAAAAAAAAAAATCGAAACCATTCACTTTAATAAATTTTCAAAAGTCGAATTTTCCACTTTAATTCTATAAGTAGCTGTAAAGTATAAAATATATACATATAATATATATGTATATAATTATATATATAATTATATATATATATATATATATATATATATATATATATATATATATATATATATATATACATGTATAACACACACTTCTAGTTTTGCAATTAACTGATTAAAACTTACCTCTCCAAAAAATATTCTAAATATGAACAAGGACGTTCAACGTAAAATTACGCAGTAAATTAAAAAAAAATACCTTTACAAAAGTCTTGTAGACCCCTATTATTAGCATCCTAAACTCTGTTAACGCAATTAGAGCAGTAATATAACTTAGAGGGTGTTACTTAAGCCAACAAGTATTAGCCTATGTGATTTTTTTTAATAATGTATTTAAATTCAAAATGGTAATTAACAGAAACCAATTACTAAGAAGAACATAAATTATTTAAAGTTATTTGCTTTTAACTGAACCAATTGTAAATTGTCAATTTTATTGAATATTTCACAATTTAAATGATCAAATTGCTTTCCCTGAATTAAATATTGCACAATTTAAATGATCAAATTGCTTTCCCTTAATTAAATATTGCACAATTTAAATGATGAAATTGCTTTCCCTCAATTAAATATTGCACAATTTAAAAGATCAAATTGCTTTCCCTCAATTAAATATTGCTCAATTTAAATGATCGAATTGCTTTTCCTCAATTAAATATTGCACAATATAAACGGTCAAATTGCTTTCCCTCAATTAAATATTGCACAATTTAAAAGATCAAATTGCTTTCCCTCAATTAAATATTGATCAATTTAAATGATCGAATTGCTTTCCCTCAATTAAATATTGCTCAATTTAAATGATCGAATTGCTTTTCCTCAATTAAATATTGCACAATATAAACGGTCAAATTGCTTTCCCTCAATTAAATATTGCACAATTTAAAAGATCAAATTGCTTTCCCTCAATTAAATATTGCTCAATTTAAATGATCGAATTGCTTTTCCTCAATTAAATATTGCACAATATAAACGGTCAAATTGCTTTCCCTCAATTAAATATTGCACAATTTAAAAGATCAAATTGCTTTCCCTCAATTAAATATTGATCAATTTAAATGATCGAATTGCTTTCCCTCAATTAAATATTGATCAATTTAAAAGATTAATTGTTTTCCCTCAATTAAATATTGCACAATATAAACGGTCAAATTGCTTTCCCTCAATTAAATATTGCCCAATTTAAGTAATGAAATTGTTTTCCCTCAATAGAGCAATAGCTTGGAAGTGCTAAATTCGGTTTACTACATCTCGTACAATTTCAGGAGATATACGAACAGATTCTGTGGTTGTTCGTTTTTAAGTCATCATTGTTTCCCAGTTCTGTAGAAATTGTTTTTGAGATATCGCGTCTAGACATCTGGCCTGTCTACTGCTCCTCTACACCTAACACATTTGTTCGGGAAGATGTCACTTGAAATTTTCTGAGCTTTAAGATCGTAAATTGGTGTTCTAGCCTGTTGAAAGCATGCGTTGTTTGATTGCAGTTGTCTTTTAACATTTCCATTTAACATGAATGTCATTTCGTCTGAGAAAAGTTCGATAAGAGTGCGTCTTGTCTAGAGGAAATGCAGCGCTTGTAAGGCACGGAAAAATGAATGTAAAAAAAAATCAGGGGAAAACTGTAACAGGACACAATAAAAGAAATCAACGTGGCAGAAATCAAACGTGGCTTCCATTTGTCCGGGTTTTCCCTAGACAGTCTGGAATTTTCATTCTCATCTGGGGAAGGGAACTGTTCTGTTTTGGAATAAAAATACCACTGGTTTGAGATAGAAAAACTTGTGTCAGTAAGTGATTCAAAATGTAATAGCTATTTTGAAGCATAAAGCAGACGCAGTTAGGCCTTAACCGAAAGGTTGCAAGAAGTTTTCAGTTTTGGAAAAAATAATAGGGCCTACTTCCTATAAGGAAGTTTTCAAATTAGTAGAGTTTTGGACTTGTCTACCTGCAACTTCTGCACCAGTGGAGAGGGTATTTCAATCGTGAATAATATCTAAACAACAGACAATTTAAATGTTGCTTACTTAAGTTGAATACCAAATTCCTAATGTTGTGTTTCATGAACTAACCAAAAACACAATACATGTTTACAGAAAATCTGTAGTATAGAAAATATAAATGTTCTGCCGTTAGAGCTGGACCCAAGGGAAGTTAATGATGACACAGACACTGTGAACTGGGATTTGTTTCATTTTTCTAAGCTTTGAAAGTCAATTTAATTAACAGTGTTTTGTGTCCCTAAAAAGGTTATGGTTAAATAAAAATAGTATTTTTTTAAATAAAAATAAATTTGTAATTGTTTCTTACATTTTATTTTGAACCTCATAAGTTCAATATATGACTTATATTATTTTAAATTTTTATTTTTAGTTTTGTAATTTTTAAAATTTGTAGTGTCCTGCATGTTGTATCCATGTTCTAGGATTTTAAAGCACTTGTCCTTCGTTTCAACGAAGAAATTATGGAAGCCCTAAAACTGATTAGTAAGAACGCAAAAACATGACAATTTCACTAAAATGAACGTAGTTAATATGAACTATTGTTAGAAAAACGACAAAATTGAAATACATGAAATATATTGAAAAAATGTGTGAAAATGTCAACTCGTGAAACTTTACATTTTTGTCGATGTGTTGAATGTTTTAACCGACATTTTTTCGTAAGCTACAATATTAGAAAATTATTTACCTCAGTCGATCATTTTTCTCCTCCTATTGTACAAATTGATTGGTTTCTTTTGCAGACGTACTTCCGATATATCATAAGTCGCTATTTCAGCGCGAAAGGACGTTCTGCAGATTTATCTGATCTTAAAAAAATGTTTTTCGTGACATAAAAAATATGTGAAAATGTCAACTCGCGAAAGTTTACGTTTTTGTCGATGTGTTGAATGTTTTAACCGACATTTTTTCGTAAGCTACAATATTAGAAAATCATTTACCTCAGTCGAACATTTTTCTCCTCCTATGATCTTAAAAAAATGTTTTTCTTGAGATAAAAAATGTGTTTTCTTACAAAATGATTACATATTTATAGAAGTAAAAAACATTTAAAGAGGGGGAAAATTACAACTCGAAAATGCCATAAGTAATTTTGATGCTGCCATATTATATTGAATAATTTCATTGAGCAATATAAATTATGTACAGTCTGCATCTCGTATAACTCGCCTCAGCATTGTACAGTCAGTGTAACTACACAATTGTGTTTATTTTCGTTTTCGATAGTGTTAGAATTTATTAATTTGATGTTCTAAAGCGAGTATGAATCTTAAACAAAAATTAGAAAGGCGGACGAATTGAAATTCTCGCACAGGGCACATATCACCCTCGAACGGCGCTGGAGAAGGTTTCAGAGTTGTAAAATTGTGGTGAATCGTAAATTCATAAAAGCCATAACTTCGCAGTACTCAACTAGATGATCGAAATCATGTATTACTTCTAATCCATCGTGGCAGGACTTAGAATCCCCCTGTGGTGACCCTATCTTACAAAACTTGTTTCTTGAAACAGCTAACATTCTTGAAACCAGTAAACGTCAATCTTGAAACTCTTTTTAAAAATTCTGTATATTCGACACGAAATGGTCAAACTGAATTACTGTCACCATAATCATCATAAAAAATCATCATAAAACATCATAAAAACATCATAAATTACATAAAAACATCATAAAAAATGTAATTAGTTCTGTTTCGTATAAAATAAGCACAAAAAGTAAACTTATAATAATTTTAAAATAAATATTAACATTAAAAAATTTTCTATAAATCAGTATTGAAAATATTTTCAGCACAGAATTGATTTTAAGATTGATTTAATCGTTTATTGACGATCTAATAATAACAGTAAGTTTTATAAAAGCGATAATATACTTTATAGTATTGATTTGTTTTTGCTTTTACCATAAATCAGTTAATTTCTTTTTCTTGGTGATTTCCTTTCACTCAATTTTCCATCTAAGATTGTTTATTTCTTTCAAGACATTTTAATGTTCCAATTAAATTTAGGGTGCTTAATTAATAATAATTAGTATTTTAATCACATATTAAAATGAAACTTTTCAACTTGCTAATTGAAAAGCAATTAATTTATTCGATGCGTTTTCTTCTTGTTTATTTTCAGACGCGAATTTGTGTTTCCGATCGATTAAACAAAAAATCAAAAATAGATTTAGACACAAAAATACAGATTTCGTCAGGTTTTACGTTAAAATCATACAAACACAACAACATTTTTGATCTAAGGATTTATCAAAACGAAAAAATATCTCCGATGTTCATAATAGAATTTCTTGTAGCTCAGCATACACTAAGGACTGCAAGGACACATTTACGTTACATTAGGGTTTGTAATTCGGTTGTAACTAGCTTAGCCAATGGTTTTTTTAAAAAATGTCCGTTTGCACAACAGTATCTCCTTGTATAGTAAAATAATAATTACAAAATATATGTTAGTAATTGATTTACACCTTTCTATATAACAAACGATTAACCGATTTTGACTAAATAAAACTACGATTTGACTAAATATCGTTGAGTTATTTTAACTTGTTTAAACTAAAAACTAAAGACATGCTGTTATGAAGAACAATATTTCTTCAATATTCACTTAACATTCAACATATTAATATTCAATATTAATATTCAACATTCACTTAATATTTCTTCAATAAATCTACTATTTTGAATTAAATTCGGCTCAGTTGTTGTTTTTAAATATTTTTTTTTTAACGTCCGACTATTGTGCACACTTGGGCTAATGCAGACGATGGAATGCTTTATAGCGTATGAAAATGCCAAGCCCTCGCCGGGAATCGAACCCGGGTCCTCGGGGTGAAAGCCCAGTACGCTATCCACTAGGCCACCGAGGAGGCTGTGTTTTGTAAATAAAGCAGGCAAATAAAACAGACGTGTGTATCTTTATGTATTTTCTGGTTCAGAAGCCATCAAGAATTGTTGAGAAATAGTAGTTAAGAAAAAATCTGCATTTTTATGAAACTCGGATTAATTATGCTTAACAGTGTGTCGAATTGAACTAGATTTACATTTTGAGCGAAATACTGAAAGCCGAGATTATCACTAGAATGTTTGAATTGTAATATAATCAACGTATTGTATGTAAATATACAGTTTTATGTTTATCTGATCAGTGTGTAAAATTAAATCAAAGAAAACCAAAATAATCCCTGACCGCCTTTGGGTTTCCACAATCCGAGTTTATTCTTTAACTTAGCGTGTTGCAATCTTCTAAGTATACTTTATGTAAAGGTTTTTGCGCACGCTATTGGACGGGAGGTCAAGGTTGACTATGCTTTTGCACTTGAACAAGTTTTATTTTAAAACATCTTACTTATTTCTTAATGATCCAAACGTCTGCCTACATAAAAGATTGTTTCTTTTCATATCTCGTATCCGCTAATTAAGAAATCCGTGTTACAAAACGCGTTTTTCCAAGGTAATTGAAAAATTATTTAACATTTTCTAATCAACAGTACAGTTTATGCTTGCAATGTGAGCTTACGCGGTTTTAGACTAATTAAAAAAATTAACGATTTCTTCAAACAGTGATTTAATACAGCCCTGGGACTCGGTGGTCGAAGTGACTAAAGCATCGGTCAGTCTACTGCGTCACTCAACTGCGCACCTAAACGTTCTTAGTTCGAGCCGCAGTTGCTCGTTGCTTTTCCCTTACATTGATCCCTGGACCACATTAGTCTAACTGGGATAAAATATGGACGTTAAGCACACAACAAAATAATAATAATACAAACCTATTAGTTATAAACGTTTCTTTATAGTTCATGTAACAAAAACAATGCTTCTGCTGAGTTCATATTGTTCAAACACGACAAGTAAAGCAACAACGTGGTTTAAGACCATCCGTGAGTACATAAATAACAATTATGTAGAAAGTAGTAATACCTAAAATATCCCCGAATATAAAATATAAAAAATGTCTTTAAACATGCATTATATGAGGTGTGTTCAGAAAGTAACGAGAATTTTTACATTTAGCGGGATTGGAGAGTCCGATTGTCAAACATTTTTTTATTATGTTGGTATACATGCCCTTGAGGTATGATAAAACTTTCGGCTGTTTTCATTGTTGACTTTGCCTGTGACAGCCATTAGGGTTAGACGTGTTTTTATGAGCTCGGCGATTTTCGTTTGTTAAAAGAAATGAATCAAAGAATTTGTATCAAATTTTGCGTAAAAATGGAATAAAGTGTAACAAAGTGTGTGAAATGTTAACAAAGGCCTATGGTGAGTCTGCTATGAGTAAATCAAGAGTGTACGAGTGGTATAAGCGTTTCCAAGAAGGCCGTGAAGACGTTGAAGATAAAAAACGCCCTGGACGTCCCAGCACATCAACAACCGATGAAAACGTGGAAAAAGTGAAAGAAATGGTTATTTACACAATTAGAGAAGTCGCTGATGATGTTGGCATATCGATTGGATCACGTCATGACATTGTTTCCAATGTTTTGTGTATGAAACGCGTGGCAGCAAAATTCGTTCCAAAATTGTTGAATTTTGAACAAAAAAAACAGCGGCGAATGGAAGTTGTTCAGGAGTCACTAAATGAAGTCAACGACGATGCAGAATTACTGAAACGTATTATAACAGGTGACTAAACATGGATTTACGGATATGACGTCGAAACTAAGGCTCAATCATCCCAGTGGAGGCATTCTGGCTCGCCAAGACCGAAAAAGGCTCGACAAGTGCGGTCGAACGGACAAGTTTAACGCCGTTACGTGAAGCAATCCGAAAAAAACGCCCGGATCTGTGGAAAAACAATTCATGGCTTTTGCACAACGATAATGCACCGGCTCACACTTCATTGCTTGTTCGTGAATTTTTGGCCAAAAACGGTACTGTAACGATGCCCCAGCCTCCACATTCGCCAGATATGGCTCCGTGTGACTTTTTCCTATTTCCAAAAATAAAGAAAACCTTAAAGGGCCGTCGTTTTACAGCCGTAGATGACATTAAAAGCGCATCGCTGAAAGAACTAAAGGCTATCTCGAAGATCGAGTTTGAGAAGTTTTGAGGATTGGAAGAAGCGCTGGCACAAGTGCATAATCTCCAATGGGGACTATTTTGAAGACGACCACATTAATGAAGAAGAATAAATAAATATTTTGTTCAAAAAATTAAAATTCTCGTTACTTTATGACACCTTGTATCTGTGCAAAGATTTACATAATTTAGCAGATAACGTAAAACAAATCTATATACATCATTGTTTTATATTCACAGGAGGAAAATTATAGAAATTACTGATCCCATACGACATTTAGCAGTTTTGAGGAAAAACTAATAATATACTATAATGCACAGCAAGTATTTCTTAGTTATTTTAAAACATTGTCGTTTATTACACGTAGGTTATTTTACTGGCATTTACATTACATACCAGTATTTACTGTTTACTAAAAACAGAGTCTTTTATTTAACATTTACTGTTTACTAAAAACAGATTCTTTTATTTAACATTTATATATTAGAACGTGCCTACATTGTCTTTCCAGTTTTACTTTCAAAACTGATTCGGTCAACAATTATACATGAACGAGAAGGAAAAGAGCTTAGGACGTCTTCTATTCTATGAAATCGCTATTGGTAATTAATGTCAGTATTTTCTGTTTACTAAAGCAACGTTTTATTTTAATAATATTTACATATCAGAACTACCTTAGGTTTTCGTACCAATTCTACATTCAAAACTGATCCGGCCAATAATTATTCGGTCGAAGACATCTTCGATACAGCAATAATTTAAAATTACTTTCAACAATGTTTTTTTTACAATCAGGTGTTTTTGTACACACTACGCATGTATACTGATTATGGAATTTGTTTACAGATCTTTTATCGGTTTGAAGTCGGTTTTGTTTTACTATAAAGCAATAAAATTGAAACGTAAGAGGCGTGCAAATGCCTTGGTGATCTGGAGAACCTGTAAATACCCCCTGTGTGCAGTTTCAGGATCTTGTTGTTTTGTGCTTTTCAGGATCGATCGGAATGCTTAGCCTAATAATATATGAAATATAAAATTACACACACACACACACACACACATATATATATATATATATATATATATATATATATATATTTGTCAGAATAGACCTATATGACGCAGGAATAGACTCAACAGATGTTGAAGATAGACATGCATACAGGAGAAAGATGCTCAGTTGGAAGGTCCCAGAGAATGAAATCCCAAAGACAGCAGGGGTAAAATGGACGGAGGAGCGGAAGAGGATCCATGGGGACAGGATGAGGGAGGTACGGAGGATTAGAAGGAACAAGACATGAGTCGGAGTGCTTTGCGTGATCCAACAGGGTCTATGCGCAGATAATAATAATAATAATAATAATAATAATATATATATATATATATATATATATATATATATATATAATTTGTTTCTGAGAAACTGCCTTCGTGAACATTATGAATTATTAAATTTTTTGTTAACCAAACAATTGAAGTACACATTTTTAGCCCGCATATAACGTGTCTCTTCAGAAAAAAATGATGGCAGCATGCATTTGTCTTATGGCGTGTAGAAAGATAAACACTAAAATTAAAAAACAAATTTAATAAAAATAACGATAATTGATATATATATTTTTTAATTTTACAATAAAAATACAACTAATAAAATTTATAACTTCAAAGTTTTAAACTTTTTGTAAATCCGATTTCTCCGCTACAAACAGCGATTAAATCTGTAAAAAATGGCATTTTTAATTTTCAGTGACATATGCTTATGTGTTAGGCCCACAAATGTATTTGTCAGATTGTTGTCTTATTACATATTTTTCGAGACTTCGTCTTAAATAGTTGAATTCCAACAGTTCGTTCCGCAATAGAAATCTTTAATAACTGAGCTAAATTCATTTCACTAAAGCGTAAAGAATCTGTTAACTATTTATATTGCTATAAACTGATATTACTTTGCTAATTTTAGGCTTTTGCAAGCTCAGATTAAACTCCAATGTTCGTGTAAATATTCGGGACATAGCCTTAAATTGTGTGTGGTTTATTTAAGTATGTCCAAATAATATCAGGCTATATCTAAATAATAAGACAATTTTTCATCTAGCATATTTACCTTATATTTTTCATTGAGCCAATCGTAATTAAAATAAATTTTGTTTTAAGGCTAAAATCTAGAAGAAACCCGATATGTCATCGTCTATACAACATAGGAACTGAGTTTCACGACCTAGTTCCGCTTACTGACACCTAAACAATCACACTAAAAATGCCTGTACTTATCACCCGGCCCTGAAAAGGGCCGTGGCCTGCGAAACCTAATTCACTCCCGGTCAGCCAAGAGTCACTCCCGACTGTTTCACAGTGCCCGCGTATCTCGGGTTTCTATTACGTTAGCCTAATTCACTTCTGCCCAGGCACTACTGCCGATCCCAATATGTAGTAGATCTCATGGGGTAAGAAAAACCTAGGCACATTATACCCCCTTTGACGTTTTAATATGCCGATATATAGTAGATATCTTTATGTAGTAGATCTCATGGGCGGGTAAGAATAACCTATGCACACTGTACCCCCGGTACTCTAAACCTAATTTTCAGGGTTTTTCACCCCTGGTACATAAGGACTAGGCTTTTTGTACAGGGGGTACACTATGCCTAGGCTTTTCTTACGGGGGGTAAAATACGCCGAGGCATTTTTTACCGAGGGTACACTTTGCCTGGGGGTACGAAAAACCTGTTACACCGGCGCATCATCGCGTCTCCCGTGCACAAAAGCTGCATTCTGATTGGTGCATTCTTTCTCCCGTTTTAACAACAGAATTCTGAGAAATTATGGTGGCGCCATAAGTTCTAGTATAAATACAGGTCGAAAACAGTTGTTTGACAGAACATCGACGAAGATCATCGTCACATTACAACAATGACCAACACCGGTACCAACAGCACAGACACCACAACTTGCTCGGCCGGAAATAGGAGGGATCCGGCCAACAAGCAACACCAAGCGAAGTTATTTCACAGTCCTCGCCAGCCTACGGCCGAACTGGTGATCGAACCGGACTACTTCTACAACAGATAGCTTGTACCGATAAATAAAAATCGTCTGAAATATATTTAAAATATGTCAAAGAAAAGCCCGCATGTTTTCACTAAAAACGAATCGAGAACAGACATGTAAACTCAAAAACTTAAATATTACTTGTTGGTTTACAGTATCAACTATGTTTAGCAAGCGCTGGAGTACGGCAGTGATTCCACGGTATTTTACATTTTGCAATTTAAAAGCAGGAAACAAGTAAAACAGAAAATTGGCAAAGTAGAGCATAATTTAAATTGTGCACGAGTGTAACATTTGACGAGTTCAGTATTACACGCTAAATAACAACCGCTCCAGGGCAGCTAGAAATGAAATAAGATTTCCCTTTCGCGGATAATTTCATATCAGAGAACGGATAATTCCGCAACGCATTCCTCACTTGTTGAATGTTGGTTGGTTTATACAAGTAGGCCTAGCCACACGTATGCAGGAGGCTTACTACAAAGTCACTAAATAAAGTATTTCAAATACATATTCTACCCTGAATCAAAATGATTATTAAAATTAAAATTTTTAATTAAAAAAGCATTAAATTCAAGGCTCTGAGAAGAATGTAATGCAGTAAGTGTTACTAAGATATGGAGAAAGCTTATATATATATACATACATACATATATATATATATATATATATATATATATATATATATATATATATATATATATGTATATGTATGTATGTATGTATGTATACTAGTATTACCCGTCGCGGCTTCGCCCACGAAACTTAAACTGTTTCGTTTTTATTAATATGAACTGATCACGTTTTTATTAATATATTTTTTATGTTTCTAAATTATTACATTACTGAAAAAGTTTCGTGGGCGAAGCCGCGACGGGTAATTTATATATATAGCAATGTCCTGACTGACTGACTGATCAACATACAGCTCAAACTATAAACCTAGAGACTTGAAATTTTGAGGATACCTTCGTTTTAATATGTAAGCGCATACAAAGAAAGGATTTTGCAAAAATTTGATTTTGACGTTGCAAAAATTTGATTAAACTACTTACCCAGTACAAATTTAATAATCAACGTACAGCCAATACTATTATAGCTAGAGACTTGAAATTTTCAAGGTACATTCTTACTACAATGTCAAGGTGCACTAATAAAGGATTTTGTAAAAATTTGATTTTAACACCATTAAACTACTAACCCAGTCCAAATTTAATAATCAACGTACAGCCAATACTATTACAGCTAGAGACTTGAAATTTTCAAGGTACATTCTTACTACAATGTCAAGGTGCACTAATAAAGGATTTTGTAAAAATTTGATTTTAACACCATTAAACTACTAACCCAGTCCAAATTTAATAATCAACTTACAGCCAATACTATTATAGCTAGAGACTTGAAATTTTCAAGGTACATTCTTACAACAATGTCAAGGTGCACTAATAAAGGATTTTGTAAAAATTTGATTTTAACACCATTAAACTACTAACCCAGTCCAAATTTAATAATCAACGTACAGCCAATACTATTACAGCTAGAGACTTGAAATTTTCAAGGTACATTCTTACTACAATGTCAAGGTGCACTAATAAAGGATTTTGTAAAAATTTGATTTTAACACCATTAAACTACTAACCCAGTCCAAATTTAATAATCAACGTACAGCCAATACTATTACAGCTAGAGACTTGAAATTTTCAAGGTACATTCTTACTACAATGTCAAGGTGCACTAATAAAGGATTTTGTAAAAATTTGATTTTAACACCATTAAACTACTAACCCAGTCCAAATTTAATAATCAACGTACAGCCAATACTATTACAGCTAGAGACTTGAAATTTTCAGGGTACATTCTTACAACAATGTCAAGGTGCACTAATAACGGATTTTGTAAAAATTTGATTTTAACACCATTAAACTACTAACCCAATCCAAATTTAATAATCAACGTACAGCCAATACTATTACAGCTAGAGACTTGAAATTTTCAGGGTACATTCTTACAACAATGTCAAGGTGCACTAATAAAGGATTTTGTAAAAATTTGATTTTAACACCATTAAACTACTAACCCAGTCCAAATTTAATAATCAAACGTACAGCCAATACTATTACAGCTAGAGACTTGAAATTTTCAAGGTACATTCTTACAACAATGTCAAGGTGCACTAATAAAGGATTTTGTAAAAAAAATTTTCCCCGGCCATTTTTTTGTAAAAAAAAAATAAAAAAAGGCCCCGGGTTCGATTCCCGGTCTGGGCTTGGCATTTTCATACGCTATAAATCATTCCATCGTCCGCATTAGCCCTAGTGTGCCCAATAGTCGGACGTTCAACACCAAAAAAAAAAAAAAAAAAAAAAAAAAAAAAAAATATATATATATATATTGTGTGTGTGTGGGTGTGTGTGTGGGTGTGTGTGTGTGTATGTGTGTGGGTGTGGGTGTGTGATATTTTTACCATAATATCAGTAAATTTCTTCTTCTTGGTACTTTTCTTTCACTCAATTTACCATCTAAGATTGCTTATTTCTTTCAAGATATTTTAATGTTCCAACAAAGTTGAGGGTGGTTAATTAATAATAATTAGTATTTTAATCACATTAAAAAAAAATTTTCAACTTGATGATTGAAGTAATTGCTGAAGTTAATTGTAAAAGTAATTGATTATTCGATGCGTTTTCTCCTTGTGTATTTTCAGAAACGATTTTGTGTTGATTATAAAAAAAAATCAAAATTGGATTTAGGCACCAAAAATCAGATTTCATCGCCGTTTCGTCAGGTTTTACGTTAACCTCGTGTAAACACAACTATTTTATTATACAGGCATATTTTCAAAACACACATTTTTGATCTAAAGAATTCTCAAAACGAAAAAATAGCTTCGAAGTTCAAAATGGAATTTCTTGTAGCTCATCATACATTAAGGACTGCAAGGACACATTTACGTTACATTAGGGGTCATAATTAGGTCTTCAAGTAAAAAACGTCAATATATATATATATATATATATATATATATATATATATGTATATTATTATTATTATTATTATTATTATTTGCGTATAGACCCTGTTGGATCACGCAAAGCACTTCGACTCATGTCTTGTTCCTTCTAATCCTCCACACCTCCCTCATCCTGTCCCCATGGATCCTCTTCCACTCCTCCGTCCATTTTACCCCTGCTCTCTTTGGGATTTCATTTTCTGGGACCTTCCAACCGAGCATCTTTGGACGAATAATTGTGGGTTACCTTTGTTTGTTCTAATTATTTTAATTGGATAATTTTAAGGAAGTATAATTTTATATTAAAATTTTACAGATTAAGATTTTTTTTTTAACGTCCGGCTATTGTGCACACTTGGGCTAATGCAGACGATGGGATGATTTATAGCGTACGAAAATGCCAAGCCCTCGCCGGGAATCGAACCCGGGTCCTCGGGGTGAAAGCCTAGTACGCTATCCACTAGACCACCGAGGCGGCACTGCGTAAGAAACGGAAATGTAAGCGTAACTGATATATTTCTAAATTAATTAAAATTTAGACTAGAAATTACAGGATATACTTAGGAGGCAATCAAGGTGAAGTTTAAGGTTAACAAATTACAAATTTCTGTCCCAGCTGCTCTCGGATTGCCGCAATCATCACAATACGCTAGCTGTACATAACAAAGTTTGCATTTTTCATTATGTGCGCCAAAGATGCGTCGGAAGTGATCGCAGTGATTTTCTTTAAACAAAAGGAATCTTTAAATCATTCCTTTATGAACTTCTTTTGAGCGAGAAAAACTACATTAATTTTTCGACAGCCAGGACCCTCCTACTGCTAAGCAAAGTTAATAGAACAAACGTCAAGGCAACGTAGCTTATAAGCTTTGTACAAGCTCATAGCTTTCATGTTACGTTGTGTCAACGAACGTCGTGGGAACGACCTCAGATTAGTTAAAGGACGCTTTAGTCCTTAACCCTTGCGAGATAGGTTCGCGGTCTAATTAACAAACGGGTTAAGGAATACAAAGGATTATTGTGGCGGACGCGTCCTTGGAAATACAACAGGAATATACGTGTCTTAAATAAAAATTAAAAGATCAAATAAAATACCTAAAGTGTAGAAATATTAAATTCAATATTTTTAACAAATTAATTTTAATAATTTATTTTTTACTGTACAGTTTAATGGATTATATATATATATATATATATATATATATATATATATATATATATATATATATATACTACATACAAATTAAAAATTAGGTTTTTATTTAAGCCTACAGTGCGTAGTGTTCTGTGATTATTCGTTTGAAGAATATCCACAGCGACTGGCGTATTGATTTGTCTGGTCTGGCCTCAACAGCAGATGTGTCGTTGTGCAGACAACACTATTTTAATTTAATAAAATACAGTCACGTATTTACGTATAACTGTAGAAATACATACCGTATTACACTTCAGTAAAATATATTTGCAGTGGTCACTACTCGGGTACTCTTGATGATGTAAGCAGGTTTAAAATAATTGCCGCGAATTAAACGAAAATTATATTAATAAATAAGTGAACAGATATAAAACGAATCGATTAAAAAAACAATATTTACAGTGAAATTAAAAAATCACTGTTTTTAACTTCTTTAACTGTTGCAGTACAATATGGAAAATTTTAATTTTTTTTGCCTCCCTAAATGTAAATGTGAGTGTAAAGTGTTAAAGTCGCAAATTTAGTGTTGTAAGTGTAAGTGTGTTATACTCGGGTACCGCGAGGGACGTCTAAATCCTCTCAATAGGTGCTAGTCTGCACCCCCTGCGGGGAATATTTAATAAAACGTCAAGCAGTTCGACCTAATAGACTAAAAAAATCAAGCAGTAGGCCTGTAATTGTTTAAGTAATTATTCTTTTTTTATGTGTTGTGTGGAAAATGTTCCAAGTAATTGCATATTTAAAGAAATACAAACTAAGTGTTTAGTGTGTCAATAATAATAACAACCTCGCACGCAGCTGTCTTGCTCACGTTGGGAAAGAGAAGTTTCTAAAATTATTTTTTACCTTACAAAAAAAAATCGTTCTTAATCAATTCAACGTTTTTCGGATGCACACCAATTTTCAATAAAGCTCTTTATATTAGAAAAATGAAAGGGGGGTGCAGAGTAGCTGCACCTATTGAGAGGTTTAGACGTCCCTCGCGGTACCCGACTCTAACACACACTTACACTTACAACACTACACTTAAGACTTTATCACTTTACACTCACACTTACATTTAGGGAGGCGATAATAGCCTCAATGTGCTTTTCGCCTTAAAATAACAAAACAAAATATAACTGTATATATATATATATATATATATATATATATATAGTTACTAAAATTGATTTTGGTAATAGCTCTAATAAATTTGTTAACCAATAAGTTTCGTGTTCAAAATGGCATGACCAAACCAACATGTTCAAAATGGCGGTCATTTCGAATTTCAATGACTCGTTTATATAATTTTAATGACCCTTCAAAATTGATCAATAGTTCAGGTTTGGTGTTTATTTCATAGTTTCGGTCAATACTTCGTGTTTTAATGAAAATTAAAAAAAAAAGATAACGACTTTACACACGATAACGACTTTACACACGATAACGACTTTACACACGATAACGACTTTACACACGATAACGACTTTACACACGATAACGACTTTACACACGATAACGACTTTACACACGATAACGACTTTACACACGATAACGACTTTACACACGATAACGACTTTACACACGATAACGACTTTACACACGATAACGAGTGCAAGCAATTTTAATCACGCGCACTTGCCGATTGTTACGAAATTTGGCAAGTAGGTATCCGAAAGATGTATAAGTTTTTCCCATTCATTTCCGTTTCAAGATGGCGACCTGTGATATACAATAACGAATGTAAGCATTTTTAGCTGACCGATTGTTTTGAAACTTTGTCTGAAAGTATAAAGCCCAAATTATATTTGTGTAATATTTTCCCCTATTTACTTTCGTTTCAAGATGGCGTCGTCTGATTCAACGTTGAAATCAGAGGCCGCCATCGGACTATTCGCTGGTTATTTCCTGTAATACTTGCTGAACGGCAAAATTTATAATTAGACCGCTTTGTCGAGAAAAAGCGTATAAATTCCAAAAATTTGGTCCATTAACACAATTTATTTGTAAATATTACGGTTACAGGTTAAATTAGCGGAAAAGGTTAGGAGCGCTCTGTATATTAATTATGGATATACTGCGTGGTCTACTGTCTTTGTAGCACTACCTTCTTGAGCTTCGTCACATTCAAGGCTATTACACGCCTACAGTCGCAAGTTATGACCTGCTATATGTACTTCATATCGCCAAGCAGTGTAGCTTATATTAACCAAACACTTTCCGCGTTTTAGTGGTGGGCTTAAGAGTATTTTCCTGTTAGCAGTTAAGTAATTGAGCAGTGAACAGTAACAGTGATTTAATCACAGTTTAAAGAACAGTTTGCTAATAAGACAACGTGCTGCCGTACGCTAACTGTTCACTGCAGTGCTGTTTATTTCAAATGAAAAATATTTTTTTTTAATGAAAGTAGTAGAGGTATATTATCAAATTAGAAAAATATTTTTGTTTGTGTTTTTTTGTTTACGTGCGACTATTGTGCACACTTGGGCTAATGCTGACGATGGGATGATTTATAGCGTATGAATATGCCAAGCCCTGGCCGGGAATCGAACCCGGGTCCTCGGGGTGAAAGCCTAGTACGCTATCAAATAGGCCACTGAGGCGGCTAATTAGTAAAATAAGTGCAGTAACATTTTTTTGTGCAAATTATATACAAAATTAAAAAATCTGTACCTAACGTAATATAATGCCCCGCAGGGAGTGCAGACTAGCTGCACCTATTGAAAGGATCTAGACGTTCCTCGCGGTACCCGAGTCTAACACACACTTACACTTACAACGCTACATTTGCGGCTTTAACACTTTATACTTACACTTAGGGCGGCGATAATAGCCTAAATGTGCTTTTCGTCTTAAAAAAAACCTAACATAATAATTACGTATTGGAAAAATATAAAATAAAATAAATTGACTAGAAATGAATTTGTTCAAAATAAATATTATTATAATTAAAGAAAAGTTATGATTGCAGAAGAGACCTGGTGTGAAGTGGTCCGAAGACAGAAAGAAGCTGCATAGTGAAAGGATGAGGGAATATTGGAGGGAACGGAAGAGAAAACAACAAAGTGTGAAGAATTGAAATTGTCACGTGGTCCTTTAGTCACGTTTCAATTTCCTCATCGAAAGAAGAAGAAAGAAAAGTTAATAAAGTAATAGTGCAATCAGAATAATAGGAAATATTTTTAAATTTTTTTCACAGTAGTCTAAGTGAAACAAAAATAAATACAAAAATGTAACAGATATATATCTACGGATCCGTAAAATAAGGACAATAAAAAAATAATGTATAATGTTTTTAATAATTAGTGAAGCGTCTGAAACTATGACCAATTAATGAAAGGAGAAATACGTTTTTCGTCTATTTAGTTAAAATAAAAGTAAACAAGTAGGCCTTAATTATTTGTTACAGTAAAGTAAACCATAATTAATAAACATCATAAATATCCTAACTTTTCTTCTTTATTTGTTCCACCCAACTTTGGGGTACACTAAATCAATCACTTTTTAATGTTCTGTGCCTTCCTCGTAGCCCAGTAATGCTTCATTCGTTGTGATCTTGCTTTTCTTTCTTCGTCAGAGATTTGGATCGTTCGCTTGGATTTGACTTTGCCCTGGAACCGTTGCTTCTTGTCCTTGGTTATTGTTTTGGCTGTTCTGTCCATGAGCATAGTGTCAGTGATCTGCAGTTCTGTTATGTCTTTCTCCGTTTCTTTAAACCAAAGTGGTTTGGCTCTTCTACTGCGAAAGTAGTCAAATATTTTTTTGGTTAGTCTATTTTCGTCCATTCGGTGGATGTGCCCATAAAAATCAATTCTCCTTTTCCTTATTGTGTCTGATAGTGTTTCAGTGTTTTGGTAAAGAGTTTCATTACTGATGTGGAGTAATTGGTCGTTACGGAATTTGGGACCAAAGGTTTTTCGTAATATCTTTCTTTCTTTGATCTCCAGCCTTTCAAGTGGGCCCTGGGTTGTGAGAGATAATGTTTCAGCTGCATATAAGGCTTCTGGTTTAATTACTGTATGATAATGCCTTATCGTTATGCTTACTTTTATTTCACGTAATTTTCATTATTATTGCTTTGCGCACGTAAATTCCTTATAAAACAAAGCAGACAACACTGAGCAGGGAGCAGTTAGCAGAATAGCTGAATATCAATCACAACTGCTCATTGTTCAGTGCTAAGAACAGTGATCTCAGTAGCAGTGATAGTATTCACAGTCACATCTATTGAATAGCAATCACAACTGCTCACTGCTCAGTGCTAAGAATAGTGATCTCAGTAGCAGTTATAGCATTCACAGTCACATCTATTGAATAGCAATCACAACTGCTCACTGCTCAGTGCTAAGAACAGTGATCTCAGTAGCAGTGATAGCATTCACAGTCACATCTATTGAATAGCAATCACAACTGCTCACTGCTCAGTGCTAAGAACAGTGATCTCAGTAGCAGTGATAGCATTCACAGTCACATCTATTGAAGAGCAATCACAACTGCTCACTACTCAGTGTCAAGAACAGTGTTCTCAGTAGCAGTGATAGCATTCACAGTCACATCTATTGTCACATCTATTGAAGAGCAATCACAACTGCTCACTACTCAGTGTCAAGAACAGTGTTCTCAGTAGCAGTGATAGCATTCACAGTCACATCTATTGAAGAGCAATCACAACTGCTCACTACTCAGTGTCAAGAACAGTGATCTCAGTAGCAGTGATAGCATTCACAGTCACATCTATTGAAGAGCAATCACAACTGCTCACTACTCAGTGTCAAGAACAGTGTTCTCAGTAGCAGTGATAGCATTCACAGTTACATCTATTGAATAGCAATCACAACTGCTCACTGCTCAGTGCTAAGAACAGTGATCTCAGTAGCAGTGATAGCATTCACATTCACATCTATTGAAGAGCGATCACAACTGCTCACTGCTCAGTGCTAAGAACAGTGATCTCAGTAGCAGTGATAGCATTCACAGTCACATCTATTGAAGAGCAATCACAACTGCTCACTGCTCAGTGCCAAGAACAGTGATCTCAGTAGCAGTGATAGCATTCACAGTCACATCTATTGAAGAGCAATCACAACTGCTCACTGCTCAGTGCCAAGAACAGTGATCTCAGTAGCAGTGATAGCATTCACATTCACATCTATTGAAGAGCACTCACAACTGCTCACTGCTCAGTGCCAAGAACAGTGATATCAGTAGCAGTGATAGCATTCACAGTTACATCTATTGAATAGCAATCACAACTGCTCACTGCTCAGTACCAAGAACAGTGTTCTCAGTAGCAGTGATAGCATTCACAGTCACATCTATTGAAGAGTAATCACAACTGCTCACTTCACTGCTCAGTGATCCAAGAACAGTCAGTGCCAAGAACAGTGTTCTCAAGTCAGCAGTGATAGCATTCACAGTCACATCTATTGAATAGCAATTACAACTGCTCACTGCTCAGTGATAAGAACAGTGATCTCAGTAGCAGTGACAGCATTCACAGTCATCTATTGAAGAGCAATCACAACTGCTCACTGCTCAGTGCCAAGAACAGTGATCTCAGTAGCAGTGATAGCATTCACAGTCACATCTATTGAAGAGCAATCACAACTGCTCACTGCTCAGTGCCAAGAACAGTGATCTCAGTAGCAGTGATAGCATTCACATTCACATCTATTGAAGAGCACTCACAACTGCTCACTGCTCAGTGCCAAGAACAGTGATATCAGTAGCAGTGATAGCATTCACAGTTACATCTATTGAATAGCAATCACAACTGCTCACTGCTCAGTACCAAGAACAGTGTTCTCAATAGCAGTGATAGCATTCACAGTCTCACATCTATTGAAGAGTAATCACAACTGCTCACTTCTCAGTGCCAAGAACAGTGTTCTCAACAGCAGTGATAGCATTCACAGTCACATCTATTGAATAGCAATTACAACTGCTCACTGCTCAGTGATAAGAACAGTGATCTCAGTAGCAGTGACAGCATTCACAGTCTCACGTTTACTTGATTTACTTTTTTTCTAAAGATGTCCGGAATGCCATGTCGTGATCGTGGCCATGTAAATACTCTGCCGTGGTTCAGCGATGATTCCAGCAGTTGTGATGATGAAATAATACTAGTGTACTCATTGTCAAAACAAACTATACGGCTACACCCGATAAATGAGAAGGGGAAGTTGGTGGATATTACGACCTCGAACTGGATGATGACATAATTTAGATTGAGTAAGTACCAGTGAGATGTTCTTGGATTAATTGAACTGGATATAAAGGATTCATTGACACAAACTCCATAAAGGCAATTAACAGTAGAGAAAGACTATTTGTTTAAGATTGTGCATGTGTTGGCGGAAATATAGCGGCCATATTTCAAAAAAATCGCTTCTCAGGCGTATGCTTGCGATATAAGCGGGCACAGCTGCGTCGGATCTGTTGGTGTGACTTGTTCCGTTTAATAAGCTGGAAGAAGTTTTAAAACACAGCTAGCACGCAAACGATCGGTGTGCAATAGCCTTTTAAAAGTTTAGGCCTCCTAGACGACTGTCTGGACACGTGGAGGGCACGTGGTTCTCCAGCTTTCTCAACCAGGATCGCAACACAGCTTAACTCTTCGTCTTGTCTCACACGACGAATTGTCAATGTTTGCAAATCATTAATGGCGGGAACAAATGTTTATGTATTTCTAAAATTCTTCCTTCTTATCTGCACTGCACAGATCCAACACTTAACTAAACTTAACAGCCACTTTTAACGTGTAGTGCCTTAAATGAAAGATATGTTTTTGTAGATATTTTCAAAATTGTGGAAACGTTCTCTCACACATAAAGATTATTTAATGGAGGACTATATGTTTTTGTAACCTGAATATTTCTTTTTTAATTTTGTTAGAATGTACTTTAGAATTAATTTAATGAAATATTAATACCTTTATATATTTCCACAAGTTTTTTATTTGAGTCTTGCCAACCCAGGTTTCACTCATTAGAGCATTGTCAAAGTCACTTAACAGATGTTTTCACTAACATCAGTGTCTGTTAAGTGACCTTGACAGTGCTCTAACGAATGAAACCTTTGTTGACAAGACTGAAATAATTAAGTTGTGGAAATACACGGTGTTATTATTTCATTAATACAATGGTTTTCCACCAACTACCAACGTCTTAAGTATAAATAATTTAGATTTTGCTGGCGTTTTAAACAGTACTTTTTTAATTAATTTGCGAATTTAACAAAACCACAAACATTAGTGTATACAGTAAATTAATTTTGCCATAAACAGTGTAATTGTAACTTAAAATCACTACTTATATTTGCACACATAAAATAGAGAACTTATTTATAATATACGCCTACACAGAACTCACAATGACGATTCATAGTATTACAGGTTACAATACTGTATAACCATAACCAAAATAATGTTCAATCAACGAAAGATTTTTTGTGAATTTTTACAGAAGCGCTGTACCCAGTCGGTAGGATGGTGGGTAATATGTTCCTTTTTTTATCCTATTTTTTATTCGTTTCGTCCCTTACCATTTTAAAGTCTTGTTAAAAGAAAAAAGAACTACGCAAACTAGAGGTCCTCTATCTCAATCTTATCCATCATCAGTCAATAACATTGATGATTTTATTACAAGCTGAGGTTCTTAACCTGTAATAATTGGTCGTGGCAACTCTTTGTTACATGAATTATTAATTCATGAAGTGAAATTACAAAACGGACAGTGAAAAAATCATCTGACAAATTTTCAGAAGGCAAAACAAGCATATCTATTCCTGTATTGACTTGGTGTGGGACTGTACGAGACATTACTAATACAAAAAGTAAATTGAAATTACAAATTACTAATTTAAACTTAATTCAGTGTACTTTCAAATGTGAATTGCAACAATACAATAAATTCCGAACATAATTCGATTAATTTGCAAAAGCGAAGTCAATTTTCAAAAAGAATTATAAAGAAAATGTTAGGTGCACGCGTTTGGGAAAAAATGACTGAAGACAGATGATGAAAGGAAGCGAGTCAAACTCCCAGAGGGAAGAGATAGAGCGAACAATAAATGACATGAATACCGAAACAGGTTTAGATCAGGTGTAGGACGTCTGATTATTTACTGCCTCATGGTGTAGCCGACTCTGCAGATACGTGTAACAGAGTTCTACTGCAAGAAGATTAAATTTTGGGGTTGAAACTGAACGTAATCTTGTACTGAACGTATTGTTCCTGCAATACCACGAATTCCTACAATAACTGATGAATTGTTTTTTAATTCATTTTTTAAACCAAAGATTCATGATTTTATAAAATTCTCGTAATATTAAAAAACTCTTAAAATGTTAGATTTTGACATATTTAATTATATTTTAAAAATTCGGAATTTTTAATCTTTTTTGTAAATATGCCGTGTAGGTTGTTTTCTATTTTTCGTTAATTTTTGAAGTGACTACTACTTCTTATGGCGGGGTATGGATGTATGTTTTGCACGGGAAAAATTCAGTTTGCCGTCACGCATCAAGCTCTATATATATATATATATATATATATATATATATATATATATATATAGAGAGAGAGAGAGAGAGAGAGAGAGAGAGAGAGAGAGAGAGAGCATATACTTATATACTACTTATAGCGGGGTATGGATGTATGTTTTGAACGGGGAAAAAATTTCAGTTTGCCGTCACGCATCAAGCTCTTTTATATATATATATATATATATATATATATATATATATATATATATACTTATATACTATACTACTTATTTAGTTTGCCGTCACGCATCAAGCTCTTTTATATATATATATATATATATATATATATATATATATATATATATATATATATATATATATATATATATATATATATATATATATATATACTTATATAATACTTCTTATGGCAGGGTATGGATGTATGTTTTGCACGGGGGAAATTTTCAGTTTGCTGTCACGCATCAAGCTCTTATATATATATATATATATATATATATATATATATATATATATATATATATATATATATATATATATATATATATATATATATATATATATATATATATATATATATATATAGAGAGAGAGAGAGAGAGAGAGAGAGAGAGCATATACTTATATACTACTTCTTATGGCGGGGTATGGATGTATGTTTTGAAAGGGAAAAAAATTCAGTTTGCCGTCACGCATCACGCTCTTATATATACTTTTGAAGTGAAAACTTGTATGTTCGCGCCATTATATTACTTACCTAGTCCAACTTAATTATTTAGTTTCATGTCGTGTTAACTGTGTAACAGTGACGTTTTATACGTTTATTATATATTGGTAGGTGTGAATAATAAATATTTAAATTATTTTAAACACCATTATACTACTTACCCAGTCCAACTTTTTTTATTATTTAGTTTTACGACAAGTGTTAACTGTGAAACAGTGACATTTTATACGTTATTATATATTGGTAGGTGTGAATAATAAATATTTAAATGCCATTATACTAATTACCCAGTGCAACTGAATTATTTAATATTCAGTTTTGTGATATGTGTTAACTGTATGCTAAAACAGAGAAGTTTTAATAATATTTTATACTTCTTAATATAATATTTTAAATTTGAAAGTTTATATGTGTGTTTTTGTTTGTTAATAATCACACATTAACTACTGGACCGATTGAGATGAAATTTAAAATGAACATGGTTTAGGTACCTGAGATGGACGTAGATGTATTCCCATTTTAAAAATCTGAATCACTGTTATTATTTATTATAAAATTATTGTTTATAAGCTTACATTTGCAATGATTTTAATTGAAACAATCTTATAATTCCAAACAACCTGCCTTTACAAATTAAAATAATGCAGTTTCCATTGAAGTTGGCATTTACAGTGACAATTAATAAGACACAGGGTCAGATATTAAGAGTAGCAGGAATACATTTGGGACTCCGTGCTTCTCCCATGGTCAGTTATAGCCTATTCTAGTGTCGAGTAGCAAAAATCTGTCTTGGCAAAAAACCATAAAATCATATAATATTGTATTTAGAAATACGTTAAACTGAAATGAACGATTTTTTGAAAATCGACTATAAATTGTATTACCTACATTACTATTGCTGGTAAAGCCGCAACGGGTAACAGCTAATTAAATCATAATAGTGAAAGAAGTATACAGTCAGGCATGCCAAAAGTAGTTACTTCTGTCGGCCAGTCCCACAACTTCCTACTTTTTTTTACTAATAACACCCAAAAGCAATAATCCAAAATATAAAAGCGCGGAAAGCACGGGAAGTACAATAAAAATCGAAAATAAAAGTGACCTGCATAACTTCAAAATTGTTGTCTTGCGAAAGTAGGTAACGTGTTTTAGTCGCTAAACGATTAAAAAAACCTTATATTTTTTAGAATTACAATAACCTGACACGGTTTTTGGGTGGTAAACCTAATACGGTTGTTGTGTGATAAGAATACCTTTATTTTTTAAAAAATATACTAACCTGACACGTTTGTTCGATGGTGAATCTAACACGGTTGTTGGGTGACAAAAACATTTTCATAAAAAAAAAATTATACTCAATAACTTAAATGACACGGTGTTGGATGAAAAAGTTACTTAATATAACCTGTTATCCTGTAGGTAACGTTTTTTTGATCGCTAAAGCGATAACAGACCTTTATTTAAAAAAACGTGACCTGACACGGTTGTTGGGTGGTGAACTTAAGACAAAAAGGGGCAAATAACGGACGTCATTTTGACAATATATTCGTTACGAGAACGAACCAGAGAAAGACGCAATAAATCTTAATATTTAGTAATGGCTGTCAGAAAGTGCAACGCGCATGAGCAGTACTTATATGTAGTTAATAATAACGCGCATTACCAATAAATCCGTGTATGAAATTTAATATGTTTAATGCAATGTAAATAACAATGACGTCACAAAAAATTGTGTAAAACGGCCTAAAATCGTAAGTAATCATTAAAATAATTATTTTTCACCGGTGAATATGTATTAATTAGATATGAAATAAAACAAGAGAATATTTAAAAATCACTATTTTTAAAAACAACTTATACTCAATAAATACATCTTCTTTAAATGAAGATTTTTATCAGTATTCGTCGAATTATTGAGCTCTTTCGACTAAATAAAAGAAACGTACTGGCGTCTAATGAACAGTCCACCTAATTTTTTGTTTGTTTTTGTGTTTAACGTCCGACTGTTGTGCACACTTGGGCTAATGCAGACGATGGGATGATTTACAGCGTATGAAAATGCCAAGCCCTGGCCGGGTCCTCGGGGTGAAAGCCCAGTATGGTATCAGTCCACTTAAATTTTCAATCTACAACATTCTTTATAAACACTATTTACTATTTAAAAAATTGGTTTTCTATTGTAAAAACCAAAACTTTTTCAACAGTTGTATTTTTTAGTTTGGGCTTGTACATCATAATACCAAATTTCACAACTTTCGACTTATCGTTTAAGCGCTAAAGTGTATTGCTGACAGACGCACACTGGCCAGATACTTTTCCCTACTACATACTTTTTTTCCTGTAAATAATTTATTATAGGAATTTTGTTATTTATTTATGTATTTTCAGGTAGGCCCTACTCTAAGTTCATGTCAAGTTTACTGTCAATATTTGTTTGTGCTTAGAACTTAAGTACTTAAACTGATTGATTGAACTGAAAGGCATGCAGCATATAGCCAAAATTTGTTAAACTGTTGGAAAGTTAACAACTTCAAATTTTATTTAAAAAATAGTATTTTAAGCTCTTTTTTACTTAAAAAACACAATTTTTTATAAAAATCGATTTTTTCAAAACCGATTTTCAAGAATTAAATCTAATTTATTAATTATTTTAATTAATTTAATCCAGTATTTTAAATAGTCGATTATCGATAACTACTTGAACAAAATTTATTGACGGTTATCCCTACAAAAAGTTTGGTTCTATTCCCTGTCCAGACTAGCTATCGTACAAGTACTTTCACGTATCGATTCACTCGCACTCCTGGATAGCAGAACAATAGTCAGTCACCTTGTAAATGACTCACCAATTAAACTACTGTCAAATTAATATAAGATCTTATCAATATTGAATTTTGTGATACATTAGTTATTTTATTTTCATTTGGATCATTGCATTAAATTAATATTAAATGCTTGATTTCAATTTAAAGTAATAAAAATTGCTTAATAAAAACTGTTACTCGAATTATATCAGTGAGAAAAATCAGTTTTAAAGTGTATATATATTGTGAAATTTAAATTAGTATTAAGGTTAATTTTTGTTATAGGCTAACCGTTAATGAATTAAAAGTTAATAAGTTTTAACACAGGTTCTTAAATTCGTCATCATTTTAAAACTGTTTTATACACAAATCAAAAGAACCAATGTTTCACCTTATTCCTAATTAATTTTTTGATTTATTCTAAACAATTCTTTTAATAATAACAATATTTAAAATAATATAAAATAGAATCAAGCACGAGTTTTTAACAAAATGTTTTACGAAATAGGCAATTCACTTTTATAGGCTTACAATTAAGTCTTTCAACTCAAATGTGTAACTAAGGATTGAGTCTTTCAAAAGTGTACAGTAAATATAAAATTATTATAGGTCGGTTAGGTTATGTTCAATACGACGGAAATATATTATTTATTAACTCTCAAAGATATTTGGGATTTAACAGTTGAAAAAAATTATACTTTGCACAGCGTCCATTTCCAGGATTTGTTTAAAGTTAAAAATTATAGGTCACAAGTGTGACTTGTGGTTAGTATTAATTTAACACTACAGGATTTTTTATTGTTCTTTGTTTTTTACTATGTACTTACCAACGCAGAATTTATCGGACTAATTTATTGCCATAATGACTGGTAATGAAACAATACAGAAATATTAAGACATGCTTGTATGTTTGTATGCTTGTATGCTTGTATGCTTGTATGCTTGTACTTGCAATAACGTAAGGGATGGATTATTAATTTCAGAAAACGTGTGCACAAGTTTAGAACAACTGGTTGTTTAAAAAGTGAACAAAATTAAGGAAACTTTCAATAGTTAAAAACAATATATTGTTTGCCAAAAAATTGCATTTAAAAAAATTGCTACTAAACTCTAAGTGAAGAAAATTGCCGAATCTTGACTTTGGTAACAATTATATTACCTACATTAACTAAAATAAAAGACAATTGAAGGCAACTTAGATAAAAGGCAATCTGTATAAAATCTATCAGCTCACCTCATAAAGGCTACCGCGGTTTCGAAACTTTATAGTTTCATCTTCAGGCCATACAAAATGTTAAACAAAGTCGAACAAAACATTAAAATATACATCACAAACACTGAGCACAATTACACGTTTAAAATATTCATCATGAAATTCGGCTTGGCCAAGCTACACACG